>NC_069487.1:19471071-19504521 GCF_026875155.1 Cherax quadricarinatus | reverse complement strand
AAATTAAAAAAAGATTTACTAATGAAAACAATCAAATAAGTACAGTGGACCTCGACCAACGATATTAATCTGTTCCTGAGAGCTCATCGTTAGTCGAAATTATCGTTAGTCGAGTTAATTTTCCCCCTAAGAATAATGGAAATCAAATTAATCCATTTTCTGACACCCCAAAGTATTGAAAAAAAAAAAATTTACCACATGAAATATTAATTTTAATACACACAAACTGAAGAAGACATGTACAATTACATGACACTTATCTTTATTGAAGATCTGGTGATGATTGATGGGATGGGAGGAGGGGAGAGTGTGGATGGTGTTAGTGTTTAGAAGGGGAATCCCCTTCCATTAGGACTTGAGGTGTCAAGTCCTTTTCCGGGATTACTTCCCTTCTACTTTTAATGCCACTAGGGCCAGCTAGAGAGTCACTGGACCTCTGTCGCACAACATATCTGTCCATAGAGCTCTGTACCTCCCGTTCCTTTACGATTTGTCTAAAATGGGCCACAACATTGTCATTGTAATAGTCACTAGCACGGCTTGCAATAGCTGTGTTAGGGTGATTTTCATCCATGAAGGTTTGCAGTTCAACCCACTTTGCACACATTTCCTTAATCTTTGAAGTACGCACAATGGATTCCACAACTGGCATAAGCGTCTCAGGGTTAGCCCCAAACCCTTCAAAATCTTTCTTAATTTCCATACTAATTCTCACCCTTTTTATCACAGGGTTGGCACTAGAAGCATTCTTGGGGCCCATGGTGACTTATTTTGCAGGTGCAATCACTAAAAACGCTGTGATAATATGAAATCTTCCGATTGTATGTTTGGATGCGACCGCGGTGGCTGGCTTGTAAACACTGCGCAGGCCACATGTGGACGAGTCTTGAACGAACGAATCGCATTGGTCGAGTTTTTTAGCGCTAGTCGAGGCAAAATTTTTGCGTTGAAATGTATCGCTAGTCGGATTTAACCCTTTGAGGGTCCGTCTCGTAGATCTACGGCTTTACGTTCAGGGTCCAAACCCTAGATCTACGTCATGAGCTCAGCTCACTCTGATAAACTGTGAGTGGTACATTTGGGCCTAGATATGAAGAATACATCTATGTGGTATGTGTGCACCACATAAAAACAGATCCTGCAGCACGCTGTGTATAATGAGAGAAAAAAACTGAAATCATGATTTTTCGATTAAAACAGCGACTTTGCAGTGTTTTTTTCGTATGTTTTTTATAGTTCTATTTGCGATTTCTTGGTCTCATTTGATAGAATGGAAGACATATTACAGAAATAGAGATGATTTTGATTGGTTTTTAGCACTGGAAATGGCTTGAAACTGAGCTCAAAATAGCAGAATGTTAAATTTTTGCCGATATTCAAGAGTAAACAAACGACCTCACACGTCTAATACATGCCAGCTGGTGGGTCTAATATGCATTCACAAATATGGTGATGATATTTATACAATTATTACAGTATTACATAACAGTAAATCTTCTATTTTTTTGGTGTGAATAAAAATTCATTATGTGAATAAAAAAATCAAAATGGAATTATTTGTAAAGCCTCAAAACGTAACTAATGAACAGAGGAAATGTTAGTTTAGTTTCCAGGAATACCTACATTGTTTATTCTGGGCACCCTATTTTGAAATGGGAATATATTTTGAACTTTGTGTTAAATTGGCCAAATTAACAATTTCCGATCACTTTAATTTTGTAGTTGAAACAGTTGACTTGGCGATTTCTTGTGCTCAATCGATAGAATAGAAGTAATACTAGTGAAATAGCTAAGAATTTGGTTGACTGGAATAATGTAAATTGGCCTAAAATGGGAGTCAAAGTCGCAAAATCGCCGATTCGTAAATATCACTGACGCATCAAAATTTTGCGAGAGCATAATTTTGTCAATTTTTCCATCAAATTTCGTACTTTTGTTTTATTACCTTCACAAAAAGATTTTCTCTATCATTTCATAAGAAAAAATAACATTTTTTTTTTTGAAAATTCTTGGACACTGGGGCACCACTTCAGATTTGGGCCTTGGACCTTGAAGAGGTTAACGTTATACATGCCATTGTTGGTCGAGGGTCCACTGTACATGCATTTAAAAAAATAATAATAACATTACACTTACCTTTACTGAAGACTTCTGCGTGGATGGAAGACGGGAGGAGGGGATAGGAGGAAGGTGTACCTATTTTTTTGGAAGGAGAATCTCCTTCCATTAGGACTTCAGGTATGAAGTCCATATCTGGGGTTACCTCCTTTCTTCTTTTTATGTCACTGGACCACTGCCACACAAAATATCTGTCCAGAGAGGTCTGTTTCTGGTGTTTCTTTAAGATTTCCCTGAAGTGGGACACAACACTGTCATTGTACATGTTGCCAGTATGGCCTGCAACAGCTTTGTTAGGGTGAAGTTCATCCATAAATGTTTGCACTTAAGTCCACTTTCCACAAATGTCCTTAATCTTCGAAGAAGGCATCTTCCTCCATCTCTCTTCCTCCTCCTCTGCAGCAGCTTCCTGAGCTGTGATCTGTTGCTGTTGCAGATGAAGCTCCTGCAGCTCTTCAGTGGTTAGCTCTTCCCTGTGGTCCTCCACCAACTCTTCCACATCCTCACCACTCACCTCCAACCCCAGGGACATCCCCAGTGCCACAATAGTTTCCACAACTGGCATAGGTTCCTTAGGGTCAGCCACAAACCCTTCAAAATCCCTCTCTTTTACACAATCTGGCCACAAATTTCTCCAAGCAGAGTTCAAAGTCCTGGAAGTCACTCCCTCCCAAGACTTACCTATAAGGCAATGGAGGATATTAAAGTGATCTTCCAGAACTTTCTTAGGGTCAGTTCAGTGTCTGAGGTCACTTCAAAGCACTTTTGAAACACTGCTTTGGTGTAAAAAGTTTTTTGAAGTTTGAAATGATCTGCTGGTCCATGGGCTGGAGGAGAGGAGTGGTATTAGGAGGCAAGAACTTCACCGTGATGAAACTAAACTCCTCCACCATTTGCTCTTCCAAGTCTGGAGGACGAGCAGGAGCATTGTCCATTACCAGGATGGCACTTGAGTGGCAATTTATTTTCCAAGAGGTATTTCTTCACACTGGGGCCAAACACTTCATTAAACCAGTCTAGGAAAATTCCCTTTGTGACCCATGCCTTACTGTTAGCCTTCCACATCACACACAAATTACTCTTGGCAACACTGTATTTCTTGAACACACTGGGATTTTCAGAGTGATACACCAGTAAAGGCTTCACTTTAAAATCCTCACTAGCAATTACTACAAAACATGAGAGTAAGCCTGTCTTTCATAGGCTTGTGTCCTGGGCAGTGCCACTTTCTCCTGCATGATGTAGGTCCTCTTTGGCATTTTCTTCCAGAAGAGGCCTGTTTCGTCACAATTAAACACTTGCTGGGGTTTGAATTCTCCAGTATCTACACACTCCGTAAACTCCTGTACAAACTTCTCAGCTGCTTTTTTGTCAAAAACAGGGAGCCTCACCAGCCTTATCACATTGTGAATGCCACTACGCTTCTTAAATCTCACAAACCAACCTTTGCTGGCCTTAAAATCACAAGCATCACCACTTGTTGCATGTTCTTTACGAGATTGTCATGCAACTGCCTTGCCTTTTCACATATTATTGACTACGTAACACATCTCCTGCTAACTGTTTTTCGGTAATCCACACCTACAATGACCTCTCCACTTCTTTGAGGATTTGTGATTCCTTTTTGTCAGCATAATCCACCCTTTTGCAACAACAGCACACTTTATTTCCTTTCCTTTCGCCACGATCGAAGTGATGGTTGAATGGGGCTTGCCATACATCCTGGCAAGCTCTGTAACACGCACTCCACTCTCATATTTTTCAATGATTTCCTTCTTGAATTCGATCGTGTTCCTCACTTTCTTTACCAAAGGGCTTGCACTAGCTTTCCTTGGGCTCATGGTGACTTATTTACATTGTAATCACAAAAAAAATGGATTATTACGTATGAACCCGCGGGGTGATGGTCACGTGTTGGTAAACAATAGCACACTGAGTGTGAATGGCGTGGGAGACTGGTTTTGTGTGCGCGGTGACGGGCAGACGGGTACCGGACGGTCGCCGAAACACGAGTCTTTTCACGAAACTCGAGGCCAAATTAAAAAAAAAAACTCGCCGAAGGTCGAATTTCACGAAAGTCGAGGCTGCCGAAACTCGAGGGTCCATTGTACTTGTATATCATTGTATCAGCTAAAGTAATGCAAAAAGCAAATAAATATAAATAGTACACCTTTAGAGCTTGTGTATAGTATTTTTAATCTGCATAGCAGCCCTGTGAAACTATTACACTTTAACCCTTAAATGGTCCAAACGTATATTTACGTTTTATTTTTCCTGCCTCCAAATTTGGCACGATTGGCCCGAGATGCCTGGTCAGCATAGAATTGGTCTTAACACTCAGTGTGCGCAGTATTAAAAAATCTGGGACCACTTAGTACCTTGTGGAGCACCAGTTAAATTGAGCAAAAGCTAGAGCAAACAGTGTGGCAAACACCAAGGATTCACTGATGTAATGTCATATTAACACTTCTCTTTTAAGAGGAAAGTGATATTAACCCCAAGTTTAGGGTCTGTCGATCTTTGTCTATCTGTCTGTCTCTGTCTATCTCTGTCTATCTCTGTCTGTCTCTGTCTGTCTCTGTCTCTGTCTATCTGTCTGTCTTTGTCTATCTCTGTCTCTCTATCTGTGTCTGTCTATCTGTCTCTGGCTTTGTCTATCTGTCTGTCTCTCTCTTTCAATCTGTCTTTGTCTATCTCTGTCTCACAGGTACACATAAATGAAAGTATACATAGTATAAATTACCTAGGATAACCCAAAAATCCAGACAAAGTGCTATACTCTGCTTGAAGATGTGAGTAAAGGTGATGACGCAGTCTTGTGGCTCTCTCTGAGACAGAGAGCTAGACGGATAGACAGATAGACAGGTAGCTTGACAGACAGACAAATAAACAGACAGAAATGTTTGTGTACCAGCAAAAACAAAGCAAGGAGGATCGTCATAATCTTTTCTTATCAGCTGCGCCCTCCCCCACCCTGGGTTTACGCTCATCAAACGTCAGCTCTTTTCAGATGTTATCTCCCCTTATCATGTCACTGTCAGGGGTGGACTTTGTTTTTTCATGCTTCAAGGGAACATGTTATTACACATTATTATTGTCCTCCTCCTTGTCCTCGTCCCCCTTTCCTTCTCCTGGTTATAAAATGACAAGAACTACTACAAATTGTAATTATCAGAACATAAAAATTTCATAAAATAATATGAAAAATAAAAAAAAAAGGTATATGGCAGCAGGACTCCCTGTTGCTGTCACATGAGCATCCAGTGCCAACTTCTCGGCCTCATATCTCGGTAAGTACTGACCCTAAATTTTTTTTTATGCTAAAACACTTAAAAAAATGTGCTCTTTTTTCTATAAAAAAAATGATTTTTTTTTTAAATATCGGGGCTCTATATACGTTTGGACCGTTTAAGGGTTAAACTGAAGCAGGTGGGATATGCTGAGCCATTCATCCTTAACTTTGCTGATTAGTAAAGAACTTGTAGAAGGTTGACCAACAGCAACCAACCTAATTCAAATTTAAAATTAATTTTTTTTTTTTTTTTGTATAGTATATAATGCGTGATTCTCATGTTATAAAATATTGTTAAGCACAAAGAAAGCCACTAACATACATGTGCATTTTGGGCAGACTAATGCTAATGCTTACACACTATATATGTTATGGAGTGGTAAATTTTAATTATTTATTATTTTGCATTATTACAAAAGAGAGAGAGAGAGAGAGAGAGAGAATACAGTGCTATCATCTTATTATACAAGTGTGAAGTGAAAGTCTTAACCCTTTCGGGGTCCCTCCCATAGATCTACGGTTTTGAAGCCAGGGTCCAAGCTGTAGATCTATACTAAAATTCTAGCGGCTTTCACATTGAGCGCGAGAAGGCTGGTAGGCCTACATCTAAAAGAATGGGTCTGCATGGTCAGCGTGTGCAGTAAACAAAAAATCAGGGCACCCACATCGCATTGTGGAAACGCCCTCTCAGTACGCTTTGTTTCATCTTGCCTTGCGGCATGGAAGCTCTCACTCCCTAGTGAATTGGCAACTCTCCTCTCCTCAAGTGACAGTTCTAACACTGATGGAAGTGGATCTGGAAGAGGAATTCTATGGTTTTGAACCATATGGTATAATGGACCATATCATACAGTGGCACCATATGGGAAAATGGTACCATATCATACAATGGTACCATATGGTACCAGATCACTTCCATCAGTGTTAGAACTGTCATTTGGGAAGAGAAGAGTATAAATGTACCATATGGTACATTATACCATATGGTACATTGTACCATATGGTACAGATACAGGGATCCCAATGGAAATAAGTCACTCTGGCTTTTTTTTTTGCATTTTCCTAGGTTCTCCACACACATGCTGCTATGTATGATCTTTATAACTGTATTTGTGTATATGTACTTACGATTGCCACATACACTCGAGTAAGTTTATTCAGGTATACACAAATACAGTTTACATAGATTATCATACATAGCAGCATGTGTGTAAAGATCCTAGGATAACCCAAAAAAGTCAGAGGGACTTATTTCCATTGGGGTCCTGTATCTGTACCATATGGTACAATGTACCATACTGTACCCTATACCATATGCAATTCTAAGGGGATTGAGTACATCCCATGGCCCTACACCTGGAATAGACTGAAAGTGATGATGTGGCTACAGTTGGGATAGATAGACCACATACATCAGTAGGTGGTGGTGCCACAAGGATGCAGCATGTGAGCGTGCAGCATGCGGCACCAGCCCAGACTGGGACCCAAGCTGGTGACTCAGCATTTACAGGATAAGTGCATTGTCATCCACCGGTGGAAGGAGACAACTATGGCTGAAATGTATTTGTTTTTTACAACAATAATGCTTATGCCTCGTGCCTATAAGCATAATATAAAATCACACTGGTCCACAGATGAGTAAAACACCACTGTGCATAACACCTTGTTTCAAAGACTTTCACAGACTGCAGCAGTTCTAGGAACATGTCCAGTGACTGTACATATGTAAATATATAATAGAACTTTACTTATATATAACATTTTTGCATGTTTTTTGTTGTAAACAATTATTGTAAACAAAATGATGAAAATAATAGTGCAGTTATTGTCTTGAATACACAGAGTGTACATATATACATTATGCATTATATTGATCTCACAGGCCACAGACGTTACTTGAAAAAAAAAAAATTAGAAAAGAAAAAAGTAAAATAAAAAAATGCGACTTTATGGAACTCGCCGATGTTGCCGCCACCCAGTCATTGAGGGTCATCTTCATGCCTCTATATCTTGGAAAGTACTGATTGGAATTTTTTTTATTACCTATAGAAAAACATTATCTTTATTCTGTAAGTTTTTTTTTTTTTTTAACCCTTTCAGGGTCCGTCCCGTAGATCTACGGCTTCACGTTGAGTGTCCAAACCATAGATCTACGCCAAAATTCTAGCGCCATCAAATTTAGCGCAAAAACGCTCATAGGCCTACATGTGAGAGAACGGGTCTGCGTGGTGGGTGTGTGCCATAAACAAAAAATCTAGGCACCCGCATAGCATTGTGGGAACGCCGGCTCAGTTACCCTTGTTCACCATGCCTCGTCGCAAGTCAGCTCTCACTCCCCGGAAATTGGGACTCTCCTCTTCCTATCTGATAGTTTCTGACAGTGATGGAAGTGGAAATGAAGACAAATTCTACGGCTTTGATCAGTTAGTGACCGAAAAGAATGACCAGGATATCGATAATAGTGCAGAAAACCCTGACGATCCTCAACCTTCTACCTCTGGTGTGGGCACTCGTGACTCACGGTCGGTTGTTCCTCAACGCAAGAGAAAACTAATATTTTCGCGTGGAAAGCCTCTGACTTCAGTAATGATGATGATTAGTGACGTGGATTGTGATTTTATTGCGCTCGACGATCATTCGAGTAGTGATAGTGAGGAATCATATTCACCAGTGAAGCGTCGGTATGTTCACCACCGCATGCGCTTGGGTAGTGTACCCTATGCTGTGCCCAGGGGACTGAGTACATCCCGGAGTACAGCCCATGGCCCTACACCAGTTTTAGGTAGTGATAGTGAGGATGATGTGGCTACACTTGGCATGGCTAGACCACAGGCATCAGTGGATGGTGTTAGTGGTGATGGTAGTGGCACTGCCATGCGACTCACCAGCCCACACTGGGACCCACTCGTCAGTTCAAGGACAAAGCGGAGCGTCAGCCACCAGCCCACCACAACCACAACCACCCGCACAACCACCTATGATGTCCAGTATCCACCAGCAAATTGTATGTGGGATTGGCAGCAAAATCCAATTTGTTCCCAAGCCTCACCACTTTGATGACTCTCAAAGTGGAATTCTACCTACTTGTCCCCTTGGAACCATGGCCAATGAACTGGAATTCTTTGAATTATTCTTTGACCAGCCATTGATGGAAACTATTGTCAGGGAAAGTAATAAGTATTTGAGTACACCATGGCAAATACGATCTTATCACCACAGTCAAGACTACACAGGTGGAAAGAGACGACTGTTGCAGAAATGTATTTGCTTTTTGCAACAATAATGCTTATGCCTCATGTGTATAAGTATAATATAAAAGCATACTGGTCCACAGATCGGCTAATTTCTACCCCGTCTTCAGTGAAATCATACCAGTGAACAGGTTTATCTACTCTTACGTATGTTTACTTCTCTGACAAAACCAGGCCTGACAGAAGTGACAGGCTATACAAGATTAGAAATGTTTTCATGTATCTCAAACAAAAGTTCAGCATATACTTTTATCCATTCAAGAATCTTGTAATTGACGAGTCTTTGATTTTGTTCAAAGGTAGACTGTCATTCAAGCAGTATATACCGAGCAAGAGGAAACGCTTTGGTATAAAACTGTTTGTACTCTGTGATTGTGACAGTGGCCTGGTGTTGGATATTGTTGTATACACGGGTAGTAAAACATTGAAAGATACCAAGATGTTATTGGGTATCTCAGGTGACGTAGTGAGAAACATGATGGCACCTTATCTTGGTAAGGGGCATACATTATACTATACCGATAACTGGTACACAAGCCCATTACTCAGTGATTTCATGCGAGTGAACAAGACAGATGTGTGTGGCACAGTGCGTTCTAATCGTAAACATATGCCAGGCTCAACGCAGGTGCTCGTGGTGATGACGTGCAGGTGTTTACTGCCAATGACATCATGGCATTACGGTGGCATGACAAACGAGATGTCACATTGTTGACAACCATTCACCGTAATGAATGCAAGACAGTGGCAAAGTTGATCGAGTGACTAATGAACTATTCGAAAACCAGTGACAGTGATTGATTATACACAAAACATGCGCTTGGTTGACAAATGTGACATGCAGATTGGTTTTGTTGACTGTGTTCGTAAGAGTTACAAGTGTACATGAAACTTTTCTTCCATCTCATGGACATTTCAATGCTCAATGCATATAATATGTACCAAATAAAGACTGGCAACAGACCACCGTATGGTGAATTTTGTTTGTCTGTTGTCAGACAACTCATAATGAAGTACCAGGTAAGAACACCTGCTATACAACAAGGTCCTCGAATTACTCAGGATATACCCAAGCGTTTGAGGAGGGAAGGTGATCATTTCATAATACAACTTCCTTCAACTCAGAAGAAATTTGCTCAGAAGAGATGCTTCGTCTGTGCACAAACAAAACGATGGCAACAAAGACGCAAAGACACTCGGTTTATGTGTGAGGAATGTAAGGTGCCTCTGTGCATGGTGCCTTGTTTCAAGGAGTTCCACAAGCTCCAGCAGTTCTAAAACTATGTCCAGTGATTGTAAAATATGTAAATATATGATGAACATTAGTATTATACAAGATTTGTGCATGTTTATTGTATAAACACAGTGGTAAACAATAATATGACAATAACTTTAGTGCGGTTATTGTGGTTCAATACAGTGAGTTTATATATATACATTATATACAGTATTGGTCTCTCAGGCCCCAAATGTTAGTAGAATAGAAAAAATTGGAAAAGAAAGAAAAACTATAAAAACCGCAAAATAATGTAATGCGCGTATGTGGAATTCGTCGATGTTGCCGCCACCACATCATTTTTGACAAACTTCTTGGCACTGTATCTCGGTAAGTACTGATCAGAATTTTTTTTTTTTGTCTTATTACCTTTACAAAAATATGCTCTTTAATTCTGTAAGAAAAAATCATTTTTTATTTTTTCAAAATTTCTTGGACACTGGAGTACCACTTCAGATTTTGGCCTTGGACTCTGAAGGGGTTAAATTCTTGGACCCTTGGCTGCCACTCTGAGATTTGGCCTCTGGACCCTGAAAGGGTTAAAGCCCTTGTTTTGCACTTTGATATGATTGCAGGTGATTTCTGTCTGACATGATTATGGGTGATTTCTGTCTTAACATGATTGTGGGTGATTTGTCTTCTCCAATTCAATATGGCAGGTATATCTTACAAACCAGCTTATATTCAGATTTCATTTGTGTTTACTGTCTTGTGCTTCTGTTAGTCTTTATTCCTGTAGTATCATATATAATTTCCCACTGAGGCGGCTTGGTGTGAGACGGCTGAGCGGGGACTTGATTCCTTAAAATATTAACCCTTTCAGGATCCACAGGCCCTCTCAGAGCCTTGTTTTCAGGGTCCCCCAAATCCCCCCCCCATTATTTTTTCTTATGAAAAGATAGGGAATCTTTTCCCGATCATAATGACACCAAAAGTATGAAATTTGATGGAAAACTTACGGAATTATGCTCTCGCGAAGTTAGCGGTCTTGACGATGTTTACGCATCGGCGATTTTGCTCACTTTGAGCCCTATTTTCGGCCAATTCCAGTGTACTAGTCGACAAAAATCGTACTAATTTTGCTAGAACTCCATTTTTTCTATCGAATGAGTACAAGAAACCACCCATTTACCGATTTCAACTGTCCAATACAGTGGTCAGAATTTAGCAATTTTGCCAATTTCACACAAATTTCAAAAGATGCCAATTTCCAAATAGGGTCCAGAATAAACAAGAAAGACATTCCTGGCACTAAAATAACATTTCCTCTGTTCATTAGTCATGTCCCCATGCCCCTCTTACATTCTTTTGCTTTCCATTTTGAATTTTTATTCAAACAAAAAATAGAAGATTTACTGTTATGCAGACTACTGCATTAGTGTAGAAATGGTATAAATAATATCGGCGCACTTGTGAAAGAATATTAAACTCACCAGTTGACATGTATTGGACACTTAGCATGATTTGTTTACTTTTGAACTTTGGTAAAAATCGAACATTTCTGCTACTTTGAGCTCAATTTCAAGGTACTTTTCATCGTAAAACCAGTCAAAATCATCTCAATTTCTGTAATATGTCTTCCATTCTATCAAATGAGACCAGGAAAACTAGAATACAACAATAAATACCATACGAAAATACAGTGCAAGGTCGCTGTTTTAATTACGCACTGTGTGCTGCAGGATTTTTTTTATACTGTGCACACTGACCACATAGACCCATTCTTTCATATGTAGGCCTACCAGCTTTCACTAGATTTGAAGGCGCTAGAATTTGAGTACTAGTACGTCAAGGACCCCTGAAAGGGTTAATATAGTATATAACATGTAAACGATATTAATTCCCTAAATTTATATTTTTCATACAGAAAACCTTGTAATTTTGTTTATGCTATTAATCAGATGTGTGTGCTGTCTAATTATAGAATTCTATATACAATAAAAGCATGAATGTGGATATGCTCTGTATGTAGTTGATATTATAAAGATTCATTATACTAAACTCTTTAGGCAAACATTTTATGCAGTGTACAACATTCAGTATATGTATAAAGAATTTTTATTATATTTTGATTTTTTTTTTTTTTTTAAGAGATGTCATGGATGATCCAAAGATCAAAGCATTAGTAACTGAGCAGATGCAGCAGTGGTCAGAAATGATGGAAAAACACCGAAAAGAAGAATGGGAAATGCTGAAAGAGCATCTTAAGAGTCAGGAAGACATCTTGAAGAAACTCATGGAGGAAGAACAAGCTGGCCAGATAAAAAAGATGGAAGGAAAACATGAACAGTAAGTTATTGAAGTGTTCTACAAATAAGTTTTCTACCTCATTATCAATGTTGAGAATTATGTATCAAAGTCCTGCACTTCATTTTCATTCTACCTAAAGACTAATTTATAATTTGCCCTCATGATACGAAACTTTTGAAAAAATATATAAAAAATGTAATCGTTAGTAATATTCTTAACCCTTGCTAAAAATTATTTTTGAAAAATAAAAGCATTACTGGCATACTTTTTTATAAAGAGCATTTTGGGCAGACTTTATTATTAAATCTACTTATTGCAGCAGAATGCATGGGTGTGAAGCCAGAAAGAAAATGCACACATTATACATATATATTACTGTACGAACATTTTTTTTTTATTAACACATTGACCATTTCCCACATAGGCAGGGTGACCCAAAAAGAAGAAACACTTTTATCATCATCATTCACTCCATCACTGTCTTGCCAGAGGCTTGCCTACACTACATTTAAAAAAAAATGCAACATATCAATACCCCTTCAGAGGCTTGCCTACACTACATTTAAAAAAAAATGCAACATATCAATACCCCTTCTTTGGAGTGCAGACACTGTACTTCCCACCTCCAGGACTCAAGTCCGGCTTGCCGGTTTTCCTGAATCCCTTCAGGAATGTTACTTTGCTCACACTCCAACAGCACGTCAAATCATAAAAACTATTTGTCTCCACTCACTCCTACTTAACATGGTCACACATGCTTACCTCCTCCCTCCAGCTTTTCCTAGGCCGACCCCTACCTCACTTAGCCATGCTAGGTGTTCTAGTGGCCCCCTCTGTAATTAGTATTTTACTACATGTAAACCACACAATAACCAAAATCTGTAAACCCTGCACTGTAATCCTTATAGAGAATAAACTTTGATTTGATTTGATTTGATTTGATTATAGATTTATATGTTCTCCAAGTCATTCTATTTCATTCCAGCCTCTCTAAATGTCCAAACCACCTCAACAACCCCCTCCTTAGCTCTTTGGATAATACATTGTCCATACATACACATACATTGTCCATACATACACAGTACAGGGTAGACAGCAACTGCCCAGGGAGGTACTATCGTCCTGCCAAGTGAGTGTAAAACGAAAGCCTGTAATTGTTTTTCACATGATAGTAGGATTGTTGGTGTCTTTTTTTCTGTCTCATAAACATGCAAGATTTCAGGTACGTTTTGCTACATACATGCGTATGTACATATATACGTATATATATATGCATGTACTCACCTAATTGACTCACCTAATTGTGGTTGCAGGGGTCGAGACTCAGCTCCTGGCCCTGCCTCTTCGCTGATCACTACTAGCCCCCCCCCCTTCTCTCTCTCTCTCTCTCTCTCTCTGTCTCTCTCTCTCTCTCTCTCTGTCTCTCTCTCTCTCTCTCTGTCTCTCTCTCTCTGTCTCTCTCTCTGTCTCTCTCTCTCTGTCTCTCTCTCTCTGTCTCTCTCTGTCTCTCTCTCTCTGTCTCTCTCTCTCTGTCTCTCTCTCTCTGTCTCTCTCTCTCTGTCTCTCTCTCTCTCTGTCCTCTCTCTCTCTGTCTCTCTCTCTCTGTCTCTCTCTCTCTCTCTGTCTCTCTCTCTCTCTCTGTCTCTCTCTCTCTCTCTCTCTCTCTCTCTCTCTCTCTCTGTCTCTCTCTCTCTCTCTCTCTCTCTCTCTCTCTGTCTGTCTCTCTGTCTCTCTCTCTCTCTCTCTCTCTCTCTCTCTCTGTCTCTCTCTCTGTCTCTCTCTCTGTCTCTCTCTCTCTGTCTCTCTCTCTGTCTCTCTCTCTGTCTCTCTCTCTGTCTCTCTCTCTGTCTCTCTCTCTCTCTCTCTCTCTCTCTCTCTCTCTCTCTCTCTCTCTCTCTCTCTCTCTCTCTCTCTCTCTCTCTCTGTCTCTCTCTCTCTGTCTCTCTCTGTCTCTCTCACTCTGTCTCTCTCACTCTGTCTCTCTCTCTCTGTCTCTCTCTCTCTGTCTCTCTCTCTGTCTCTCTCTCTGTCTCTCTGTCTCTCTGTCTCTCTCTCTCTCTCTCTCTCTCTCTCTCTCTCTCTCTCTCTCTCTCTCTCTCTCTCTCTCTCTCTCTCTCTCTCTCTCTCTCTCTCTCTCTCTGTCTCTCTGTCTGTCTCTCTGTCTCTCTGTCTGTCTGTCTGTCTGTCTGTCTCTCTCTCTCTCTCTCTCTCTCTCTGTGCTTCCTGAGCTTTGTCATACCTCATCTTAAAGCTATGTATGGTTTCTGCCTCCACTACATGACTTGCTAGGTTATTGCACTTCCTGACAACTCTGTGACCGAAGAAGTACTTCCTAACATCCCTGTGACTCGTCTGAGTCTTCAGCTTCCAATTGTGACTCCTTGTTTCTGTGTTCCCTTTCTGGATCACTCATTATATTCATATGTATGTATGTAAGTACATAAGTGTACCTCAAACATTACTCACTTCATAATACTGTTTAATGTATTCTTGCCTCACTTATGGTACAGTACATGTGCATGAGGATCTACAACAGCAAATCACCTAAAACCCATTATAACTCAACAAAATTTGCTATTAGAATAGTCACTCAATTAGGTTCCCAACAACACCTCCCACTATTCAGAAGTGTAAATTTACTGAACATACAAAACATCCACCCTTACTACTGCGCATGCTATATGCAGAGGACACTTGATACAAATATTAAGCCATTACTAGAAAATTCTTCTTGGAGAACTGCAACAGAATGCTTAGACAGTACAAGAAACATGTGCCTCTTTCATATCTCACTTGTTCAGCTCAATCTAAACAGAAACTCCATGTTATAAAAACACCTCAATTTTTTTTTTTTTTTTTTTTTTTTTTTTCAACAAGTCGGTCGTCTCCCACCGAGGCAGGGTGACCCAAAAAAAAAGAAAGAAAATCCCCAAAAAGAAAATACTTTCATCATCATTCAACACTTTCACCACACTCACACATTATCACTGCTTTTGCAGAGGTGCTCAGAATATAACAGTTTAGAAGCATATACGTATAGAGATACACAACATATCCCTCCAAACTGCCAATATCCCAAACCCCTCCTTTAAAGTGCAGGCATTATACTTCCCATTTCCAGGACTCAAGTCCGACTATATGAAAAATAACCGGTTTCCCTGAATCCCTTCACTAAATATTACCCTGCTCACACTCCAACAGATCGTCAGGTCCCAAGTATCATTCGTCTCCATTCACTCCTATCTAACACGCTCATGCACGCTTGCTGGAAGTCCAAGCCCCTCACCCACAAAACCTCCTTTACCCCCTCTTTCCAACCCTTTCGAGGACGACCCCTACCCCTCTTTCCTTCCCCTATAGATTTATATGCTTTCCATGTCATTCTACTTTGATCCATTCTCTCTAAATGACCAAACCACGTCAACAACCCCTCTTCTGCCCTCTGACAAATGCTTTTATTAACTCCACACCTTCTCCTAATTTCCACACTCCGAATTTTCTGCATAATATTTACACCACACATTGCCCTTAGACAGGACATCTCCACTGCCTCCAACCGTCTCCTTGCTGCTGCATTTACCACCCAAGCTTCACATCCATATAAGAGTGTTGGTACTACTATACTTTCATACATTCCCTTCTTTGCCTCCATAGATAACGTTTTTTGACTCCACATATACCTCAACGCACCACTCACCTTTTTTCCCTCATCAATTCTATGATTAACCTCATCCTTCATAAATCCATCCGCCGACACGTCAACTCCCAAGTATCTGAAAACATTCACTTCTTCCATACTCCTCCTCCCCAATTTGATATCCAATTTTTCTTTATCTAAATCATTTGATACCCTCATCACCTTACTCTTTTCTATGTTCACTTTCAACTTTCTACCTTTACACACATTCTCAAACTCATCCACTAACCTTTGCAATTTTTCTTTAGAATCTCCCATAAGCACAGTATCATCAGCAAAAAGTAACTGTGTCAATTCCATTTTGAATTTGATTCCCCATAATTTAATCCCACCCCTCTCCCGAACACCCTAGCATTTACTTCTTTTACAACCCCATCTATAAATATATTAAACAACCATGGTGACATTACACATCCCTGTCTAAGACTACTTTTACCGGGAAGTATTCTCCCTCTCTTCTACACACCCTAACCTGAGCCTCACTATCCTCATAAAAGCTCTTTACAGCATTTAGTAACTTACCACCTATTCCATATACTTGCAACATCTGCCACATTGCTCCTCTATCCACTCTATCATATGCCTTTTCTAAATCCATAAATGCAATAAAAACTTCCCTACCTTTATCTAAATACTGTTCACATATATGCTTCAATGTAAACACTTGATCTACACATCCCCTACCCACTCTGAAACCTCCTTGTTCGTCCGCAATTCTACATTCTGTCTTACCTCTAATTCTTTCAATTATAACCCTACCGTATACTTTTCCTGGTATACTCAGTAAACTTATTCCTCTATAATTTTTACAATCTCTTTTGTCCCCTTTCCCTTTATATAAAGGGACTATACATGCTCTCCGCCAATCCCTAGGTACCTTCCCCTCTTTCATACATTTATTAAACAAAAGTACCAACCACTCCAACACTATATCCCCCCCTGCTTTTAACATTTCTGTCATGATCCCATCAGTTCCAGCTGCTTTACCCCCTTTCATTCTACGTAATGCCTCACGTACCTCCACCACACTTACAGTCTGCTCTTCTTCACTCCTAAAAGATGGTATACCTCCCTGGCCAGTGCATGAAATTACCGCCTCCCTTTCTTCCTTAACATTTAAAAGTTCCTCAAAATATACTATAAATTTGCATAGATCCAGTATAAATGTCAGATGTATCTTGTGCAGCCTTCCTATTCAGGTTCCAGTCAGCACTGATACTCTTATACTTACTGTAGCCACTATATTTCTGCTTCCTTCTAATAACTATTACAGTATAGCTAAAATTGTCAGTAGGTCTGACTCTTTTTTTTTTTTTTTTAACATGTTGGTCGTCTCCCTACAAGGCAGGTGACCCAGAAAAGAAAGAAACACTTTGACCATTTTAGTCTTATCTTAGTCTTATCTTAGTGACAGACAAGTGGAAAATGCCATATGTAATACCTATTTACAAGGCAGGTGACAGGTCCTTAGCTTTGAACTATAGACCAATAAGTCTTACCTCCATAGTTGGTAAATTTATGGAATCAGTAATTGCCGAAGCAATTTGTAGCCATCTTGAAAGGCATAAATTGATTAATGAATCTCAGCATGGTTTTACAAAGGGGCGTTCCTGTCTTATGAATTTACTAACTTTTTTCACTAAGGTGTTTGAAGGGGTAGATCATGGTATTGAATATGATATTGTGTATATGGACTTCAGTAAGGCTTTCAATAGAGTTCCACATCAGAGGCTGTTGAGAAAACTTAAGGCACATGGAATAGGAGGAGAAAGCTTTTCCTGGGTAGAGGCATGGTTGACAGATAGGCAGCAGAGAGTTTGCATGAATGGGGAGAAATCAGAATGGAGGCATGTCACAAGTTGTGTTCCACATGGATCAGTGTTGGGCCCCTTGTTGTTCACAATTTACATAAATGACATAGATGAGGGAATAAATAGTGACATAAGCAAATTTGCTGATGACACCAAAATAGGTCATCCAGTTCATTCTAATGAGGAAATTAGAGCACTCCAGGATGATTTGAATAGACTGATGCAGTGGTCAGAGAAGTGGCAGATGCAGTTTAATATAAACAAATGCAAAGTTCTAAATGTTGGACAGGAAAATAATCAGGCTACATATAAACTAAATAATGTAGATCTTAATATTACAGATTACGAGAAGGATTTAGAAGTTCTATCTAGCAGTGATCTGAAACCAAGACAACAGTGTATAAGTTTTTGCAATAAAGCTAACAGAATCCTTGGCTTCATACCAAAACGTATAAATAATAGGAGTCCTCAGGTTGTACTTCAGTCTATATATCTTTGGATCTTTGGTTAGGCCTCATCAAGATTATGCTGCACAGTTTTGGTCACCGTATTACAGAATGGATATAAATGCACTGGAAAACGTACCAAGGAGGATGGCAAAGTTGATCCCATGTATCAGAAATCTTCCCTACGAGGATAGACTGAGGGCCCTGAATCTGCACTCTCTAGAAAGGTGTAGAATTAGGGGGATATAAATGGAAAACGGGAATTAATAAAGGAAATGTAAATAGCGTGCTAAAAATATCTAGCATAGACAGGACTAGCAGCAATGGTTTTAAATTGGAAAAATACAGATTCAGGAAGGATATAGGAAAGCACTGGTTTCATAATAGAGTTGTGGATGAGTGGAACAAACTCCCAAGTACCGTCATAGAAGCTAAGACATTGTGTAGTTTTAAAAATAGGTTAGATAAATACATGAGTGGGTGTGGGTGGATGCGAGTTGGACCTGACTAGCTTGTGCTTATAGGTCAGATGCCATGCTTCTCCCTTAAGTGAATGTGACTGACCTGACTAGGTCAAGGCATTGGCTTAAGCTGTTGGGAGAGTTGGACCTGCCTCGCATGGGCTAGTAGGCCTGCTGCAGTGTTCCCTCTTTCTTATGTTCTTATCTGAACGATAGACACAAGTTTGTATAGTGAACCCTCAACTTATGATATTAATCCGTTCCAGAGAGCTCATCGTTAGACGAAATTATCGTAAGTTGAATTAATTTTCCCCACAAGAAATAATGGAAATTCAATTAATCCGTTCCAGACACCCAAATGTATGAAAAAAAAAATACCACATGAAATATACATTTTCCTGCACACAAAAAGAAAGATGCATGCACAATATATATTGTGCATGTACAACTGTACTAAATGAAGAATAAATGACACTTACCTTTATTGAAGATGTAGTGATGAGTGATGAGACACTGTTTTTCTTGAACACTCTGGGATTTTCAGAGTGATACTTTGCAATCCCCACTAGCATTACAACAAAATATGAGAGTTAGCCTGTCTTTCATAGGCTTGTGTCCTGGGAGTGCCTTTTCATTCTGAGTAATATAGGTCCCGTTTGGCATTTTCTTCTAGAACAGGCCTGTTTCGTCACAATTGAACACTTGTTGGGGGATGAATTTTTCAACTTTGCCATGCCTTAGCACATTGTGTATGCTGCTACGATTCTTAAATCTCTCAAACCAACCTTTGCTGGCCTTAAATTCACCAATATGAGCACTAGTTCCAGGCAGTTTTTCTGTTCACCTGGGTTTTAGTCGACTGGTGTGGGTCGCATCCTGGGAGATAAGATTAAGGACCCCAATGGAAATAAGTTAGATAGTCCTCGATGACACACTGACTTTCTTGGGTTATCCTGGGTGGCTAACCCTCTGGGGTTAATTGTTTCTCAGTAAGCCACACCAATAACAGTCTCTCCACATTTTCGAGTAGTACAACTGACCGTGGTACAGCAGCAGCTGATGGTGCTACAGCAGCAGCTGATGGTGGTACAGCAGCAGCTGCAGCTGACTGTGGTACAGCAGCAGCTGCAGCTGACTGTGATACAATAGTATGTACAGTGGACCCCCGCATAGCGACCTTAATCCGTGCAAGAGGGCTGGCTGTTATGCGAAATGTTCGCTATGCGAATGAATTTTCCCCATAAGAAATAATGGAAATCAAATTAATCCGTGCAAGACACCCAAAAGTATGAAAAAAAAATTTTTACCACATGAAATATACATTTTCCTACACACAAAGAGAAGGATACATGCACAATAATAGAGTAGTACATGCTCAATATATATTGTGCATGTACTACTCTACTAAATGAAGAATAAATGACACTTACCTTTATTGAAGATGCAGCAATGACTGATGAGACACTGTGTCCTGGGAGTGCCTTTTCCTCCTGAGTACTGTAGGTCCTGTTTGGTATTTTCTTCCAGAACAGGCCTTATCACACTGTGTATGCCACTACGATTCTTAAATCTCTCAAACCAACCTTTGCTGGCTCTAAATTCACCAATATGAGCACTAGTTCCAGGCATTTTCCCTGTTCACCTGGGTGTTAGTCAACTGGTGTGGGTTGCATCCTGGGAGACAAGATTAAGGACTCCAATGGAAATAAGTTAGACAGTCTTCGATGACACTGACTTTCTTGGGTTATCCTGGGTAGCTAACCCTCTGGGGTTAATTGTTTCTTGGTATTCTCAATAAGCCACACCAACAACGGTGGTACAGCAGCAGCAGCAGCTGATGGTGGTACAGCAGCAACAGACGATGCTACAGCAGCAACAGACGATGCTACAGCAGCAGCAGACGATGCTACAGCAGCAACTGACGATGTTACAGCAGCAGCAGACGATGCTACAGCAGCAGCAGCAGCAGACGATGCTACAGCAGCAGCAGCAGCAGACGATGCTACAGCAGCAGCAGACGATGCTACAGCAGCAGCAGACGATGCTACAGCAGCAGCAGACGGTACTACAGCAGCAGCAGCAGCTGACGGTGGTACAGCAGCAGCAGCTGACAGTGCAGCAGCAGCTGACGGTGGTACAGCAGCAGCAGCAGCTGTACCACCAATAGTAGCAATGGTTGATTGGGGTTTATTATACAACCTGGCCAGCTCGGAGACACGCACTCCACTTTCATACTTATCAATGATCTTTTTCTTCATCTCCATAGTAATTCTCACCCTTATTGCTGTAGGATTGGCACTAGAAGCTTTCTTGGGGCCCATGGTCACTTATTTTCCAGAAAAAAATCACCAAAAACACTGTAATAATACAAAATGTTCCGATTGTATGCTTGGATGTTACCGCGGAGGCTGGCTGGTAAACAATGCCACCCGCGGAACATGTGAGCGTGGCTCAGGCCGCACATTGGACGCGTCTCGGACGAAGGCCGCTGAGCGGGTTTTTGTCCACTATGCGGGGCAAAATTTTAGCGAACAAAGCGTCCGCTATGCGGATTGTCCGCTATGCAAGGCGTCCGTTATGCGGGGGTCCACTGTATTTCGATAGTATATCTCGCCCTTTTTACCACAGGGTTGGCACTGAAAGTTTTCCTTGGGCCCATGGTGGCTTATTTAGCAGTTCTTTCTTTCTTTCAAGACACCGGCCGTATCCCACTGAGGCGGGGTGGCCCCAAAGGAAAAACAAAAGTTTCTCCTTTTACACTTAGTAATATATACAGGAGAAGAGGTTACTAGCCCCTTGCTCCCAGCATTTTAGTCGCCTCTTACAACACGCATGGCTTACAGAGGAAGAATTCTGTTCCACTTCCCCATGGAGGATTTAGCAGTTACAAGCACTAAAAACACTAGAATAATACAAAATTTATCGAATGTATGCATGCAACCATCCGCCCTGACTTGTAAACAAAGTCACACTAGCTCAGCTGAGGCGCTCAGGCCAGACGGCCGCTTTTGGGACGAATGATGTAAGTCGAGTTTTTCATCGTAGGTCAGGGTAAAATTTTTACGCTGAAAAGCTTCGTAAGTCGATTTTATTGTAAGATGAGGCCTTCGTAAGTCGAAGGTCCACTGTATATGCAAATGGATTCACTTCCACTATCCAGCCTGTAGCTGTTGGACTGCCCCAGGGTAGTGTCCTAGGCCCACTCCTTTTTCTCATCTACATCAGTGATCTCCCCAATGCATCTCAACTCCTTAAATCAGTTCTGTTCGCAGATGGCACTACTTATGTCTACTCCCACTCAAACCCAGCTATATTTGGAGACACCGTAAACAACGAGCTGCTAAAAATATTTACAGTAGAACTTCCACTTGCGAGCGCATCCACGTGCAAGTTTTTCAAACTACGAGCAGTCGATCGGTCAATTTTTTTGCTTCCATACGTGAGCGAAATTTCCATAATCGAGTGGGCCTCAAGGGAGGTTCCTTGACGTTGGTGAGGAACTCTTGCTCTTGATCTAGGGAATTGGATCTCATTTGTTTGTTGGACTATCTTGTTGAAACTTGGGCAATGTATGGTGGAAAGATGCTTCTTAACATACACCAAAAATGAAAAAAATTGGACCATAAATAATGGAGTTCACTTCTCAGCAATTAGCCGCCCCTTAACGGTATTTTCGTATGGTTTTCATGGTTGTATTCTTTATTAATTTTTTTATTTATTTTTATTTGGACATGATACATAGTTGTACAAAGAAATACTACAGTGATTGGGTGTACATGCCAAAAGCCCCTTGTATGCAGAGCATTATGGGCAGGCTTAAAATTAACTTAAGATTAACTAACCAGTGATATATTCAGTGGTAAAAATTACAGTAAACAAATTAGAACATGAAGTACAAATGAGTATTTCAAATAAGAAGCATTAAAGCTGTACAAATTTGTAGCATAACAATGTATAATATAATCTGATCAAATTGAATAAAATCAATGATTTGTAGTGCAGAAACAGGTCATGTGGTCATTAGATGAGTTACTGTGCATTCAAGAGAATGGAGTAATCTATTAGGTAATGTAATTAAAAAAAAAACAGTTTGATAGGGTCCCTGGTTATACATTTATGAGATACAGTTAATCAATACAGTGGACCCCCGACTTACGATATTAATCCGTTCCAGTGAGCACATCGTAAGACAAAATTATCATAAGTCAAATTAATTTTCCCCATAAGAAATAATGGAAATCAAATTAATCCGTTCAAGACACCCAGAAGTATGAAAACAAAAATTTTTTACTATGTGAAATATACATTTTCCTACACACAAAAAGTACTAGTGTACCAAATGAAGAATAAATGACACTTAACTTTATTTAAGATGTGGTGATGAGTGATGAGACACTGTTTGTGTCCTTGGATGCCTTTTCCTCCTGAGTAATGTAGAGCCTGTTTGGCATTTTCTTCCAGAATAGGCCTTATCACACTGTGTATGCCATTATGATTCTTAAATCTCTCAAACCAACCTTTGCTGGCCTTAAATTCACCAATATGAGCACTAGCTCCTGGCATTTTTTCCTGTTCACTTTCTTGGGTTATCCTGGATGGCTAACCCTCTGGGGTTAATTGTTTCTCGGTATTCTCGATAAGCCACACCAACAACAGTCTCCCCACATCTTCAAGTAGTACAGCTGACCGTGGTACAATAGTATTTCAAGAGTATTTCTCACCCTTTTTACCACAGGGTTGGCACTAGAAGCTTTCTTTGGGCCCATGGTGGCTTATTTAGCAGTTACAAGCACTAAAAACACTGGAATAATACAAAATTTATCGAATATATGCGTGCAACCATCCGTTCTGGCATGTAAACAATGTCACACTAGCTCAGCTGAGGTGCTTAGGCCAGACGGCCATGTTTGGGACGAATGATGTAAGTCGACATGACTCATGAAATTGTAATGACACGATTGCAAACAAACCATACCACGGCGAATGCGACGGTCTGGAGTTTTGACACTCTCTGATCGCGAGTTCTATCCCCACCCGTGGTATGGTTTGATGTAAGTCGAGTTTTTCAGCGTAGGTCGGGGTCAAATTTTTACACTGACAAGCATTGTAAGTTGGTTTTATCGTAGGCTGAGGCCATCGTAAGTTGGGGGTCCACTGTATTTATTTAGTTGTGGGCGAGGAAGTGGTTTTTAAGAAGTCTTGAATTGATAAACAGACAGTGTTTCTTTTATATTCACAGGTAATGAATTCCAGATTTTTGGGCCTTTTATGTGCATTGAGTTTTTACATAGTGTGAGGTTTTTTTTGTTTCATTTGATAAAATGGAAGATATATTACAGAAATAGACATAATTTTGATTGGTTTCACAACGAAAAGTTCCTCGAAACTGCGCTCAGAGTAGCAGAAATGTTCGATTATTTGGTGATGTTCAAGAGCAAACAAATGACATCACTGTCCATTCCATTATGCAGTTGTGAATGGGTTGACATTATTTATAGTTATTACAATAATGCAGTAGTCTGCATAACAGTAAATCTTCTATTTTTCGTGTGAATAAAAATTTCAAATTATTTACATGTAATAATAATAATACAGTGGACCCCCGGTTAACGATATTTTTTCATTCCAGAAGTATGTTCAGGTGCCAGTACTGACCGAATTTGTTCCCATAAGGAATATTGTGAAGTAGATTAGTCCATTTCAGACCCCCAAACATACACATACAAATGCACTTACATAAATACACTTACATAATTGGTCGCATTGGGAGGTGATCGTTAAGTGGGGGTCCACTGTACGTCTAATAATAATACAGTGGAACCTCTAGTTACGAGTGCATCCATGTGTGAGTTTTTCCAGATACGAGTAGTCACTCAGTCAATTTTTTGCATCTAGACGCAAGTGAAATTTCCAGATGCGAGCGGGCCTCCAGGGAGGTTCCTTGACGCTGGTGAGGGGCTCTTGCTCTTGATCTAAGGAATTTGATCTCACTTGTTTGTAGGACTATCTTATTGAAACTTGGGCAATGTATGCTGGAAATATGCTTCTTAATGTACACCAAAAATGAAAGAAATCAGACCATAAATAACAGAGTTCACTTCTCAGCCACTAGCCCCCCCCCTTATTGGTATACAGTGGAACCTCAAAAATCGAACGTATCACATATCGAACGTTTCGAAAATAAGACCATTTTTTCGGACAAACTGTGTCCCTATTATTGAACGCGCCCCTATTTTCGGACCGCCGGGTCCGCTGGCCCGCTCTACCCGCGTCCCCGCGCAGGCACCCTGAGCAGTCTACCTTGTTTATGCTTGAGTGAACACTAACCTGCGATCTCATTCACACATTTTACAATTATTTAATTGTGTTTAGTGCTTGTGGGGCTGTGAAATAAGCTGCCATGGGTCCAAAGAAACTTGCTAGCGGTACCCCTGTGGTAAAGAAAGTGAGAAACACCATAGATGTGAAGAAGGAAATAATACAGAAGTATTGATTGGAGTGAGACTTGTTGAGCTTGCCAGGATGTACAGAGGACTATGGACAGTTATTTTGTGAGACAGAAACAGATGACTGTGGACAGTTATTTTGTGAGACAGAAACAGACCACTGTGGAGTTATTTTGTGAGACAAACAGACGATTGTGGACAGTTATTTTGTGAGACAGAAACAGACGACTGTGGAGTTATTTTGTGAGACAAACAGATGACTGTGGACAGTTATTTTGTGAGACAGAAACAGAAGACTGTGGATAGTTATTTTGTGAGACAGAAACAGAGGACTGTAGACAGTTATTTTGTGAGACTGGGGTCCAATGACTCTCAAGCTGGTCCTAGTGGCATTAAAATACAGAGAAGGGAAGCAACCCCAGAAAGGGATTTGATACCGGAAGTCCTCATGGAGGGGGATTCTCCCTTCCAAACAATAACCCCAACTCCCTCTCTCCTCCTACCTATCTTCCAGATGCCATCACCAATCTTCAATAAAGGTAAGTAAAAATGTTATTTTATATTACTATACATAATTAAAGACTATAGCATTTGTTGTGTGTATGTAAAACTGTAATTAATCTCTATAAAATGTATTTTTTTTGTGAATATTTTTGGGTTTCTGGAACGGATTAATTGTATTTCCATTATTTCTTATGGGAAATATTGCTTCGAATTTCAGACTTTTCGAATTTAGAACTAGCTCCTGGAACGGATTAACTTTGAAATTTGAGGTTCCACTGTATATGGCAAGCCCAAGCCAAGTACTGGAAATAAGTCACTTTGACTTTTTTGGGTTATCCCAGGTTCTCTATACATACGCTGCTATGTATGATAATCTATGTAACTGTATTTGTGTATACCTGAATAAACTTACTTATTTACTTACTTCTAGTCTGTCGACTGAGTACAAGAAACCAACCATTCATTTATTTCAACTACCCAATAAAGTGGTCAGAAATTGGCAATTTGGCCAATTTCACACAAATTTCAACAATGCCAATTTCAAAATAGGGTCCAGAATAAGCAATGCAGACATTCCTGGCACTAAAATAACATTTTCTCTGTTCATTAGTCACGGCTACAGGTCCCTCTTATATTACTCTTGCTTACCATTTGGAATTTTTATTCACAAAAAAATAGAAGATTTACTGTTATGCAGACTGCTGCATTATTGTAATAATTGTATAAATAATGTCAACCCATTCTTGACTCCGTATTGGAATTTGGACTGGCAGGCGGACAGGTATTGGACGGTGACGTCGTTTTTTACTCTTCAGCTTCGCTAAAGAATAGAACATTTTTGCTACTGTGAGCGCAATTTCAAGGTACTTTTCATCATGAAAGCAATCAAAATCATATCTATTTCTGTAATATATCTTTCGTTCTCTCAAATGAGACCGAAAAAACGAGACTATAACCATAAAAATCATACAAAAATATACCGCTAAGCGGCCGCTAGTGGCTGAGAAGTGAACTCCGCTATTTATGGTCTGATTTCTTCCATTTTTGGTGAATGTTAAGAAGTGTCTTTCCATCATACATTGCCCAAGTTTCAATAAGATAACCCAACAAACAATTGAGAAAATAATAATAATATCTTTATTTACTACACTTACATGTACGCGGTATACAGGCCTAGCTGACATCAGTGAGATACTACTATAAAGAAAGCCGCTTGTTATGCAGAGTATATCAAGAAAATTAGGTCAGTGTCCCAGGATAACACCCACACTAGTTGGCTAACACCCAGGTACCCATTTACTGATGGGTAAACAGACAACAGATGTAAAGAGACCCCTAATGTTTCTACCCTGGGTGTGAATCAAATATTTACCAAAAATCATATATGGCTAACCCAAGCCAGGTACTAGAAATAAGCCACATTGACTTTTTTGGGTTATCCTAGGTTCTCTACACATATGCTGCTATGTGTGATAATCTATATAGAGAAAATAACTTTTATGTTTCAGTTTTATGGTGGAGTACCCCTCAAGGAAGGTTCCTTGATAATGGTGAAGGGCTCTTGATCTAGGGAACTGGATCTGTGCTCCAGTTCCCTAAATGAATCCTGAATACCTTCCATCCCCCCACAGGCGCTGTCTAATCCTACAGGTTTAGCGCTTCCCCCTTGATTATAATAATAATAATATGGTGAAGTACAAGTGTATATCAGTTAGCCCTGTGGTATACTTCGTTTTCTCTAATATAAGCCTGCAAGACAGGGATAGGAGAATGGTATTTGTATACCATATCCTCTTCATACCTCTGTCGAACTGCTCGGTATTATGCCAAATATTGTTTATTCTGGAGTATTTAACATGTTTTATTTATATTGTTTATTATGTCATATTAGATCAATTGTGATAGGCAAATAAGCTGTAGTGTTGATATTAGCATAATAATAAAGCATATTCTCCTGCTTCATGAGACTGAGCTCACGGCAACTGACAGTGGATTCAAAGCCACCTTATCTTTAATGGACAATGTACTGTGTTGGTGCTTTACATAATGAGAAGCATTTCTTTTATTCATTGGAACCATGGCTAGGGCTAAAAGTAAGCAGGTTATAACAATAAATGGAGAAAAAGAAATTGGAATGACTTATGCAGCAAGTAGCACTACCAAACAGTACCAGCAGGTTGATGTGGCAACCCTGGAAATTTGAATTTTTTTTTTTATTAGCACACTGGCCGATTCCCACCAAGGCAGGGCGGCCCGAAAAAGAAAAACTTTCACCGTCATTCACTCCATCACTGTCTTGCCAGAAGGGTGCTGTACACTACAGTTTTTAAACTGCAACATTAACACCCCTCCTTCAGAGTGCAGGCACTGTACTTCCCATCTCCAGGACTTAAGTCCGGCCTGCCGGTTTCCCTGAACCCCTTCATAAATGTTACTTTGCTCACACTCCAACAGCACGTCAAGTATTAAAAACCATTTGTCTCCATTCACTCCTATCAAACACGCTCACGCATGCTTGCTGGAAGTCTAAGCCCCTCGCACACAAAACCTCCTTTACCCCCTCCCTCCAACCTTTCCTAGGCCAACCTCTACCCCTCCTTCCTTCCACTACAGACTGATACACTCTTGAAGTCATTTTGTTTTGCTCCATTCCCTCTACATGTCCGAACCACCTCAATAACCCTTCCTCAGCCCTCTGGACAGCAGTTTTGGCAATCCCGCACTTCCTCCTAACTTCCAAACTACGAATTCTCTGCATTATATTCGCACCACACATTGCCCTCAGACATGACATCTCCACTGCCTCCAGCCTTCTCCTCACTGCAACATTCATCACCCATGCTTCACACCCATATATGAGCGTTGGTAAAACTATACTCTCATACATTCCCTTCTTTACCTCCAAGGACAAGGTTCTTTGTCTCCACAGACTCCTAAGTGCACTACTCACCCTGTTCCCTTCATCAATTCTATGATTCACCTCATCTTTCATAGACCCACTCCCAAATATCTGAATACATTCACCTCCTCCATACTATCTCCCTCCAATCTAATATCCAGTCTTTCATCACCTAATCTTTTTGTTATCCTCATAACCTTACTCTTTCCTGTATTCACTTTTAATTTTCTTCTTTTACATACCCTACCAAATTCATCCACCAACCTCTGCAACTTCTCTTCAAAATCTCCCAAGAGCACAGTGTCATCAGCAAAGAGCAACTGTGACAACTCCCACTTTATGTGTGATTCTTTATCTTTTAGTCCATGCCTCTTGCCAAGACCCTCGCATTTACTTCTCTTACAACCCCATCTATAAATATATTAAACAACCATGGTGACATCACACATCCTTGTCTAAAGCCTACTTTTACTGGGAAATAATCTTCCTCTTTCCTACATACTCTAACTTGAGCCTCACTATCCTCATAAAACCTTTTCACTGCTTTCAGTAACCTACCTCCTATACCATACACCTGCAACATCTGCCACATTGCCCCCCTATCCACCCTGTCATACGCCTTTTTTCAAATGCATAAATGCCACACAAACCTCTTTAGCCTTATCTAAATACTGTTCACTTACATGTTTCACTGTAAACACCTGGTCCACACACCCCCTACCTTTCCTAAAGCCTCCTTGTTCATCTGCTGTCCAATTCTCCATTTTACTCTTAATTCTTTCAATAATAACTCTACCATACACTTTACCAGGTATACTCAACAGACTTATCCCCCTATAATTTTTGCACTCTCTTTTGTCCCCTTTGCCTTTATACAAAGGAACTATGCCTGCTCTCTGCCAATCCCTAGGTACCTTACCCTCTTCCTTACATTCATTAAATAATAGCAGCAACCACTCCAAAACTATATCCCCACCTGCTTTTAACATTTCTATATTTATCCCATCAATCCCAGCTGCCTTACCCCCTTTCATTTTACCTACTGCCTCACTAACTTCCCCCACACTCATAACTGGCTCTTCATTGCTCCTACAAGATGTTATTCCTCCTTGTCCTATACACGAAATCACAGCTTCCCTATCTTCATCAACATTTAAGAGTTCCTCAAATTATTCCCTCCCCGTGCCTCAGGGGCGTTGACCCCCGAAACCCTCTCCAGGTAAACTCCAGGCAATCTTCCCAATGCCTCTAGCTCTCCATTTAATAACTCTCCTCTCCCCTTTTAACTGTCAAATCCATTTGTTACCTAGGCTTCCTCAACTTATTAATCTCACTCCAAAACTTTTTCTTATTTTCAACAAAATTTGTTGATAACATCTCGCCCACTCTCTCATTTGCTCTCTTTTTAGATTGCTTCACCACTCTCTTAGCCTCTCTTTTTCTCTCCATATACTCTACCCTCCTTGCATCACTTCTGCTTTGTAAAAAACCTCTCATATGCTAACTTTTTCTCCTTACTATCTCTACTTCTCATTCCACCAATTGCTCTTCTTCCTCCTGCACCCACTTCCCTTAACCACAACTTCTGCTGAACACTCTTAACCCTTTCAGGGTCCAAGGCCAAAATCTGAAGTCACGCACCAGTGTCCAAGAAATTTTGAAAAAAAAAAAATTATTTTTTCTTACAGAATTAAAGAGCATATTTTTGTGAAGGTAATAAAACAAAAAAAATTAGAATCTGATCAGTACTTACCGAGATACAGTGCCAAGAAGTTTGTAGAAAATGATGTGGTGGCGGCAACATCGACGAATTCCACATACGCGTATTATATTATTTTGTTGTTTTAGTTGTTTTTTCTTTTCTTTTCCAATTTTTTTCTATTCCTACTAACATTTGGGGCCTGAGAGACCAATACTGTATATAATGTATATATATAAACTCACTGTATTGAACACAATAACCGCACTAAAGTTATTATCATATTATTGTTTCCCACTGTTGTTTATTACAATAAACATGCACAAATATTGTATAATACTAATGTTCTATCATATATTTACATATTTACAATCACTGGACATGGTTTTAGAACTGCTGGAGCTTGTGGAACTCCTTGAAACAAGGCACCATGCACAGAGGCACCTTACATTCCTCACACATAAACCGAGTGTCTTGCGTCTTTGTTGCCGTCGTTTTGTTTGTGCACCGACAATGCATCTCTTCTGAGCAAATTTCTTTTGAGTTGAAGGAAGCTGTATTATGAAATGATCACCTTCTCTTCTCAAACGCTTGGGTATATTGTGATGAATTCGAGGACCATGTTGTATTGCAGGTGTTGTTACCTGGTACTTCATTATGAGTTGTCTGACAACAGACAAACAAAATTCACCAAAACGGTGGTCTGTTACCAGTCTTTATTTGGTACATATTATATGCATTCAGCATTGAAATGTCCATGAGATGGAAGAAAAGTTTCATGTACCACTTGTAACTCTTACGAACACAGTCAACAAAACCAATCTGCATGTCACACTTGTCAACCAAGCGCATGTTTTGTGTATAATCAATCACTGTCACTGGTTTTCGAATACGTTCATTAGTCACTCGATCAACTTGCCACTGTCTTGCATTTCATTACGGTGAATGGTTGTTCAACAATGTGACATCTCGTTTGTCATGCCACCGTAATGCCATGATGTCATTGGCAGTAAACACCTGCACGTCATCACCACGAACACCCGCGTTGAGCCCGGGCATATGTTTACGATTAGAACGCACTGTGCCACACACATCTGTCGTTGTTCACTCGCATGAAATCACTGAGTAATGGGCTTGTGTACCAGTTATCGGTATATAATGTATGGCCCTTACCAAGATAAGGTGCCATCATGTTTCTCACTACGTCACCTGATATACCCAATAACATCTTGGTATCTTTCAATGTTTTACTACCCGTGTATACAACAATATCCAACACCAGGCCACGTCACAATCACAGAGTACAAAAAAATTTTATACCAAAGCGGTTCCTCTTGCTCGGTATATACTGCTTGAATGACAGTCTACCTTTGAACAAAATCAAAGACTCGTCAATTACAAGATTCTTGAATGGATAAAAGTATATCCTGAACTTTTGTTTGAGATACATGAAAACATTTCTAATCTTGTATAACCTGTCACTTCTGTCAGGCCTGGTTTTGTCAGAGAAGTGCAACATACGTAACAGTAAGATAAACCTGTTCACTGGTATTATTTCACTGAAGGATGGGGTACAAATTAGCCGATCTGTGGACCAGTATGCTTTTATATTATGCTTATAGACGTGAGGCATAAGCATTATTGTTGCAAAAAGCAAATACATTTCTGCAACAGTCATCTCTTTCCACCTGTGTAGTCTTGACTGTGGTGATAAGATCGTATTTGCCATGGTGTACTGAAAATACTTATTACTTTCCCTGACAATAATTTCCATCAATGGCTGGTCAAAGAATAATTCAAAGAATTCCAGTTCATTGGCCGTGGTTCCAAGGGGACAGGTAGGTAGAATTCCACTTTGCGAGTCATCAAAGTGGTGAGGGCTGGGAACAAAATTGGGATTTTGCTGCCAATCCCAGATACGGTTTGCTGGTGGATACTGGACATCATAGGCTGGTTGTACGGGTGGTTGTGGCGGGCTGGTGGGTGACGCTCCGCTTTGTCCTTGAACTGACGAGTCAGCAGCGTGGGTTCCCGCGTGGCACAGCGAGTCACGCATGGCGGTGCCACTACCACCACCAGCCCCACTAACACCCTCCACTGATGTCTGTGGCCCATCCATGCCAAGTGTAGCCACATCATCCTCACTATCACTACCTAAAACGGGTGTAGGGCCACGGGATGTACTCCGGGATGTACTCCGGGATGAACTCCGTCCCCTGGGCACAGCATAGGGTACACTACCCGAGCGCATGCGGCGGCGAACATACCGACGCTTCACTGGTGAATATGTTTCCTCACTATCACTACTCGAATGATCGTCGAGCGCAATAAAATCACAATCCACGTCAGAATCATCGTCATTACTGAAGTCAGAGGCCAGGCCACGGGAAAATATTAGTTTTTCTCTTACGTTTAGGAACACCCGACCGTGAGTCACGAGTGCCCACACCAGAGGTAGAAGGTCGAGGATCGTCGGGGTTTTCTGCACTATTATCGATATCCTGGTCATTATTTTCGGTCACTAACTTATCAAAGCCGTAGAATTCGTCTTCATTTCCACTTCCATCAGTGTCAGAACTATCAGACAGGAAGAGGAGAGTCCCAATTTTCCGGGGAGTGAGAGCTGACTTGCGACGAGACATGGTGAACAAGGGTGACTGAGCCGGCGTTCCCACAATGCTATGCAGGCGCCTAGATTTTTTGTTTACGGCGCACACCCACGGCGCAGACCCATTCTCTCATATGTAGGCCTATGAGCGCTTTCGCGCTAAATTTGACGGCGCTAGAATTTTGGCGTAGATCTACGGTTTGGACACTCACCGACCAGCCGTAGATCTACGGGACGGACCCTGAAAGGGTTAACACTACATTAAACCTACTCCATACATCTTCGACCCAATTGCCTATACTCTCACTAGCCCATCTATTCTCCAATAGTTGTTTATATCTTACCCTAACTGCCTCCTCTTTTAGTTTATACACCTTTACCTCACTTACTTGCTGCTTCTGTTTTCCTTGTATCCTATCTACCTTTTACTCTCACTGTAGCTACAACTAGAAAGTGATCTGATATATCTGTGGCCCCTCTATAAACATGTACATCCTGAAATCTACTCGACAGTCTTTTATCTACCAATACATAGTCCAGCAAACTACTGTCATTACGCCCTACATCATATCTTGTATACTTATTTATCCTCTTTTTCTTAAAATACATATTACCTATAACTAAACTCCTTTCTATACAGAATTCAATCATTATCATTTACACCGGCACCCCAAACTTACCACCCCACCCTC
>NC_069487.1:19451608-19469108 GCF_026875155.1 Cherax quadricarinatus | reverse complement strand
TGCATACTCCAGTATGGGCCTGACGTAAATGGTATACAGTGTCTTGAACGACTCCTCATTGAGGTATCGGAACGCTATCCATAGGTTTGCCAGGCGCCCGTATGCTGCAGCAGTTATCTGATTTATGTGCGCCTCAGGAGATATGCTCGGTGTTATACTCACCCCAGATCTTTTTCCTTGAGTGAGGTTTGCAGTCTTTGGCCATCTAAACTATATTGTGTCTGCGGTCTTCTTTGCCCTTCCCCAATCTTCATGACTTTGCATTTGGCAGGGTTAAACTCAAGGAGCCAGTTTCTGGACCAGGCTTGTAGCCTGTCCAGGTCTCTTTGTAGTCCTGCCTGATCCTCATCCGATTTGATTCTTCTCATTAACTTCACATCATCTGCAAACAAGGACACTTCTGAGTCTATCCCTTCCGTTATGTCGTTCACATATACCAAGAACAGCACAGGTCCTAGGACTGACCCCTGTGGAACCCCGCTTGTCACAAGCACCCACTCTGACACCACGTCACGTACCATGACTCGTTGTTGCCTCCCTGTCAGGTATTCTCTGATCCATTGCAGTGCCTTTCCTGTTATGTGTGCCTGATCTTCTAGCTTTTTCAGTAGCCTCTTGTGAGGAACTGTGTCGAAGGCCTTTTTGCAGTCCAAAAAAATGCAGTCGATCCACCCCTCTCTCTCTTGTCTTACTTCTGTCACCTTGTCATAAAACTCTAGTAGGTTTGTGACACAGGATTTTCCTTCCCTGAAACCATGCTGGTTGTCAATTATACACTTGTTTCTTTCCAGGTGCTCCACCACTCTCCTCCTGATGATCTTCTCCATGACCTTGCATACTATACACGTTAGTGATACAGGTCTGTAGTTTAGTGCCTCATGTCTGTCTCCCTTTTTAAAAATTGGGACTACATTTGCCATCTTCCATACCTCAGGGAGTTGCCCAGTTTCAAATGATGTGTTGAAGATCTTTGTTAATGGCTCACACAATATCTCTGCTCCCTCTTTAAGGACCCACGGAGAGATGTTGTCTGGTCCCACCGCCTTTGAGGTGTCAAGTTCGCATAGCAGCTTCTTCACTTCCTCCTTGGTTATATGTACCTCATCCAGCACTTGCTGGTGTACCCCCCTGTTCTGATTTCCTGGAGTCCTACTGGTTTCCACTGTAAATACTTCTTTAAATCTCGTGTTGAGCTCCTGACATACCTCTCGGTCGTTTCTTGTGAATTCCCATCACCCTTCCTCAGTCTGATTACCTGGTCCTTGACTGTTGTTTTCCTCCTGATGTGGCTGTACAACAGCTTCGGGTCAGTCTTGACTTTCGATGCTATGTCATTTTCATATTGTCGCTGAGCCTCCCTTCTTATCTGTGCATATTCATTTCTGGCTCTTCGGCTAATCTCTTTATTTTCCTGAGTTCTCTGTCTTCTGTACCTTTTCCATTCTCTAGTACACCTAGTTTTTGCCTCCCTACATCTTTGGGTGAACCAAGGACTCGTTCTGTTTTCCCATTATTTCTGTTTCCCTTGGGAACAAACCTCTCCTCTGCCTCCTTGCATTTTGTTGCCACATAGTCCATCATTTCTTGTACTGGTTTTCCTGTCAGTTCCCTCTCCCACTGAATGTTTTGAAGGAAGTTCCTCATGCCTGAGTAGTTCCCCTTTTGTAGTTTGGTTTTTCCCACCCTATTCCTGCTACTCTCTCCACTTGGAGCCAACTATGTAGTCGAAGCACAGAACCACATGATCACTAGCTCCCAGGGGCCTTTCATACAAGATATCCTCGATGTCTGAACTACTCAAGGTGAATACAAGGTCCAGTCTTGCTGGTTCATCTTCTCCTCTCTCTCTGGTAGTGTCTCTAACATGTTGATGCATGAGGTTTTCCAGTACTACCTCCATCATCTTGGCTCTCCATGTTTCGGAACCCCCATGGGGCTCCAGGTTTTCCCAGTCAATCTCCTTGTGATTGAAATCACCCATAACTAGTAACTTTGCTCCCCCACATGTGCTCTCCTGGCCACCTCGGCTAGTGTGTCGACCATGGCTCTGTTGCTCTCATCGTATTCTTCTCTTGGTCTCCTGCAGTTCTGTGGTGGGTTGTACATTACTGCAATTATCACCTTATGTCCCTCAGACTGGATTGTTCCTACTAAGTAGTCCCTTTCACCCGTGCCATCCATTCCTTCCATTTTCTCAAAACCCCACTGGCTTTTAATGAGCAGTGCAACTCCTCCTCCCCCTCTCCTCCCTCTGTCTTTCCTGAGGATTTGATATCCGGGTGGAAAGATTGAATCTGTTATTATTCTGGTGAGTTTTGTTTCTGTGAGTGCTATTATGTCTGGGGATGTCTCCTTGATTCTTTCATCCCACTCCTCATACTTTTTTGTTATTCCTCGCTTTTTGTATACCCCCCCAATTCTTTTTCTAAGACTTGGTCGGGGAGGTGTTTTGGGGGTTGGGAAGTGGGAGATGATAGGAACTTGGGTGGTTGCTGTGGGGGGGGAGTTTGTAATTTTGGGGGGTGGGGGCATTGGATTGAAGGGTGTTTTGGTTTAGATGTTGGCTGCAGGGGGTTTGCCCTGGTTGGGGGGCTTCTATGGGAAAGCTGTGGGGAGGTTGTTTTTGATCTTTTTCCTGTGTCTGGATCTCCTGCTGTCTTCTCCCCCCCTCTCTTTCCCCTTTCCCCTTTTGTATCATCTCTCTCTTTCCCCTTTTCGTTTTGTTTTTCTGTTGCGGTCGAGTACCCCTTTCCCTTTGGGGGGCCGGCTGTCCCTTAATCGGTTTTCCCCCACAGTATCCTGTTCCGAGTCGATTCTGCCTTGAAGGTCACTTTCACGGGCCGGGTTTTTTTTTTTCAAACCCCCCTTTCTCCAAAAATTTTCCGGGGGTCATGTGTCTTCTCCATTACTTTCATGATGCTTTTAAATTGCTTTTTTCCCCCCTTGGGTTTTTTTGCTTCTTTGTTTCCCTTAAAACTTCCGTACCCCATACAAAAAGGGACTGACCTCACCCTTTCTTCCCACCTATCCCTGGACCCCCCATTCAATTTGTTTTCCTAAAATGCAGCTTTCCTTTTTTCAGTTTCACTATACGTACATGGTCGGGGCCTTCTTTTTTCCCTTTCGGTTTCCCGGGGCTCTGTTGTGGTCTTTTAGGGCCTCCAATTGCTTAGCTTTTTTCCATTTACTCAGCCCCACTGATAGAGTTCACTGAAAGAGCTTTTCTGTTGTGTGTGTGTTGTGTGGTGTTGTGTATGTGTTGTTGTGTGTATGTTTTTGTGTGGTGTATGTGTGTGTGTGTGGTGGTGTGGTTGTGTGTGTGTGTGTGTGGTGTGTGTGTGTGTGTGTGTGTGTGTGTGTTGCGTTTGTGTGTGGTTGTATTATGTGTCGAATTTGTGTGGGTTTATTATGTGCTGAAAAAGGGGGCTTTGTTGGGAGTGTAATGTAATTCTCAGTTGTCGCTTGTGTCACAACCTGCGGCAGGGGCGCGGCAGCGTCAACAGGCCCTTTTCATTTTTACTCCTATGGGGTTCCCAGCACCCCAGTGTGACCAAACAAGCCCCATAACACAAACATGTGTGGATCCCCAAATGATAAAAAGCAACTGCAAAATCCCCCAAAAGTTCACAAATTCCCCAAAAATGGGGACTCGTTCTAGCAACTCCTACCCCGCTCCCACTGAAGTGATATCCTAACATTCACCCAACCCCCATCGCCTAATTCACCCCGAAGCCACAGCCAATGGACAAGGCTGAAAAATAAAAGAAACCCTAACCAGCTAAGGATCCTAACTAAAAGGGGTAGAGCAGAAAGCACGAGGAAAACTTGTGGTGCTGTCCCCGGGCCCAAAACCCCTCATCACCCCCCGACACCACCCAAAACACAGACAACAAACAAACATGGCCCCCGCTAATCCAAATAACCCCTTCCCAGTATTTGATGTCAAAAGATCACCGCCCCCAGAATACTAAATCCTTATGATTCGAACCAAACGATCACCAAACAATCAAGAAATGCAGGAACTAAGGCTAGCAATGCAAAACCCTCACAAGATCACTGCTCTGAACTAAACTAGACATCTAGAACAAAAAAGCAACCCCCACACCCGGCCCCTTAAACCCCATCAACATTTTAAAAAGACCAGTCCCCTATTTACTAAAACTTACAGAGGAAAGATAAAGATGGACCAACAACTTGCAATGTAAAAAAAAAAACTTCCAAGACCATAAGGGAAAAACACACTATCTGACGGTTGTGAAACAGCAAACATCCCCCACCCACTCACCCAAAAACCCTGCATGGAGACCACCCTACACTTATCAGGACCCCCTTTCCCCCTTAACTTGTATTGATGACTTAAAGGATTGCAAACGATGGGCTTCATGCGGGTAAAAAAACGTGCTGTTTAAAATTTCCAAAATAGCTTAAAAAGAAACAACCTTAAAAAATCTATTATTTAAAAAAAACTGTGTTTACGTCAAGATGCCTTACCAAAATGAGAAAAAAACCTTCTTTATCGGCTAAAAAAACTCGCTATCCCCCAAAAAATCCCCCTTGCTTTTGAGGATGGAAAAATAGCAGTTGGGAAAACCCCCCCTGGAAGAGAAATTCTCCCCACAAAAACAGACCTTAAAACATTCCTATGTGAGGCTGGACTAACGAATCAAGTAAAGTGCAGAAAAAACCATAGCCCACCTTTAGTGTTATATTGTCAATTGTTTTAAAATTTTTGTGCCCCCTAAAATTCTAATACTCCTACTTTTTTAATTGTCTTTGTTGTATTAACGCCATTCTACCTCATAGTCTTAATTGTATTAAATATCACAAAATCTATCCCCTTTATTACAACTTACCACATCACGTTCCATCTTATTTTATTAAAACAAACCATAATTGTTTCAATAATTCTCCCTCATTTTAAAAAATTTATCAATTCCCAAATTTTATTCAAAAACCCCTATTTTGCCCAATTTTACTTTAAATATTTTGATCAAATTATTGTAAATTTCTTTTACTGACCATTTTTATTCCATATTTTTTAACCTAGTATTTTCAACTGCAACTTTTATTCATCCTATCTCCCAAATTTACTAGCATTTAAACCCAAATCTTGCCTTTTTTTTTTTTTTATCAATTTTTTTGTTTTTTTTATTATTTTGTACCTTAATTTTTTTTCCTTTTAATTTAAATTAAATACCAAATTTTCTTGTAAACAACTTAAAAAGACCTTAGTCAATTACAATTGAGGTCTTTTTCCTTCATTAATTATTAGTTTAAATCACATTTTACTCTAGTCATTAGTCAATACTATAAAACCCAAATTCACTATACTAGACCATTGCTTTTACTAGTGAGAGACGGGTGCTATTTGTAATTTTTTTTTTTTATTATTGACTAAGTTTTTGTACTATAGTTTTTTTTCTACCTCAAAAATAGCAATCCAAATTACTATATTAGCCCATAGGATTACTAGTGAGAAATAGTGCTATTTTTAAATTTTACTTTTTTATTATAGATTAAACCTATTGTACTTTAGCTCACTCTACTCAAAACAGGATCCCCAAAAAGATTTTTAGACCCAAGTGCAATTAAAGTGAGAGTCTTGTTCTATTTTTTAAATTTTTATTTTTATATTTCTAGTTTAACCTAGTTGTACTTTAGTTCATTCCAGCACAACACACAGAAACTCAACTTATTTGTGTATAGTGAATAACCCTACTACCAAAATACTCAGCTATTACTTTTCCAAATTCCAACCACTACAATATCGTAGTAGAATCAACAACAACCAGGAAAAATAACCTAATTTTAAACCCAGAAGATGATTGATCACGTTTACCCTGATCTAAAAACCCCCATAATCTGACACCCCCTCAAAACCTATTGGAAAGTAACTGCCTTTATTAACAGCACACAACCCCATATCTAAACGTGCTAAAAGCTTCAGTAAAACTACAACATCAGGCCCTTTGCAAAAACCCTTTATGACCCCCTAGCACTCCCTTTAAACACTAAAACACCCTTTTCCTGCATTATTTTTACTGGCCCGCTTAAACAGGGGCACAATAGATACTACCCCTACCCGGATACACAGCAATTCAAAATGCAAACAAACCAGGTTGGGGGGGTGGTATTGCAATCTATTACTCTAACCAATTATCTTGTCTTACACCACTTGTTTAGTGATGAATAGGGGGTACATTTTTTTCTAATTTATGTAAAAAAACTTTAAAACGCCCATAACAAGTGCCCTTTACCGGTACCTCACACAAACACCCAAATTTCAGTGAGAAATTAAAGTCACTAATAAAAACAACAAATGAATAACCCACCTTTTCTTTGCTGGAGATTCAACATAACCTGGGGTTCTAGATGATCACTGTAAAAATATTTACAACAATATAACAAAACACTTTTCATACCAACATAACTAAACAACCCGGGTCATGAGACAGTGCAACCTAATAGCCACATATGGACCAATTCTAGCCCCCCCTTAAAACAGGGGTAAACACAGTGCAACAGCCACTACCCACCTTCCCCCTGACAAACATTGTAAACCACCACTTAAACAACAAAGTCTCATTTTGACTCCAGACGAGGCCTCAGTAAAGGAATTCCAGCTGACCAAGACTGTTGTTGCCTACAGATTCTCCAAGGGGAATGGGTTTGATGACTGGACAGACTCTTTTTAACAAATTACTTAACTATACAACAAACATTGTCCTTAAAAAAAAAAACAGATCAAAACAAACGGTTGGGTTTCCCCTGGCTAACCGCCCATTCTGAAATCCTTGACAAAAACACCAAAATAAAAAAAATATAGACAGGCTTAATACACAAAAAAATTTTTAAACACTATTCCACTCACCAAAGTAATAAAAAAGCCAAACAAAATATATACCCAGTAGATTACAGACCTGAGGAGATATAAAAAAAACCTGGGGAAAATCTCCTCAGATTCTGGGACCCCCAAACTGAGAAAAACCAAGAATATTGTCCCCAATAAACCTAATGAAACACCCCTAATCCCCCTGACACAGCTAAAAAGATAAACGATTTTCTCAAACATGGGTCTAAATTTGCCAGAAATCCCCATACCAATGCCCATGCCCGGGGGCTACCTAGATGGAAATTCCCTAAATTTCCCTTTTATTTGCACCAACTGAGCCCACAGAAGTCATTTAGATCATAAAAATCACTTAAAAATAATCGGGGGGAAACTGTCTCTGTCCCACCATTACTGTACAAGTGAGCGGCCCCTGTCTTTTTGATGCTATTCATTACTTTTAAAAGTCAATAAGATAGCACCTTCCCGAAACTACTCAAAATGGGAAGGGTTACACCAATACTAAAGGTGGTGACCCAACAGACTTAAAAAACTATAGGCCAATATTAAATTTCTTGTATCCAAAAAACTTTGAGAAACTCGTCACAGGGGACTGTTTCATTTTTAAAAGGTCAAAACATACTCAACCCCTCCCGTTTGGGTTCGGAAAAATAAAAGCACTAAAGTGCAATAATAAAAATGCTAGATCGCTTTAACAGCATTGGAAAAATAAGGAATATCCACTAGGAATTTTTATGACCTAAGAAAGCTTTTTTACACAGTAAACCACGAAATCCTCTCCCCAAATTTACCAACGGTATAAAAGGCCCCTGCGCTTGCTTATTTCAAATTTACATTCTAATAGGTTCAGTACGTCCCTTAAAGACACAGCTCGCAACACGGCCACTTGATATGGAGTTTCCCCAGGGAAGGTCCTTTGGGCCCCTGCTCTTCCTCATTCTCAAGACCTTCCAAAAGATCCAAAACTGAAACCCCTTTTCTTTGGAAAACGACTTACGTCATCTTCACCCTAATCTTGCCCCCTTTAACACCTTGTGAATGAGGGGCGATTAAAAATCGATTGGATGGACAGCCAATAAATTAGCTTTAAAACTAAAAACTTATATATTATGTTTGGTACAAGCAGGGGATGCCAAATTAACATTAAGATTGACAACACTCTAATTACCAAAATAATGGGGGAAAATTCTTAGGCTTATCCTTGACAATAACCGAAATTTTACACCCTATCCACATATAGCCAAAAAAAATATCCAAACGGGTTGGGATCCTTCCCGAACGATCACTGCCACAAAAGCCTTCTCACACTATACCACTCACTTTTTTATCCATACCTCACCTATGCTATTTTTGCTTGGGGGTCAATGCACCAACACACCTAAGCAATAAAAACCAACAAAAAACTGCATTAAGAATAATATTAAATCCCATCAAAGGGAGCACACTCCCCCCCCCTTTAAAAAATCTAATTACTCCCCGTTCATACATCCACACTTACTACTGTGCAATCTAATTACAGGGGCCCTTTAAACCCAAAAATCAACCTTACCAAAACGCTTTCTTGATAGTTTGACAGAACCCCAGGCATAACACCAAAACAAACATCTCTATGACATTCCCCATGTCCGACTAAACCTTTACAAAAATTCAATGTATGTCAAAGGCCCTAAAATCTGGAATACCCTACCTGAGAACTCTAGAACTGCAGACACATTCATCACCTTCAAAACTACCACTAGAAAACATCTTATCTCCCTGATACACCCGTCAACTAACTTCACGAATACCACCTGGTGGTTCACACTTACAATCGCTCACTCATTTGACCATAAACAGAAATATTAATCTCAGTCTTAAAATAATGAATCCTGTGATACTCCAATACTGAAACTATATACTGTGCCAAAACAAAAGCATTCACATTGCTAAACTCACAAAATAGTATTTAGTCACTTAGCCATAATACCAACTTACCTCATAATTTGTAATATTTTACATTTAAGAATAAAACTAAGTATGCCGAAATGCCTAGCCATGCTAAGCGTTCTAGTGGTACACTCTGTAATCTCAATTTTACTACATGTAAAACCAAACAATAACCAAATTTCTGTAAACTCAGCATTTGAATCCTTATAGAGAATAAACTTTGAATTGACTCCCACCCTTACAGTGTTGCCTATGCTCGACCTGCTTATAGTGAGTTAATCGCCTTGTTCAATGGATTACCATTTGCTAAACCTTATTGAATACTTGAGTGCCTATTCTTATCGTGCTATGAGAGTTAGACCATTCACATTCAGCTTGGCGGTTAATTATAACCTGGAACCCCACACCCAAACAACCACTCATAGGTGATACAGTACTTGTAGTGCAGCTGTAGCACTGTAGATTGTCCAGGTCGATGTGACGTCCTGGCGTAGATCCAGCTCGATGTGTGGTGTGCGTGTGTGTGTGTGTGTTTTACCTGGAGTTTACCTGGAGAGAGTTTCGGGGGTCAACGCCCCCGCGGCCCGGTCTGTGACCAGCCTCCTGGTGGATCAGCGCCTGATCAACCAGGCTGTTGCTGCTGGCTGCACGAAACCAACGTACGAGCCACAGCCCGGCTGATCAGGAACTGTCTTTAGGTGCTTGTCCAGTGCCAGCTTGAAGACTGCCAGGGGTCTGTTGTAATCCCCTTATGTGTGCTGGGAGGCAGTTGAACAGTCTCGGGCCCCTGACACTTATTGTATGGTCTCTTAACGTGCTAGTGACACCCCTGCTTTTCATTGGGGGGATGGTGCATCGTCTGCCAAGTCTTTTGCTGTATGTACTCACCTATTTGTGGTTGCAGGGGTCGAGTCTTAGCTCCTTGCCTGTGTGTGGTGTGTGTGTACTCACCTATTTGTGGTTGCAGGGGTCGAGTCCTAGCTCCTGGCCCCGCCTCTTCACCAGTTGCTACTAGGCCCTCTCTCTCCCCGCTCCATGAGCTTTATCAAACCTCGTCTTAAAACTGTGTATGGTTCCTGCCTCCACTACGTCATTTTCTAGGCTATTCCACTGCCTTACAACTCTATGACTGAAGAAATACTTCCTACTATCTCTCTGACTCATTTGTGTGTGTGTGTGTGTGTGTGTGTGTGTGTGTGTGTATGTGACTCAACAATCAATATTTGCACCAATAACTCATTACAGTTGTGACTGGGTGTGGAAGTGTGAATTGCTCATTACACTATAATTTGTTCATGATTGTAGCCATGTATAAACGTAAGCAACCATTCTTACAGAATTCATTACCTTTGTAACTTGTGAGTTCATTACCTTTGTACCTAGTTCAGCTATCAAAACTTTGGGGGCCCTGTCCCTGGACCCATTATGTACCTCTGTAATCTGTAAATACCTTTGTAACTTGTCATGATTGTGACCAGACCTACCTGGAGTTCATTACCTTTGTAAATTGTGAGTTCAATACCTTTGTAAATTGTGAGTTCATTACCTTTGTAAATTGTGAGTTCATTACCTTTGTAAATTGTGAGTTCATTACCTTTGTAAATTGTGAATTCATTACCTCTGTAACTTGCTCAGCTCTCAAAACTTTGGAGTCGCGGTCCCTGGACCAATTATGTACCTCTGTAATCTTTTGACTACCGCCCACAGGATGGGTATGGGGTGCATAATAAACATTTTAAACTACCACAACACTGTACCATCACTACTGCAACAGCTAACAGTGTACCATCACTACTAAAACTACTAACACTGTACCACCACTACTACAACTGCTACAACTACACTGTGCCATAACGACTACAACTTTAGTTGTTCTAAGCTAACTATATTTATAGTGACTGTGATAAAGTGAGAACGTCAGATAGTTAGAGCACAGTAAATCTCAAAGTTTGGTTCGTCAGTTTTCTCTGCAACAGCTCACTATAACTATATTTATAGTGACTGTGATAATTTGAGAACTTCAGACCGGTAGAGCACATGTAAAACTCATAGAGTATCGTTCCTTCTTTTTGTGGAACATCTCTGCGAAGGAATATATAAACATGGCAAGCTTCTCTTGTTCCAAGGAATCTTTCCAAGACTATTTGGTTACCTACGATTTTCTGTTTGATTTGTGTGATCTGGACAACAGGAAGAGGCTAGGAAACGGAGTGTCTGCTACAGGATATAAACTGATTTTCAACGGTAAACCCGCTTGTCTCAAAAATAAATAACAAAAAGGCACAATACCGTGACTGGAATGATACACAAATAATGCGGGTTATTTGTGTACCGCTTGTCTCAAACTTGGAAAATGTTTGGAGGATCAAGAGGCATTTGATGATGAAGCTGCTACATTAGCTGAGCTTCAAGGAGCTGGTGGAGCCCCACTATTGTACTGTGTATGCCACAACTTCCCCGCTATTGTTATATCCTTCAGAGGCGGTACTACCTTGTATAATTATTGCATGAATAACTACGACTTAAAGCTAGAAATTTTGTTGTTGATATTCCTTCAGGTGGCACTTAATCTGGAGGAGATTCACCAACGTGGATTCACCCACAATGATTTAAAAGAAGACAATGTCCTCATTCATGAAGCAGAGGATGCCCTCGAAGTTAATGTAATTGATTTTGGACACAGTACTAAAGTGGGAGAGCATGTGGACTGGGATTATACCCCTGAAGAGCATGAAGATTACCCACACTATGCTCCTGAGGTATTTCTTTGTGGTCCATGCACCCCTAAAGGTGATGTGTATTCCCTAGGACACATGATATTTAAACTCTTGGGCTCTTACTTTAGATAAAGGAAAATTCCTGGCCCCTTGCTGCTAATTAAATTAATAGATATTATGATGGACCCAGAACGGTCTAGACGGCCATCCATCCTTCAAGTGTTTCAAATACTTGAGGAAACAGTAAAACAGCTGCTGATCAATGCAACCCCAGAGGTTGATGGCCCAGCAGATGTCCCATCAGTGGCCAACGACCAATCAGAAGCCGATGTCCCATCAGAGGCCGACACCCCATCTGGGGCCAACGCTCATCAGAGGCTGATGCACCATCAGAAGCCGACGACCCTTCAGAGAATGATACATTGCCATGGACCTACACCATGCCACGGGATGACTTGCCATCAGTGACTGATGCCTTATCAGAGACTGACGCCCCATTAATGGTCGATACCCCATCACTGGCCAACTCCCCATCAGACACACACGTCCCACCACGGGGTGATACATTAGTTGCGGGATATTCTACAGTAAGTACGACAAAAGGTCTGGCCCTACACTATGTCTTGTATATGGCATTCTCTTGTATGTATGGTAATAATTATTAACCAACATATGACACCATAGAGTGAGGTCCTGGTAGTGTAGTCTTCTCTCTCTACTATTATCTACTCACTCACATTTTTAATGTAATTTAAATACAATGAATCTATTTCGTTTTCATTAAAAAAAAGCGAATATTATTTAAAAAAAATAGTTTTATGTAAAAGAATATTTTGTTTTACTTAAAAAAAATTATTTTGTTTTAACCCTTTGACTGTCGCGGCCGTATATATACGTTTTACGAGGTGCCGTGTTTGACGTATATATACTCATAAATTCTAGCGGCTTCAAATCAAGCAGGAGAAAGCTGGTAGGCCCACATGTGAGAGAATGGGTCTGTGTGGTCAGTGTGCACCATATAAAAAAAACCCTGAAGCACGCAGTGCATAATGAGAAAAAAAAAACTCCGACCGTATTTTTTAATTAAAATGCCGACTTTGTGGTCTATTTTCGTATAGTATTTTGGTTGTATTCTCGTTTTCTTGGTCTCATTTGATAGAATGGAAAACATATTACAGAAATAAAGGTGTTTTTGATTGATTTTACTATAAAAAGAACCTAGAAATGGAGCACAAAGTAGGGGAAATGTTTGATTTTTGCCAATGTTCAAAAGTAAACAATGATGCCATTGTCCAATAAATGTCCAACTAGCCATTCTAATATGCAGTCATGAATGGGTTGATGTTATTTATACAGGTATTACAGCATTGCAGTAGTCTGCATAATAGTAAGTCTAATATTTTTTGTTTGAATAAAAATTCAAAATAGAAAGCAAGAGTAATACCAGAGGGGCCTGGAGACGTTACTGATGAACAAAGAAAACGTTATTTTAGAGCCTGGAATGTTTGAATTGTTCATTCTGGACCTTATTTTGAAATTGTCATATTTTTTAGTTTTCGTGAAATTGGCCAAATTGCAAATTTCTGACCACATTATTAGGTAGTTGAAATCAGTAAATGGGCAGTTTTTGTACTCAATCGATAGAAAAAATGAAGTTCTAAAGAAATAGCTATGAGTTTGGGCGACTGGAACAATGGAACTAGCCGAAAATAGGGCTCAAAATGGGCGAAATCGCCGATTTGTAAACAGCGCCGAGGTCGCTAACTTCGCGAGAGCATAATTCCGTCAGTTTTCCATCAAATTTCGTTTTTTTTTGGTGTCATTACAATCGGGAAAAGATTCTCTATCATTTCATAAGAAAAAATAATTTTTTTTTTTAAATTTTGCGACACCAGGAGACACCTCAGGATTGGGGGTTGTGAAAGTCAAAGGGTTAATAAAATCAAGAAACTTTATTTATATATAAAAAAGAAGGAACTGGATGAGCGGCCACCTCCACGTGGTGAGTTCTGGGTTTTTGTAACTTGATAAAAATCTGTTACAAAATAGCTGAGAGCTGCTCATAATCTGCTGTGTATATGTGTGGAAACTACACATACATTCATACATACAGGCAGAGTGAACTTAGTAGTGACCAGCCGACAGATGGGACCAGGAGCTATGACTCTACCCTGCAACCAAAATATTTGCATTAGTGATACTTGTAGTTGTGGTACTTGTAATGGTGATACTTGTAGTACTTGTGAAAGCCTTCACTGGACACATCCTTAATCTACAACAAGAACACATTCCTCACCGCCAATATGTGATGAAGCCTACAGATCAGCCTTGGTTTGGGTTTCGTTGTAGAGAGGCTGCTACTGCTAAGTACAAAGCATGGCGAAGGTATAAGAGACATCCTACCACCTATAACAGGAACTTGCACAGGCAAGCCTGTAGACATATGGGTGACGTTCAAAAGTGGGCCATTGCTAAATGGGAGGTGGACACTAAAAGAAAGCTAGCATCAGTTAGGGTAGGCTCCAAAACCTGGTGGTCCCTGGTCAAGGACAGACAAGGTTATCTGCCTGATGAACTCATTCCACCTCTAAATCGACAGGATGGGACCACCTCAACTAGTTGCCAAGAGAAGGCGGACCTCTTTGCTGAACACTTTGCTACCAAAATGCAAGTTCCTGATCCAGCAAGGGACCCTCCTTGGCTAGCTGCAAGAACTGTGACCAAGAAAAGGCTGTGGGCCCAGACAAGCTGAGCCCAAGACTGCTGAGAAGATGTGCAGACCAGCTAGCAGCACCTCTAACTCGCATCTTTCAGCACTGCCTAGTACAGTGTAAATGGCCCTCTCTGTGGAAAGAGGCAAATGTAGTCCATGTTCACAAAAAGAAGAGCAGAGCAGAAATCAGCAACTACAGACCAGTGTCACTCCTGTCAATCACTGGTAAGATCCTTGAGACAATAATCTCAAGACAAATGACAGAGTTTTTTGGCTACCACTCACTACTTTGTGATCGTCAATATAGCTTCAGGAAAGGTTTGCTGCTGATCTGTTGTTAAAATCTCTCCACTAGTGGCACCAGTCACTGGATGAATCCAAAGTCAGCTGTGTGGTAGCACTGGACATTGCTGACGCTTTCAACCGGGTGTGGCACCAGGGCCTCTTAGTAAAACTTCAAGCACTGAGAATTGCAGGCTCTACGCTATGTCTCCTCAGTGATTACCTTCATGGTAGATCTATAAGGGTAGTTCTCAATGGAATGGAATCAGCAAGACATCCTATTGGGGCAAGTGTTCCACAAGGAAACATGCTGGGACCATTGTTATGGAATGTCTACTTCAACGACCTTCTTCATCTCATCCAAGAATCCTATGTATATGCAGAAAACTGTACACTGACATTCACTTATCCAAGAGAAGAAATGCCACCTGCTCTAAGCTACATCAATCACCAGCTAAGAGCTATATCAGCTTGGGGAAATAGATGGCAAGTAACATTTGCACCTGAGAAAATGCAATTGATGATGGTCTCTAGGTACCATGATGGTAATGCTGGTGCAGTAGTAAGAATGAGTGGGAGGGTGTTGGCACTTGCCCTTCTCACACTATATCACTCACTTATTTATCCATACCTCACCTATGCTATTTGTGCTTGGAGATCAACTGCAGCAACACACCTAAAGCCAATAATAACCCAACAAAAAGCCGCAGTATGAATAATCACTAAATCCCATCTCTGGCAACACTCCCCCCCACTCTTCATAGATCTGAACTTACTCCCTGTTCAGTACATCCACACTTACTACTGTGCAATCTACATCTACAGGACCTTAAACTCCAATATCAACCTTGACCTAAAATGCTTTCTTGATAGTTGTAACAGAACCCACAGGCATTACACCAGACACAAACATCTCTACGACATTCCCCGTGTCCAACTAAACCTTTACAAAAATTCAATGTATGTCAAAGGCCCTAAAATCTGGAACACCCTACCTGAGAACTCTAGAACTGCAGACACATTCATCACCTTCAAAACTATCATTAGAAAACATCTTATCTCCCTGATACACCCTGTCAACTAACTACACGAATACCACCTGGTGGTTCACACTTACACTCACTCACCCATTTGACCATAAACAGATATATTAATCTCAATCTTAAAATAATGAATCCTGTGATGCTCCAATACTGAAACTATGTACTGTGCCAAAACAAAAGCATTCACATTGCTAAACTCACAAACTAGTATTTAGTCACTTAGCCAAAATACCAACTTACCTCAAATTTGTAATATTTTAAAATTAAGAATTAAAGTAAGTATGCCGAATGCCTAGCCATGCTAGGTGTTCTAGTGGTACACTCTGTAATCATTATTTTACTACATGTATAAACCACACAATAACCATAATCTGTAAACTCAGCATTGTAATCCTTATAGAGAATAAACTTTGAACTGAATTGAATTGAATTGAGAAGAAGTTGATATCCTTGTGGTAAAATTTAACTCCAAACTAACATGAAGAACCATGTTGTAAATCTTGCAAAACTAGGCAGCCAGGAAGTTACAGCACTTCGCCATATCTCGCATCTGCTTGACAGTAGGGGTTGCAAGATTCTGCATGAGCACAAGTACACTCACACCTTGAGTAGCTCCACTTTCTTGGTTTGCCTGCACCCCTCTATCTGCGACTGCTTGACAGAGTAGAGAACAGAGCAAGACGTCTCATCTCTCGCCTGGACCCATCCTGGATAGATCTGTCATTTCAGTAGAGCCTTCAACACAGGAGGGATGTGGGTGGCCTTACTGTTATGTACAAGGCCTTGGTCGATTTGACCAAGGCCTTCGACACCGTTAGTAGAGAGGGCCTTTGGAGAATCATGGCAAAGTACAGCTGCCCAGAGACGTTTATCGCCATCGTACGCCAACTTCACGATGGAATGCTGGCCAGAGTCCAAGACAACGGAGAGATGTCTAAACCATTCCCAGTCTCAAATGGAGTGAAACAAGGCTGCGTGCTTGCTCCCACCCTGTTCAGCCTGATGTTCTCGGCCATGCTTACAGACGCATTCAGGGACACAGACGCAGGAATCGGCATCATACCGTACAGATGGGTCTGTCTTCAACCTCTGGAGGCTTCAAGCAAAAACCAAGGCTGCAACTGACACCATCAATGACCTGCTATTTGCTGATGACTGCGCCCTCAACACTGCTTCAGAAGCCGCCATGCAGCACAGTGCTGACAAGTTCTCTGACTCCTGCAACAACTTCGGGCTGACAATCAGTACAACGAAGACTGAAGTGATGCACCAGCCTGCTCCGGGAAAGACGTATGTTGAGCCAAACATCACCATCAATGGGCAGTGACTGAACGTTAGTTAGTTTAATATGTTTATTATGCACCCCATACCCATCCTGTGGGCGGTAGTCAAAAGATTACAGAGGTACATAATTGGTCCAGGGACTGGACTCCAAAGTTTTGATAGCTGAGCAAGTTACAGAGGTAATGAACTCACAATTTACAAAGGTAATGAACTCACAATTTACAAAGGTAATGAACTCACAATTTACAAAGGTAATGAACTCACAATTTACAAAGGTAATGAACTCCAGGTAAGTCTGGTCACAATCATGACAAGTTACAAAGGTATTTACAGATTACAGAGGTACGTAATGGGTCCAGGGACTGGGCCCCCAAAGTTTTGATAGCTGAACTAGGTACAAAGGTAATGAGCTCACAAGTTACAAGGTAATGAATTCTGTAGAATGGTTACTTACGTTTATACTTTGGCTACAATCATGAACAAATTATAGAGTAATGAGCAATTCACACTTCCACACCCGGTCACAACTGTAATGAGTTATTGGTGCAAATATTGATTGTTGAGTCACACACACCAACACACACACACACACACACACACACACACACACACACACACACACACACACACACACACACCACACACACCAAAACACACACACTTTAGTTTAATATCTTTATGCACC
>NC_069487.1:19440473-19451108 GCF_026875155.1 Cherax quadricarinatus | reverse complement strand
TCTCTCTCTCTCTCTCTCTCTCTCTCTCCTCTCTCTCTCTCTCTCTCTCTCTCTCTCTCCTCTCTCTCTCTCTCTCTCTCTCTCTCTCTCTCCTCTCTCTCTCTCTCTTCTCTCTCTCTCTCTCCTCTCTCTCTCTCTCTCTCTCTCTCTCTCTCTCTCTCTCTCTCCTCTCTCTCTCTCCTCTCTCTCTCTCTCTCTCTCTCTCTCTCTCTCTCTCTCTTTATCAACACAAAAATAAACTCTGCCAATTTGTTCCTCTTATAGTTGATGTTTTTTCTTTCCTTTCTATTTAACTTTCTTTTTCTCCTTTCTCTCTACATTGCTTTTTATAGCTGTCGCTGTTTTAATTAAGGTTGGACTTAATATTCCTTTGTTTATCATTATTAACACTGAGCAGTGTCTGGAGTGAGGCTGTCTGCCTGTCTGCCTGTCTGCCTGTCTGCCTGTCTACCTGTCTGCCTGTCTGCCTGTCTGCCTGTCTGCCTGTCTGCCTGTCTCTCTGTCTGCCTGTCTGCCTGTCTGCCTGTCTGCCTGTCTGCCTGTCTACCTGTCTGCCTGTCTGCCTGTCTGCCTGTCTCTCTGTCTGCCTGTCTGCCTGTCTGCCTGTCTGCCTGTCTCTCTGTCTGCCTGTCTCTCTGTCTGCCTGTCTCTCTGTCTGCCTGTCTCTCTGTCTGCCTGTCTCTCTGTCTGCCTGTCTCTCTGTCTGCCTGTCTGCCTGTCTACCTGTCTGCCTGTCTCTCTGTCTGCCTGACTGCCTGTCTACCTGTCTGCCTGTCTGCCTGTCTGCCTGTCTGCCTGTCTGCCTGTCTGCCTGTCTGCCTGTCTCTCTGTCTGCCTGTCTCTCTGTCTGTCTCTCTGTCTTCCTGTCTCTCTCTCTGCCTGTCTCTCTGTCTGCCTGTCTCTCTGTCTTCCTGTCTCTCTCTCTGCCTGTCTCTCTGTCTGCCTGTCTGCCTGTCTACCTGTCTGCCTGTCTTTCTGTCTGCCTGTCTGCCTGTCTGCCTGTCTGCCTGTCTGCCTGTCCTCTCTGTCTGCCTGTCTCTCTGTCTGCCTGTCTCTCTGTCTGCCTGTTCTCTCTGCCTGTCTCTCTGTCTTCCTGTCTCTCTCTCTGCCTGTCTCTCTGTCTGCCTGTCTGTCTGCCTGTCTCTCTGTCTGCCTGTCTCTCTGTCTGCCTGTCTCTCTGCCTGTCTCTCTGTCTTCCTGTCTCTCTCTCTGCCTGTCTCTCTCTCTGCCTGTCTCTCTGTCTGCCTGTATGTCTGCCTGTCTCACTGTCTGCCTGTCTCTCTGTCTGCCTGTCTGTCTGCCTGTCTCTCTGTCTACCTGTCTCTCTGTCTGCCTGTCTTTCTGCCTGCCTGTCTCTCTGTCTGCCTGTCTCTCTGTCTGCCTGTCTGTCTGCCTGTCTCTCTGTCTGCCTGTCTCTCTGTCTGCCTGTCCTCTCTGTCTCTCTGTCTGTCTGTCTCTCTGTCTGCCTGTCTCTCTGTCTGCCTGTCTCTCTGTCTCTCTGCCTGTCTCCTCTGTCTGCCTGTCTCTCTGTCTGCCTGTCTCTCTGTCTGCATGTCTCTCTATCTGCCTGTCTCTCTGTCTGCCTGTCTCTCTGTCTGCCTGTCTCTCTGTCTGCCTGTCTGCCTCTCTCTCTGTCCCGCCTGTTCTTCTGTCTGCCTGTCTCTCTGTCTGCCTGTCTGCCTGTCTGCCTCTCTCTCTGTCTGCCTCTCTCTCTGTCTGCCTGTCTCTCTGTCTGCCTGTCTCTCTGTCTGCCTGTCTGTCTGCCTATCTCTCTGTCTGCCTGTCTCTCTGTCTGCCTGTCTCTCTGTCTCTCTGTCTGCCTGTCTCTCTGTCTGCCTGTCTCTCTGTCTGCCTGTCTCTCTGTCTCTCTGCCTGTCTCTCTGTCTGCCTGTCTCTCTGTCTGCCTGTCTCTCTGTCTGCATGTCTCTCTATCTGCCTGTCTCTCTGTCTGCCTGTCTCTCTGTCTGCCTGTCTCTCTGTCTGCCTGTCTGCCTCTCTCTCTGTCTGCCTGTCTTTCTGTCTGCCTGTCTCTGTCTGCCTGTCTGCCTCTCTCTCTGTCTGCCTCTCTCTCTGTCTGCCTGTCTCTCTGTCTGCCTGTCTCTCTGTCTGCCTGTCTGTCTGCCTGTCTCTCTCTCTGCCTGTCTCTCTGTCTGCCTGTCTCTCTGTCTCTCTGTCTGCCTGTCTCTCTGTCTGCCTGTCTCTCTGTCTGCCTGTCTCTCTGTCTCTCTGCCTGTCTCTCTGTCTGCCTGTCTCTATGTACTCACCTAGTTGTACTCACCTAGTTGAGGTTGCGGGGGTCGAGTCCGAGCTCCTGGCCCCGGCTCTTCACTGATCGCTACTAGGTCACTCTCCCTGAGCCGTGAGCTTTATCGTACCTCTGCTTAAAGCTATGTATGGATCCTGCCTCCACTACATCGCTTCCCAAACTATTCCACTTACTGACTACTCTGTGGCTGAAGAAATACTTCCTAACATCCCTGTGATTCATCTGTGTCTTTAGCTTCCAACTGTGTCCCCTTGTTACTGTGTCCAATCTCTGGAACATCCTGTTTTTGTCCACCTTGTCAATTCCTCTCAATATTTGTATGTCGTTATCATGTCCCCCCTATCTCTCCTGTCCTCCAGTGTCGTCAGGTTGATTTCCCTTAACCTCTCCTCGTAGGACATACCTCTTAGCTCTGGGACTAGTCTTGTTGCAAACCTTTGCACTTTCTCTAGTTTCTTTACGTGCTTGGCTAGGTGTGGGTTCCAAACTGGTGCCGCATACTCCAATATGGGCCTAACGTATACGGTGTACAGGGTCCTGAACGATTCCTTATTAAGATGTCGGAATGCTGTTCTGAGGTTTGCTAGGCGCCCATATGCTGCAGCAGTTATTTGGTTGATGTGCGCTTCAGGAGATGTGCCTGGTGTTATACTCACCCCAAGATCTTTTTCCTTGAGTGAGGTTTGTAGTCTCTGACCCCCTAGACTGTACTCCGTCTGCGGCCTTCTTTGCCCTTCCCCAATCTTCATGACTTTGCACTTGGTGGGATTGAACTCCAGGAGCCAATTTTGCTGGACCAGTTCTGCAGCCTGTCCAGATCCCTTTGTAGTTCTGCCTGGTCTTCGATCGAGTGTATTCTTCTCATCAACTTCACGTCATCTGCAAACAGGGACACCTCAGAGTCTATTCCTTCCGTCATGTCGTTCACAAATACCAGAAACAGCACTGGTCCTAGGACTGACCCCTGCGGGACCCGCTGGTCACAGGTGCCCATCTGACACCTCACCACGTACCATGACTCGCTGCTGTCTTCCTGACAAGTATTCCCTGATCCATTGTAGTGCCTTCCCTGTTATCCCTGCTTGGTCCTCCAGTTTTTGCACCAATCTCTGTGTGGAACTGTGTCAAACGCCTTCTTGCAGTCCAAGAAAATGCAATCCACCCACCCCTCTCTCTCTTGTCTTACTGCTGTCACCATGTCATAGAACTCCAGTAGGTTTGTGACACAGGATTTCCGTCCTGAAACCATGCTGGCTGCTGTTGATGAGATCATTCCTTTCTAGGTGTTCCACCATCTTCTCCTGATAATCTTCTCCATGATTTTGCATTACTATACATGTCAGTGACACTGGTCTGTAGTTTAATGCTTCATGTCTGTCTCCTTTTTTAAAGATTGGGGCTACATTTGCTGTCTTCCATGCCTCAGGCAATTCTCCCTGTTTCGATAGATGTATTGAATATTGTTGTTAGGGGTACACATAGCGCCTCTGCTCCCTCTCTCAATACCCATGGGGAGATGTTATCTGGCCCATTGCCTTTGAGGTATCTAGCTCACTCAGAAGCCTCTTCACTTCTTCCTCGGTTGTGTGCACTGTGTCCAGCACTTGGTGGTGTGCCCCACCTCTCCGTCTTTCTGGAGTCCCTTCTGTCTCCTCTGTGAACACTTCTTTGAATCTCTTGTTGAGTTCTTCACATACTTCCCGGTCATTTCCTGTTGTCTCTCCTCCTTCCTTCCTTAGCCTGATTACCTGGTCCTTGACTGTTGTTTTCCTCCTGATGTGGCTGTTTCAACAGTTTCGGGTCAGATTTGGCTTTCGCTGCTATGTCATTTTATATTGTCTTTGGGCCTCCCTTCTTATCTGTGCATATTCATTTCTGGCTCTACGACTGTTCTCCTTATTCTCCTGGGTCCTTTGCCTTCTATATTTCTTCCATTTCCTAGCACACTTGGTTTTTGCCTCCTGCACCTTTGGGTAAACCATGGGCTCATCCTGGCTTTTTCATTACTCCTGTTACCCTTGGGTACAAACCTCTCCTCAGCCTCCTTGCATTTTATTGCTACATATTCCATCATCTCATTAACTGGTTTCCCTGCCAGTTCTCTGTCCCACTGAACCCCGTTCAGGTAGTTCCTCATTCCTGTTGTAGTCCCCTTCTTGTAGTTTGGCTTCATTCGTCCTGGCCTTCCTGCTTCTCCTCCACTTGTAGCTCTACTGTGTATTCGAAGCTTACAACCACATGGTCACTGGCCCCAAGGGGTCTTTCATATGTGATGTCCTCGATATCTGCACTACTGAAGGTGAATACTAAGTCCAGCCTTGCTGGTTCATCCTTCCTCTCTCTCTTGTAGTGTCCCTTACGTGTTGGTACATGAAGTTCTCCAGTACCCCTCCATCATCTTAGCCTCCAAGTTTCTTGGCCCCCATGGGGGTTTCCAAGTTCTCCCAATCTATCTCCTTGGGGGTTAAAGTCACCCATGATCAGGAGCTTTGCCCTGCATGCATGAGCTCTTCTGGCCACTCTAGCCAGTGTGTCAACCATCGCTCTATTGCTCTCGTCGTACTCTTGCCTTGGCCTCCTGCTGTTCTGTGGTGGGTTATACTCACTGCTATTACCACCTTGGGACCTCCAGAGTGAAGTGTTCCCACTATGTAATTCACTTTCTTCTCCGCTATTCTTCTCTCTCAGCTCATCAAAATTCCAGCGATTTTTGATCAGCAACGCCATCCTCCACCCCCCTGTTCCCTCTGTCTTTCCTCAGGATTTGGTATCCCGTTTGGAAAGATGGCATCTGTTATCATACCTGTAAGCTTGGTTTCTGTGAGAGCTATGATGTCCGGTGATGCTTCTTTGACTCTTTCTTGCCACCCTCCCACTTATTTGTTATTCCATCAGCGTTTGTGTACCATACCTTCAGTTTCCTTTCCAACACTGTGGTTTGGGGGGCCTGTGAGGGTGGGAGACCTGGTGGCATACTGTGGGGTTCTATAGTTTGGGTGTTGGGTGGAGGCGTGTGGGTATGGATTGTAGGGTGTGTTGGGATGGTGTGATAGGTTGTGTGGTTCTGAGAGTAGTTGTGTGTGTGCTTGCCCTTGCTGTTCTGTCCTGCTCTGACTGACCTCTGCTGGTTCCCTCCTTGTCTCTTTTCCTAGCTCCTTTCGCTTTTTTGTCCTCTCCCTCAGCTGCTGTCGTTTGATTTTGTTCTGTCTCTGTCTAGGAACACCCTCTTGTACTCTTCCGAGTATTTCAATCGTGGTTTCTCTTGGAGGATCCTGTTCCGCACTGTTTCCGTCCTGAGAATCAGCTTGATTGGTCGGTTTCTCACCTTCGAGTACCCCCCTATTCTCTGAAAATTTACAATCTCGTCCCTCTCTTCACCTATTTCTGTTATGATTTTCTCAATCTCCTTCCTTTCTTCCTGCTTCCTTTCAGTGTGTGTCCTTTCCCTCTTTTCTCTGAAGCCCATGGATAAACACTGATTTTGCCTTTCTTCCTCGCATGCCTCACCCTCTGTGGCTCTGGATCCTGCCTGTGTGTGGTCAGTTTCTCCCTTGATTTTTCAGTGGCTCTTGATAGCCTTTTTGTGCCTCAGCATTCGACCTATCACCCTCTCCATCTGCAACCAGTTGATCTTCCCTTTCACTCCTTGGTCCTCCTTGGCAGATTGATGTGGCCTTAGCATAATTCATAATTCCTTCCTTCCTGTTCAGCCTCGCAGCTTCATATGCTGTGTCTTCTCTGGTCACTGCCCCTGTAACTCGCTCCAGCCTATTTATCTCAACTTCTAGGACCCTTATCTTGGCTACTGCAGTTTCGACTTGTGCCTCCCAATTCTTTGTCTCCTTCTCCAACCACCTTTCCAATTTCACAGAGAGCTCTTTCTCCATTTTTTCAGAAAGCTCTCCTAATTTTCTCTCCCACTCTTGTTCCATCCTTTTCCACTGCTCCTCCATCCACTCCTCCCTACCCGAACCATTCTCATCTGATCCTTGGGTCCTGCGAGTCCCCACCATTTTTTTTTTTTTTTTTTTTTTTTTTTTTTTTAAGAGTAGGAGAGGGGAGAGTTAGAAGGGAAAATGGGGACGAGAGAGAGCAAGAGAGAGAGAGAGCAAGAGAGAGAGAGAGCAAGAGAAAGAGAGAGCAGGAGAGAGAGAGAGCAAGAGAGAGAGCAAGAGAGAGAGAGAGAGCAAGAGAGAGAACAAGAGAGAGAGAGAGAGCAAGAGAGAGAGCAAGAGAGAGAGAGAGAGCAAGAGAGAGAGCAAGAGAGAGAGAGAGCAAGAGGGAGAGAGAGCAAGAGAGAGAGAGAGCAAGAGAGCGAGCAAGAGAGAGAGAGAGCAAGAGAGAGAGAGCAAGAGCAAGAGGGAGAGAGAGCAAGAGAGAGAGAGAGAGCAAGAGAGCGAGAGAGAGCAAGAGAGAGAGAGAGCAAGAGAGAGAGAGAGCAAGAGAGAGAGAGAGCAAGAGAGAGAGAGAGCAAGAGAGAGAGAGAGCAAGAGAGAGAGCAAAAGAGAGAGAGAGAGCAAGAGAGAGAGAGAGCAAGAGAGAGAGAGAGCAAGAGAGAGAGAGAGAGCAAGAGAGGGGAGAGAGCAAGAGAGAGAGAGCAAGAGAGAGAGCAAGAGAGAGAGCAAGAGAGAGAGAGAGCAAGAGAGAGAGAGAGAGCAAGAGAGAGAGCAAGAGAGAGAGAGAGCAGGAGAGAGAGAGAGCAGGAGAGAGAGAGAGCAAGAGAGAGAGAGAGAGCAAGAGAGAGAGCAAGAGAGAGAGAGCAAGAGAGAGAGCAAGAGAGAGAGAGAGAGCAAGAGAGAGAGCAAGAGAGAGAGAGAAGAGGGAAGAGGGAGAGAGAGCAAGAGAGAGAGAGAGAGAGAGAGCAAGAGAGCGAGAGAGAGCAAGAGAGAGAGAGAGCAAGAGAGAGAGAGAGCAAGAGAGAGAGAGAGCAAGAGAGAGAGCAAGAGAGAGAGAGCAAGAGAGAGAGCAAGAGAGAGAGAGAGCAAGAGAGAGAGAGAGCAAGAGAGAGAGAGAGCAAGAGAGAGAGAGAGAGCAAGAGAGAGAGAGAGCAAGAGAGGAGAGAGCAAGAGAGAGAGAGAGCAAGAGAGAGAGAGAGCAAGGGGAGAGAGAGCAAGAGAGAGAGAGCAAGAGAGAGAGCAAGAGAGAGAGAGAGCAAGAGAGAGAGACAGCAAGAGAGAGAGAGCAAGAGAGAGAGAGAGCAAGAGAGAGAGAGAGCAAGAGAGAGAGAGAGCAAGAGAAAAGAGAGCAAGAGAGAGAGCAGAGAGAGAGCAAGAGAGAGAGCAAGAGAGAGAGAGAGCAAGAGAGAGAGGGAGAGGAAGAGAGAGAGAGAGCAAGAGAGAGAGAAGAGCAGAGAGAGAGAGAGCAAGAGAGAGAGAGCGAGAGAGCAGAGAGAGAGAGGAGAGAGAAAAGAGAAAAGAGAGAGAGAGAGAAGAGAGAGAGAGAGAGAGAGAGAGAGAGAGAGAGAGGGGAGAGAGAATGAGAGAGAGAGAGAGAGGAGAGAGAGAGAGAGAGGGGAGGGAGGGAGGGAGGGAGGGAGGGAGGAGGGGGGAGAAAGGGAAGGCAAATAGGGGGAGGAGAAGGGGGAAAGAGGGGGGAGATGGAAGAGCGAGAGGGGGAGAAGGTAGGGGGGGAGAGAGGGGGAGGATGGGAGAAAAGGAGAGGGGAGAGATAATGGGAGGGGACAGATGTTAGAGGGGGGAGGATGTTAGAGGGGGGAGGTGTTAGAGGTAAAAGATGTTAGAGGGGAAGATGGGAGAGGGAATAGAGAGAGAGAGATAGGTAGAGAGAGAGAATAGGTAATGACGTGAGGAGGTAGAGATAAGTCCACTTAGTGTAGAAAGAGGGGGGGGGGGGAGAAAGGTTCAGATGGTCAGTTCTCAGGACGGTGTGAAATCCTGTGTATGTGTGTTTGCGTGTGTACTACAGCTTACAGTGGGTTGTTCTGTGTGCGTATGTGTGTGTGTATGTGTGTATGTGTGTGTGTGTGTATGTGTGTGTGTGTATTGTGTGTGTGTATGTGTGTGTATGTGTGTGTGTATGTGTGTTTTGTATGGTATGTGTATGTGTATGTGTGTGTGCGTGTGTGTGTGTGTGTGTGTGTGTGTGTGTGTGTGTGTGTGTGTGTGTGTGTGTGTGTGTGTGTGTGCGTGCCCCACTTCTAAGTATTCTACTGCTAATAAATACCGGTAGATACCAGTAAATTCTAAAAATGCCAACAGTGATTCTAGCACTTATCACTTCTACTTATAAAGCACAAGTAATTAGGTTGTAAAATTTATCTTGTCTGAGCTTCTAGGAGTGTCTGACCCTCACTAGGCTTCCCTCGCTATGCTGCTCCTCGCTAGTCAACCCTATCTTCACCTTATCTATGCTATTCCTGCTCTAATTCTGGTAATAGCTTGCAGGAGTGAGTGTCCAGTATCTAACAGTGACTAAGGCAGGATTCAGGACCCCCCAAAAACAACCCCAACAGGTGAGTATACTTAAGCTGGCAGTATGCGATGACAAGTTGCCAGATGCTGATGACGTAGTCTTCTATCACTATTTTGAAAAATTCTTCACCTGTGATCTTTATAACCGTATATGCTCAGGCATCCCCCGTCCCTCGTGTCACTTATGATAGAGTACACTTCACTTATATTGGAATACACTTCACATTCGGTGTTACACTTTATATGTAATGTCAAGACAACTGTTGTGACGTCACTGATTCAGCAGGCCTAAATGCCACTTTCCCTTGTTATATATTATATTTTTCCTTTCTGCTTTTGCTTATTAATTATTTCACTCTCACTGTATGATGCCCCACAATTCACTTGTTATCCAATCTCTCGAAATTCTTGAACACCCGCTTCCACACTCACTTGAATCTTTGTATATTTGAATCTGTGTAGCAACAGAAGCCTACTATTTCCCCTAACGGTTTGACACTTTGAATATTAAAGATTTCAGGCTTCCTCTCGACTTTTTTTAACTAATAACTCTGGTTATCACTCGTAGGATTGTTCACTGACGTTGTCACTACCGCTGATTACTGCTAACAGTTGTTGCACGCCTTAAAAACCACTAAATCTCGGAGCCTTGTGACCCACGTCTGCTGACTGACTGTGTGTGTGGGTGTGCCTGTCTCTATGTCTGCCTGTCTCTCTGTCTGCATGTCTCTCTATCTGCCTGTCTCTCTGTCTGCCTGTCTCTCTGTCTGCCTGTCTCTCTGTCTGCCTGTCTGCCTCTCTCTCTGTCTGCCTGTCTCTCTGTCTGCCTGTCTCTCTGTCTGCCTGTCTGTCTGCCTCTCTCTCTGTCTGCCTCTCTCTCTGTCTGCCTGTCTCTCTGTCTGCCTGTCTCTCTGTCTGCCTGTCTGTCTGCCTGTCTCTCTGTCTGCCTGTCTCTCTGTCTGCCTGTCTCTCTGTCTCACTGTCTGCCTGTCTCTCTGTCTGCCTGTCTCTCTGTCTGCCTGTCTCTCTGTCTCTCTGCCTTTCTCTCTGTCTGCCTGTCTCTCTGTCTGCATGTCTCTCTGTCTGCATGTCTCTCTATCTGCCTGTCTCTCTGTCTGCCTGTCTCTCTGTCTGCCTGTCTCTCTGTCTGCCTGTCTGCCTCTCTCTCTGTCTGCCTGTCTCTCTGTCTGCCTGTCTCTCTGTCTGCCTGTCTGCCTCTCTCTCTGTCTGCCTCTCTCTCTGTTTGCCTGTCTCTCTGTCTGCCTGTCTCTCTGTCTGCCTGTCTGCCTCTCTCTCTGTCTGCATGTCTCTCTGTCTGCCTGTCTCTCTGTCTGCCTGTCTCTCTGTCTGCCTGTCTCTCTGTCTGCCTGTCTGCCTCTCTCTCTGTCTGCCTCTCTCTGTGTTTGCCTGTCTCTCTGTTCTGCCTGTCTCTCTGTCTGCCTGTCTGCCTGTCTCTCTGTCTGCATGTCTCTCTGTCTGCCTGTCTCTCTGTCTGCCTCTTCTCTGTCTGCCTGTCTCTCTGTCTGCCTGTCTCTCTGTCTGCCTGTCTCTCTGCTTGCATGTCTCTCTGTCTGCCTGTCTCTCTGTCTGCCTCTCTCTCTGTCTGCATGTCTCTCTGTCTGCCTGTCTCTCTGTCTGCCTGTCTCTCTGTCTGCCTGTCTCTCTGTCTGCCTGTCTGTCTGTTTGTTGAGTAAGGTTATCAAGTTGTACTTGGTAAATAAACATTTGGTTCTGGTGAGCAAAGTACTCAATGATCTGCTTCAAACACTTTAACTCTTGTGCTCTTCAAGAGCCTCGCTGACGATCCCAGACTCTTGGTTCCTCTTAGAAACTCTCTAACTAGACAAACTCTTTTAATATTATTAAGAGATCCGCTGTCATATTCTTGCGGAGGAAATGTATTGGATGAAGACACTGTCGTCTCTTGGCTGTGAGAGC
>NC_069487.1:19432844-19434973 GCF_026875155.1 Cherax quadricarinatus | reverse complement strand
CTCTCCTTGTAGGACATACCTCTTAGCTCTGGGACTAGTCTTGTTGCAAACCTTTGCACTTTCTCTAGTTTCTTTACGTGCTTGGCTAGGTGTGGGTTCCAAACTGGTGCCGCATACTCCAATATGGGCCTAACGTACACGGTGTACAGGGTCCTGAACGATTCCTTATTAAGTTGTCGGAATGCTGTTCTGAGGTTTGCTAGGCGCCCATATGTTGCAGCAGTTATTTGGTTGATGTGCGCTTCAGGAGATGTGCTCGGTGTTATACTCATCACAAGATCTTTTTCCTTGAGTGAGGTTTGTAGTCTCTGGCCCCCTAGACTGTACTCCGTCTGCGGTCTTCTTTGCCCTTCCCCAATCTTCATGACTTTGCACTTGGTGGGATTGAACTCCAGAAGCCAATTGCTGGACCAGGTCTGCAGCCTGTCCAGATCCCTTTGTAGTTCTGCCTGGTCTTCGATCGAGTGAATTCTTCTCATCAACTTCACGTCATCTGCAAACAGGGACACCTCAGAGTCTATTCCTTCCGTCATGTCGTTCACAAATACCAGAAACAGCACTGGTCCTAGGACTGACCCCTGCGGGACCCCGCTGGTCACAGGTGCCCACTCTGACACCTCGCCACGTACCATGACTCGCTGCTGTCTTCCTGACAAGTATTCCCTGATCCATTGTAGTGCCTTCCCTGTTATCCCTGCTTGGTCCTCCAGTTTTTGCACCAATCTCTTGTGTGGAACTGTGTGTGTGTGTGTGTGTGTGTGTGTGTGTGTTAGTTAGTTAGTTAGTTACCATTTTGTCCTAGGCACATGTCAATTAGACACTTGGTGTGTGTGTGTGCGTGTGTGTGTGTGTGTGTGTGTGTATGTGTGTGTGTGTGTATGTGGTGTGTGTGTGTGTGCGTGTGTGTGTGTGTGTGTGTGTATGTGTGTGTATGTGTGTGTGTGTGTGTGTGTGTGTGTGTGTGTGTATGTGTGTGTGTGTGTGTGTGTGTGTGTGTGTGTGTGTGTGTGTGTGTGTGTGTGTGTGTGTGTGGTGTGTGTTGTGTGTGTGTGTACTCACCTAGTTGAGGTTGCGGGGGTCGAGTCCGAGCTCCTGGCCCCGCCTCTTCACTGATCGCTACTAGGTCACTCTCCCTGAGTGTGTGTGTGTGTGTGTGTGTGTGTGTGTGTGTGTGTGTGTGTGTACTCACATAGTTGAGGTTGCGGGGGTCGAGTCCGAGCTCCTGGCCCCGCCTCTTCACTGATCGCTACTAGGTCACTCTCCCTGAGCCGTGAGCTTTATCATACCTCTGCTTAAAGCTATGTATGGATCCTGCCTCCACTACATCGCTTCCCAAACTATTCCACTTACTGACTACTCTGTGGCTGAAGAAATACTTCCTAACATCCCTGTGATTCATCTGTGTCTTCAGCTTCCAACTGTGTCCCCTTGTTACTGTGCCAATCTCTGGAACATCCTGTCTTTGTCCACCTTGTCAATTCCTCTCAGTATTTTGTATGTCGTTATCATGTCCCCCTATCTCTCCTGTCCTCCAGTGTCGTCAGGTTGATTTCCCTTAACCTCTCCTCGTAGGACATACCTCTTAGCTCTGGGACTAGTCTTGTTGCAAACCTTTGCACTTTCTCTAGTTTCTTTACGTGCTTGGCTAGGTGTGGGTTCCAAACTGTGCCGCATACTCCAATATGGGCCTAACGTATACGGTGTACAGGGTCCTGAACGATTCCTTATTAAGATGTCGGAATGCTGTTCTGAGGTTTGCTAGGCGCCCATATGCGCAGCAGTTATTTGGTTGATGTGCGCTTCAGGAGATGTGCCTGGTGTTATACTCACCCCAAGATCTGTGTGTGTGTGTGTGTGTATGTGTGTGTGTGTGTGTGTGTGTGTATGTGTGTGTATGTTGAGTGTGTGTGTATGTGTGTGTATGTGTGTGTATGTGTGTGTGCGTGTGTGTGTGTGTGTGTATGTGTGTGTGTGTGTGTGTGTGTGTGTATGTGTGTGTATGTACTCACCTAGTTGTACTCACCTAGTTGAGGTTGCAGGGGTCGAGTCCAAGCTCCTGGCCCCGCCTCTTCACTGGTCGCTACTAGGTCACTCTCCCTGAACCATGAGCTTTATCGTACCTCTGCTTA
>NC_069487.1:19410344-19427844 GCF_026875155.1 Cherax quadricarinatus | reverse complement strand
TGCCTGTCTCTCTGTCTGCCTGTCTCTCTGTCTGCCTGTCTGCCTCTCTCTCTGTCTGCCTGTCTCTCTGTCTGCCTGTCTCTCTGTCTGCCTGTCTCTCTGTCTGCCTGTCTGCCTCTCTCTCTGTCTGCCTGTCTCTCTGTCTGCCTGTCTCTCTGTCTGCCTGTCTCTCTATCTGCCTGTCTCTCTGTCTGCCTGTCTCTCTGTCTGCCTGTCTGCCTGTCTCTCTGTCTGCCTGTCTGCCTGTCTGCCTGTCTGCCTGTCTGCCTGTCTCTCTGTCTGTTTGTTGAGTAAGGTTATCAAGTTGTACTTGGTAAATAAACATTTGGTTCTGGTGAGCAAAGTACTCAATGATCTGCTTCAAACACTTTAACTCTTGTGCTCTTCAAGAGCCTCGCTGACGATCCCAGACTCTTGGTTCCTCTTAGAAACTCTCTAACTAGACAAACTCTTTTAATATTATTAAGAGATCCGCTGTCATATTCTTGCGGAGGAAAATGTATTGGATGAAGACACTGTCGTCTCTTGGCTGTGAGAGCCCCTCAAGCTGGGGATTTTTATTAGCTAGTCCTAGTTTCTCCTCCTTGGGGCCCTTGTCTTGAGCCTGGGACCTCTTAGATCATTGCCCATCTAACAAGGATACAAAATTCCCCAACCATGAGAAGATTACAAACCTGCTTCTACACTGGTTGGCAGATCTGTCAGAGTCACTCTGAAGTGACTATCCCCGTTACCTTCTGGCAGTCCCACATCTCTATATGACCCTTATGGGTTTAGCTATTCAGTATGACTATAATTGGCATTCCCAGAAGATTGGAAAAGTGTGGGAGTAACGCACTGCCACAGCTTCCTCCCTGGAAGGCTCAGTCAACTTTCAGTATGTGTGAGAAATAATGCTCAGCTCTGGTTCAGGAAAGAGTTTGGGAAATAAGACTCCACAGGCAGTAGTTCCTTCTTGTTCCAGTATCTGTGTTGCTATCCAGAGAGGTAATGCCTGAGGAATCTTAGGTGTGTGTCCTGCCTCTCAAGTGCTGGAAAAAAAGAATTCTGGAATGTGTACTCACATATCTGTACTCATATATTTGTACTCACCTATTTGTAGCTTCAGGGGTTGATTTGTAGCTCTTGGTCCTGCCTCTTAACTTGTCACTCTCTAGATTTACTCCCTCTTAGCCTCGTGTACTCTATCGTACCCGTTCTTAAAACTATGTATGAAGCCTGCCTCTACTCCTTCCTCGCCAAGATCATTCCACTTCCCGACCAACTTCAGACTGAAGAAATGCTTCCTAACATCCCCGAGTTCCATTTTCCCACTTCATAAACCCTGTTCCTTTCTATCTTGTTGATATTTCAAAGTATTTTGTATATTGTTATCATGTCTCCTCTGGTTCTTCTGTTGTCCGTTGTCCTTAGGTTCACTTCCATTAACTTCTCATCGTAGCCCCAGCTTCTTTACTCAGGAACAAACCTTGTTAAGTCTGCACTTTCACTATTTTCTTAACCTGAGGTGTGGGCTCCACACTGGTGCTGCGTACTCCAGGATGGGCCAAACGTATGTTGTGTAAAGTGACCAGAATGACTCTTTGTTGAGATTCCTGAAAGTTGTTCTTAGATTTGACAGGCGAGTATTGTCTACTGAGGCTATTTGACTCATGTGAGACTCTGGTGATATGCTCGGCACTATGCTCACCCCCAGGTCTTGATCTCTGAATGAACTCGGCAACCTCTGTGTCCCTAGTCTATACCCCGTTTCCGGTCTTCTTGCTCCTCCACCCCCATCTTTATGACTTTGCATTTACTGGGGTTGAATTCAAACAATCACTTTTCTGAACACTTGCAATACGTCCACATGTGCACACACACACACACACACACACACACACACACACACACACACACACGCACACAAACACACACACACACACACACACACACAAGCACACACATAAACACACACAAACATACATACACACACACACACACACACACACACACACACACACACACACACACACACACACACACACACACACACACAAGCACACACACAAACACACACACACACACACACACACACACACACACACACACACACACACACACACACACACACAAGCACACACACAAACACACACACACACACACACACACACACACACACACACAAGCACGCACACAAACACACACACACACACACACACACACACACACACACACACACACACGCACACACACACATACATTCATACAGGAGAGACAGGGGGGATATGATAACGTCATATAAAATACTGAGAGGTATAGACAAGGTGGACAGAGATGTGACACAGCAACAAGGGGACACAGTTGGAAGTTGAAGACACAGATGAATCACAGGGATGTTAGGAAGTATTTCTTCAGTCACAGAGTAGTTAGGAAGTGGAATAGTTTGGGATGTGATGTAGTGGAGGCAGGAACCATACATAGTTTTAAGGCGAGGTATGGTATAGCTTATGAAGTTGGAAGAGTGACCTAGTAGCGACCAGTGAAGAGGCGAGGCCAGGCACTGTGACTCGACCCCTACAACCACAAATAGGTGAGTACATACATACATACGCAAAAGAACCACATAGGGAGTTGAATAATAGCTCTAGGCCCTTCGTGCTTCAATAAACACATTATCAGGACCTTCCAAAGTTTAAAATTATATATATATATTATATATATATTATATATATATATATATATATATATATATATATATATATATATATATATATATATATATATGATGTATGAGCCACAGGTGTTGGTACAGGTGTTGGTACAGGTGTTGTGGTTTATGTATTGTGCAAATGTTTTGCAGGAGAAAATTCCCTGCACTCTCTGGGCCACAAATTTCATTTCGTTCTTGCAAATGCTCGATGCCTAAAATACTTTCCTGCCCAAATGGTTGTCAGTTGTCGTGTCTTTTATTCCAGAATGATGGTGTAGGAGCCGTGTTTCTCTGTTATGTTCCGCGATTACTTAAGAAGAAGCGATGTTGTGCACTTGTGAAGGATGTTGAAAAATTACGTTGTTAGTGACCTGATTCTTGTGTGTGTGTGTGTGTGTGTGTGTGTGTGTGTGTGTGTGTGTGTGTGTGTGTGTGTGTGTGTGTGTGTGTGTGTGTGTGTGTGTGTGTGTGTGTTAAATTCTTCTGGTATATATGATACGAACACACACACACACACACACACACAACGTAATCAGTATTTATCAACACCTTGTGTTTGGCACTCAACCTGGCAGCCATACTGACACACTCTTCACTCTGTTTGGCACTCAACCTGGCAGCCATACTGACACATTCTTCACTCTGTTTGGCACTCAGCCTGGCAGCCATACTGACACATTCTTCACTCTGTTTGGCACTCAGCCTGGCAGCCATACTGACACATTCTTCACTCTGTTTGGCACTCAGCCTGGCAGCCATACTGACACATTCTTCACTCTGTTTGGCACTCAACCTGGCAGCCATACTGACACACTCTTCACTCTGTTTGGCACTCAGCCTAGCAGCAATACTGACACACTCTTCACTCTGTTTGGCACTCAACCTGGCAGCCATACTGACACACTCTTCACTCTGTTTGGCACTCAACCTGGCAGCCATACTGACACACTCTTCACTCTGGCACTCAACCTGGCAGCAATACTGACACACTCTTCACTCTGGCACTCAGCCTGGCAGCAATACTGACACACTCTTCACTCTGTTTGGCACTCAACCTGTCAGCAATACTGACACAGTCTTCACTCTCTTGATACAAATATCAATATACAGCGAAACGTCGTCTAAAACGACATCTCTACATTTCGCCACTTTCACTCACTTGTTGCTCCACTTACCAACTGGTTCTTGTGGTCAAGTCACTCTCTACTCTCGTTTTCCTTTAAGAAACACGTAAGTTCCTCCGTTTTCGACTAACAAGTTCATTTTTCCACTATAATCTACCTAATCCATAATTACTATCACATTTTCTATGTCTGTTTCGTAAATTAAAGTCCAGGATCTTTCCTTAATTTATGGTATAACTTAACAAATCCTTGAGGACAATTGTGTTGCAGAAGTCTGAATTTCACGATTGTCCTCAAAGATTTGTTGAGTTATACCATGAATTAAGGAAAGATCCTGGACTTTATCTTACGAAACAGACACAGCAAATGCGAAGAATAAAGATGATATTGGGAGATAGGGAAACTGATGCGCCTCTTATCACTGTGTTTCCTCAAAGACTTGGGTTCAGTTCTCCTGCTTAAGACACAGGTACAGCAGTTAGGTATCTTTATTGTTGAAACGTTTCGCCTACACATTAAGCTTCTTCAGTCAAATACAGAGGCAGCAGGTGTAGTAGTAAAATGAAGGTGATGTAATCAGTCCCTCAACCTTGGAGAAATGGAATTTGAGGTGGTCAGTCCCTAAGTTCCACACTCTTCTCCAGGCTGAGGGACTGACCACGAATACTATTTCTCCAAGACTGATGGACTGATTACATCATTTCACTACTGCTGCTGCTTCTGTATTTGACTAAAGAATCCTACCTGTCGGTATTTTATACCATTCTTCAGCGTAGGTTCCTGCACTGCCAGAGCCTCTGGCTGAGGCAACAAGATTCGAACCCTTGGCAAGGCAGTGCTAACCACCCATGTAACCGGTTTAGGAAAAACCGAGAGGTTGAAGAATGGGGCACTTGTGCCATATTTGGAAATACTGTGACTGGCTGGACATTTATAAATGGCTCAAATCTTAGTATATTTGGAAAATCTCACTACCCAGATTTCTGTATTTTTTTCAGAGCATCACATTTCAATATACGAGAAATAATTTTTGGGTTAATCCCGCTTCTAATCGTCTGTAATGGGCTGAGGTTTCCTTTTCTACGACTCTACGCGCAATTTTCACTGATCTTCAAGATGACAGACAGCACAGTTCCCTTGATCCAGCCAAGAGCTTCTCAATAAACTGGTGTATACAAAAGATACATTAACGTCTTTTTGGCGTGAGGCATCCTGTTTGTGTTGGTGTAATCCAGAGGGAGGTACACAATGCCTCTCACCGTGAGAGAGAGAGAGAGAGAGAGAGAGAGAGAGGGGGGGGGAGGGAGAGTGTGTGTAGACCACAACACAGGAGAGTGTCTGGGGAACAAGGCCTCAAAGAGGTGCCACAATGTGTCGACACACCAGAGTAATGTAGCACTAAAACCTTAAGAGTGTGGGAGGCCCTGCCCTTCTCCTGCCCTCTCCCTGCCCTCTCCCTGCCTCTCCCTGCCCTCCTCCTGCCCTTCTACCCCTCCTACCCTTCTTCTATCCTTCCCTGCCCTTCTCCTGTCCTCTCTTGTCTTCTCTCACTATCCCCTGACATCCTCCCTTTTCTTGCTTCCACCTACCCTTCTTCTACTCTCCCTTTCCCTCCCTTACTCTCCCCTTCCCTCCCCTTCCCTCCCCTGCCTTTTTCCATGACATTCCAATGCATTTTTCAACACTCATTCTCTTTCCTGCATTCCTACTACCAATTCCTTACTTTTTTCCCGAATTCAGGCATCTCCTATTTTCTTTCCTCCTGCTTTCATTAATCTCAACTCACTTCCTTCAGTGTTACAGAAAACAGAGTCTTGGTTCACATCACATAACATATACTGCGGTTAACTAATTGTTTTAACAATAGCCGGATTAGCCAGGCACTTACGTCCCGTTTTAAGCAAAAAAATAGGTCTTTGCTAACAACATCTACCATATTCTATTGTTTTTAACTGTTTTAAGCTAATAATAGCTGGATTATTCAGGTATATATGGTCAGTTTTAACCGAAATAAAAGTTATTCCACCTCTACCACTAAGAGTCACATTGGTGATCCTTCTCTTGGATCCCTCTGGAACTGTCCAGGATCATTGGAATTAATAATCCTGGCTGTTGTTTCGGGCGTCATCTCAGGACAAACCTACATAGTCACTAAGTGCTAACATACTGTTAGTTAGGTAAGATTCCATTCTCTTGGTTCAGCTTCGTGTTGTTCCAAACCATGGAGATGAACTAACCATGCCACGGGCAGGGATTAAACTTGCGGCGAGTGGGTGGTAAAACTCCAGGTGGGCGTGTTAGCCACTGGACCAGCTGGCTACAGTAAGATTCGTCCAACTAGGTATATTTATACAACATAGGGAGGTTAGCATGGGCCACCACTGTGACCACAAATGCAAGTTTTTTTTACAGATAACTCTCCCACCAGCGTGGCCGTGTCGAAATCTAGCTCTTGTCCTCTCAAACTCTTCCTCCAAGAAGCTGTTATTTGAAGGATAATTAAAGGTCACCTGAAGGATGGCTGAAGGATACTGTAGGAAATTTTCAGGAGTCAGCGCCCCCGGGGGCAGATCCCAGACTAGGCTTCACTCAGGGTTTCAGAGGCTTACTGTGACCACCTGCGTCACAGGTTTAATAACACTACTTAGTGACGATGTAACGTTAAAACAAGGTGATAAAACGAATCCCACGCTCTCCCACACCCCCACACCCCCACACCCCCACACCCCCACAACCCCACAGACACCCCCCGCAGACACCCCCACACCCCCCACACCCCCACACCCACACACACAACACCCACACCCACACACACACACCCACACCCCCACACCCCCACACCCCCACACCCCCACAACCCCACACCCCCACACAGGCCCTCAATACAGGCTGGTGGCCGAAAGACTCTCTTTGGTGCTTCATTTGTTTAAAAGCCTGGGTGTGTTGTGGTTAAGATATTCTTGTGGGGGAGGTGTAGGGGACGTGTGTGGGACGTGTGGGGGACGTGTGGGGGATGTGTGGGGGACATGTGGGGGACGTGTGGGGGACGTGTGGGGGACGTGTGTGGGACGTGTGGGGGACGTGTGGGAGGACGTGGGGGACGTGTGGGGGACGTGTGGGGGATGTGTGGGGGATGTGTGGGGGATTGTGGGGGGTCCACACACACATATGTAATATACACACACATATATAATATATATATATTATTATATATATATATATATATATATATATATATATATATATTATCCCTACGTCAAGTATTTGGTCACCATTCCTCAGTCATCAGTTCTGGTTGCACTGGTGGGGTGGGAGGTGGGGGATCAGTCCCTAGACGTCCCGCTGAGAGCTGATCAACTTTGAGCAGTGTGAGGGACACCAGGACTTATGAGCACTCGAACCACCGTCCCTGTAATATCGGAAAGCTGGAGGAGGGGGCGGCACTAAGGTCGACCCTTCCATTACCGACACCCGCGGCTGTCGACCTTGTGGATGTCGTGTTTGTGGGGAGGGGGATGGTGAGGGGAGGGGGTGAGGGGAGGGGACGAGAGGGGGTGGTGGTATTTGGCTTTCCCCTTTCGACGCCTGCTTGCGACAGGGAAAGGGGAAAAGGGATGGGTGGAAGGAAGAGAAGGGGTAGAGGGATGGGTGGGGGGAAAGGGGAAGGGGAAAAAGAGGGGTAGGGGGTGAAACGTGGAAAATGTGGCAAGAAATGAAGGGATTTTTTTTGGGGGGATAGTTGGTAAAATGGTTGAGGGGAAGGGGGAAGGAGGGGAGGGGAAAGGGAAGGGGGGGTTTTAGGGAACGTGAAGAGGGTAGCTTTATGAGTGGTTCGGGCTGTCAAGGATTGTTAAAGTGTGTGTGACCCCCAGGTGACCCCCAGGGGCACCCGGGTGACCCCCAGGTGACCCCCGGTACACCCAGGTGCACCCGGTGACCCGAGGTCTGTTTAGCTGCGCTCTTTTGGGGTTTTTATTAAAAAAACACCACACACACACACAGTAAAGGGAAAAAAGGACTTGGGGTGAGTAAAACCCCGAGAATCTCCTGGGCGCACCAACCAGAAAAATACGCAACTTATGGGCACCTGGCAAATCTGGTTTAGCTTTCCCCGTACCTCAGTAAGGAATCGATCAAGACTCGCACACTATGTAGGCGGCCCATACGTATTTACACGAACCTTTTTGGAACCAACATTTGGGTCAAGCACGTCAAAAATTAGAGAAAGTGCAAAGGTTTGGAAAAGGGTTGTTCCCGACAAAGGGGGAATGTCTACAAAGAAAGGTTAAGGGGAAACGACCTGACGACACTGGGGACAGGAGGGTTGGGGGGAGACAGATAACGTACAAAACTTGAGGGGAACTGATAACTGGACAAAGACAGGAGATAGCGGGGCTAAAAACGACTACAAAATACTAATAAATTGACAAGGTGGAAAAAGACAGGATGGAATGGGACACAGTACAAGGGGGACACTTTGGGAAGTTGAAGACACAGATGAATCACAGGATGTTGGGAAGTATTTTTTCAGCCCAAGTAGTCATAAGTGGAATTTTTGGGGAACGATGTAGTGGAAGCAGGATCCTACATAGCTTTAAGCGAGGTATGATAAAGCTCAGGGTTTTCAGGGAGATGACCTATCGCCCATAAAGGGCGGGGCCGGAGCTTGGGCTCGACCCCTGCAACCTCAACTAGGTGATACACAACCAAAAACACAACACACACAACACAACAACACACGCAAAAACGCAACAACAACACCAAACACACCCAAAACACACAAAACACCAAAACACACAAAACACACCAACAACCCAAAACCAACCACCACAACACACACACAACACACACAACAAACACAACACACACAACAACGCCACACCCCAAAAAAAACACACCAAAACACACAAAACCACAACACACACAAACAACAACACACAAACACACACACACACACACACACACCACACACACACACAACAAACAACACACCAAACACACAAACACACACAAAACCCCACACACACACCACACACACCACACCACACACCAAACCCAACACACACAACACCACACACACACACACCCCCCCAAAAAACCAACACACACAACACAACCCCACACAACACCCCCACACAAAACACACCCCACAACAAACCCCCACAACCACAAAACAACCCAAAACAAAACAACACACACAACACACACAACACCCACACACACACAACAACACCACAAAACACACACACATCACACACACACAACACACACAACACACAACCAACACACACACCACAACCCAACACACACACACACACACAACACACCCCACACACACACACACACAACACACACAACACACACACCACACACAACACACACACTAAAAGAGATATTTAGCTCGCCCACAAAAATGGGGGCTTTTCGAGAGAGATCATTTTTGGGGAGGGAGGGGAGGTGGGGGTAAATTCTGAGACCGAGTTTTTAATGGGTGTCTGCAACACCAATGACCTTACAATTTATTTTCTGATGATACCCATTCTTAGTTCCCTCTTATACTAAAATACTGCCGATTGACCAGTAGTGGTGTGTTTGTGTTTTTGTTGGTTTTGTTGCGTGTGTGTTGTGTGTGGTGTGATGTGTGTTGTGTCTTGTGTTTGTGTTTTGTGTTTTGTGTTGTGTTGTGTTTTGTGTGTGTTTGTGTTGCGTGTGTTTTTGTGCTGTGTGTTTTTGTGTGTTGCGGTTGTGTGTGTTTTGTTGGTGTTGGGTGTGGTTGTGTGTTCTGTGTGTTTTGTGTGTGGTTTTGTGAGTGTGTGTTGTTGTGCGTTGTGGTGTTTGGGGTTTTTGTGTGTTTTGTGGGGTTGTGTTTGGTGTGTGTTTTGGGGTTTTTGTTGTTGTGTGTTGTGTGTGTGTTGGTGTGGTTGTGGTTCTGTGTGTTGTGTGTTGTGTGTGGTTGTGCGTGTTTGTGTGTGTTTTTGTTTTTTGTGTGTGTGTTTTGTGTTGTGTTGTGTTGTGTGTTTGTGTTTGTGTTGTGTGTGTGGGGGTGTTTGTTGTGGGGGTGTTGTGTGTTGTGTGTGGTTGTGTGTTTGTGATGTGTTATGTGTGTTTGTGTGTTTTGTGTTGTATTGTTGTTGTGTGGGTTGTTGTGTGTTTTGTGTGTGTTGTGTTGTGTTTTATGTTTGGTGTTTGTGTTTGTGTGGTTGTTGTGTGTTGTGTGTTGGTTTTTGTGTGTTGTTGAGTTTGTGTGTTGTTGGTTTTTGTGTGTGTGCTGGTTTGTGTGCTGTGTGTTGTGTGTTGTGTGTGTGTTGTGTGTGTTTGGGTTGTTTGAGTGTTTTGTGTGTGAGTTGTGTGTTTTGTGTGTGTTTTGTGTTGTTGGGGTTTTGTTGTGTTGTGTGTGTTTTGTGGGTTGGTGTGTGTTGTGTGGTGTTGTGTGTGTGTTGGTGTTGGTGGGGGTGGGGTTTTGTGTTTGGTGTGGTTGTGTTGTGTGTTGTGTGTTTGGGGGGGGGTTTTGGGGTTAGTTGGGGTTTGTTGTGTGGTGGTTGTGTGTTGTGTGTGTGTTGTGTGTGTTTGGTGGTTTTGTTGTGTTTGTGTGTGTGTTGTGTGTGTGTTGTGTGTTGTTGTTTTGTTGTGTTGTGGTGGTGGGGGTTGTGGGTTTTGTGTGTGTTTTTGGTTTTGTTTTTTTGTTTTGGGGGGGTTTTGGGGAGGGGGGGGGGCGGTTTTTTGGGGGGGGGGGGGGGGGGGGGGGGGGGGGGGGGTGGGGGGGGGGTGGTTTTTTGTGGGGGGGGGGTGGGTGGTTTTGGGGTGGGGGTTTTGGTGGGGGTGGGGTGGGGGAGGGTGGGGGGGGGGGGGGGGGGGTGTGGGGGGTGTTTGGGGGGGGGGGGGTTGGGGGGTGGGGGGGGGGGGTGTTGTTTTTGGGGTTTTGTTGGGGGGGTGGGGTTTGTGGTGGTGGGGTTTGGGTGTGGTGTTGTGTGTGTGGTGGTGGTGGGTGTGGTGTGGGTGGTTTGGTGTTGTGGGTGTGGTGTTGGTTGGGGGGTGGGGGGTGGTGGGGTTTTTTGGTTTGGGTGGTTTTGGGGGTGGGGGGGTTGGTTTTTTGGTTTTTGGGGGGGGGGGGTGGGGGGTTGGGGGGGGGGGGGGGGGGTTTTGGGGGGGTGGGGTTGGGGGTTTTGTGTGGTTGGGTTGTGGTGGGGGGGGGGGGGGGTGGGGGTGTGGTTGGGGGGGGGGTGGTGGGGGGGGTGGGGGGGGTGGTGTGGGGGGTTGGGGGGGGGGTTGGGTTTTGGGGGGGTGTTGGGGTGTGTGTTGTGTGTTGTGTGTGTGTGTGGTGTGTTGTGTGTGGTTGGTGTTGTGGTGTTTGTGTGTGGGGTTGTGTGGTGTTTGTGGTGGTGTGGGGGGTGGTTGGTGTGGTGTTGGGGGTTGTGTGGTGTTGTGTGTTGTTGGGTTTTTTTTGTGTTGGGTGGTTGGAGGGGGGGGGGTGGGTGGTGTTTTTGGGTGTGGGTTTTGGGTGTGTTGTGTGTGGTGTGTGTGGTTGTGGGGGGTGTGTGTTGTTGGGTGTTTTGTGTTGGTGTTTGTGTGTTGTGTGTTTTTTGTTGTGTGTGTGTGTGTGGGTTTGGGGTTGGTGGTGTTTTGTGTTGTTTGTTGTGTGTTGTGGGTGTGTTTTTGTGTTGGGGTTGGGGGGGGGTTTGTGTTGTGTGTTGTGGGGTTTGGGGTGTTGTGGTTGTGTTGTGTGTGTTGGGGGGGGGTTTGGTGTTGGGTGTTTTTTGGGTTGTGGTTGGGTTGTTGTGTGGTGGTTGGTTTTGTGTTTGTGTGGGTTTTGTTTTGTGGGTGGGGGTGTTTTTTGTTGTTGTTTTGGTTTGTGGGGGGGGGTGTGGGGGGGGTGGGTTTTTGGGGGTTGTTGTTTTGTTTGGTGTGTTTGTGTTGGGGGGTTTTGTTTTTTTTGTGTTTTGGTTGTGTGGGTTTTGGTTGTGTGTTGCGGGGTTTGTTTTTGGGGTTTTTTGTGTGTTTTTGTGTTTTGTTTGTTGGGTTTTGTGTGGGGTTGTGTGTGTTTGTGTTGTAGTTGTGGGGGTGTTGTGTGGGTGGGGGGGGGTGTTGTGTGGGGGTTTGTGGTGTGTGTGGTGTTGTGGGGGTTTTTGGGGGTTGGTGTTGGGGTGGGGTTGTGTGTGTGTGTGGTTTTGTTTTGGGGGTGTTGGGGGTGTTTTGTGTTGTGTGTTGTGTGGGTTTTTTTGTGTTGGGTTGGCACCACCTAGTTGTACCACCTATTTGAGGTTGGGGGGGGGTCGGTCCGACCCTGGCCCCCCCTCTTCATGACGAACGGGATCTCCTGACCGTGAGTTTTATCATACCTCTCTTAAAGTATGTATGGATCCTGCCTCCACTAATCATTTTCCCAACTATTCCTTATGATCCCTTTTGGGGGAAGAAATCTTTAACATCCCTGTGATTCACTTGTCTCAGCTTCAACGTGTCCCCTTTTACTGGTCCAATTTGGAACTCTTGTTTTTTGTCCACCTTGTAAATTCCTCTCAGTATTTTGATGTCGTTACATGTCCCCCCTATTTTCCCCTGTCCTCCGTGTCTCGGGTTTTGTTTTCCCCTTAACCTCCTCGGGGGGCATACCTCTTAGCTCTGGGACTAGTCTTGTTGAAAACCCTTTTGCCTTTTCGGTTTATTTACGTGTTTGCTAGGTGGGGGTTTTCCAAAAAATGGTGCCCCCATACCCCAAATATGGGCCTAACGTACAGGTGACGGGGGTCCTAATGATTCCTTTTAAAGATGTGGAATGCGTTCTGAGGTTTGTAGGGCCATTGCGCAGGTTTTTTGGTTGATTGCCTTCGGAGTTTTCCTGGTGTTATCTCCCCCCAAGATCTTTTTCCTTGGTGAGGTTTGTAGTTCTCCCCCCTAACGTACTCCGTCTGGGGTTTCTTTCCCCTTCCCAATTTTCTGACTTTGACTTGGGGGGATTGAACTCCGGGACCAATTCGGGCCCGGGTCTGAGCTGTCCGATCCCTTTTGAGTTCGCCGGTCCGAGAGTAATTTTTCTCATCAATTTCCCGTCATCTGCAAACGAGACCCTAGATCTTTTCCCTTCGTCAGTCTTTAAAAATCCCAAAAACAACACGGGGTCCTAGGACGCCCCTGTGGGCCCCCGCTGGTCCAGGTCCCCACTCTGACATTTGCCAGTACCATGACTCGCTGCTGTCTTCCTGACAATATTCCCTGACCCCTTTGTACTGCCTTCCCTGTTATCCCTGCTTGGTCCTCCATTTTGCCCCAATTTCCTGTGTGGAACGTGTCAAACGCCTTTTGCAGCCAAGAAAAATGAAATCCACCCACCCCCCCTTCTCTCTTTCTTCTGCTGTCCCCATGTCATGAACTCCAGTAGGTTTGTGACACAGGTTTCCCGCCCCTGAAACCATTTTGGATGCTGTTGATGATCGTTCCTTTCGGGTGTTCCCCACTCTTCCCCTGATAATCTTCTCCATGATTTGTTTATATACATGCAGTGACCTGGTCTGTGTTTAAAGTTTATGTCGTCTCCTTTTTTAAGATTGGGACTACTTTGCTGTCTTCCATGCCTCAGGAAAACTCCCTGTTTCGATAGATGATTGAAATTGTTGTTAGGGGGACACATAGCGCCTCTGCCCCTCTCTCAAAAACCCAAGGGGGGATGTTTCTGGCCCCATTGCCTTTGAGGGATCTAGCTCACTCAGAGCCTCTTCACTTCTTCCTCGGTTGGTGCACTGGTCCAGCACATGGTGGGGTGCCCCCTCTCCGTCTTTCTGGAGCCCCTTCTGTCTCCCTGTGAAAAACTTCTTTGAATTCTTGTTTAGTTCCTTTTATTTCCGGCATTTCTTTTTGTTTTCCCCCCCTTTCCTTTCCCTTTGCCCGATTACCCGGTCCCTTTCTGTTGTTTTCCCCCTGATGTGGCGTACAACATTTCGGGTCAATTTGGCTTTCGCTGCTATGCATTTTCATTTTTTCTTTGGGGGCCTCCCTTCTTATTTGCGCATATTCGTTTCTGGTCTACGCTGCTTCCTTATTTTCATGGGTCCTTTGCTTCTATATTTCTTCAAATTCCCACACAACTTGGTTTTTTCCTCCCGCCCTTTGGGTAAACCATGGGCCAAACTAGTTTTTCATTATTCCTGTTTCCCTGGGTAAAACCTCTCCTCGCCTCCTTGCATTTTTTTGGGTACATATTTCCTGTCTCATTAACTGGCTTCCCTGCCATTCTCTGCCCACTGAACCCCGTTCAGGAAGTTCCCCATTCCCATGTAGTCCCCTTTCTTGTGTTTGGGTTTATTCGACCCGGCCTTCCTGCTTTCTCCACTTGTAGCCTACGTGTATTCGAAACTTAAAACCACATGGTCACTGGGCCCCAAGGGTCTTTTTATGTGATGTCCCCGATATCTGCACTACTCAAGGTGAATACTAAGTCCAGCCTTTCTGGGTTCATCCTTCCTTCTTCTTGTAGTGTCCCTTCTGTTGGACATGAAGTTTTCCCGACCCCTCCATATCTTAGCCCCCCATGTATCTTGGCCCCCAGGGGTTCAAGTTCTCCAATCCTCCTTGTGGTTTAAAGTCACCCAGATCAGGGGCTTTGCCCCGCATGCATGACTCTTCTGGCCACTCTAGCCAGGTTCAACAGCTCTATTGCTTCGTCGAATCTTGCCTTTGGGCCCCCTGCTGTTTGCGGTGGGTTATACATCACTGCTATTTCCCCCTTGGGACCTCCAGAGGGAAACATTCCCGCATTAATCATTTTTTTCTCCCTTCCCCCTCTCTCCAGCTCATCAAATTCCAGCGATTTTTGATCAGCAATGCCCCTCCCCCCCCCCCCGTTCCCTCTGTCTTTCCTCAGGATTTGGTATCCCGTTGGAAAGATGGCATCTGTTATCATACCTGTAAGCTTGGTTTCTGTGAGAGCTATGTGTGTTGTGTGTTGTTGTTGTGTGTGTGTTGTGTGTGTGTTGTGTGTAGTGCGTGTGTTGTGTGTGTTTTGTGTGTTGCGTGTGTGTGTGTTGTGTGTGTGTTGTGTTTGTGATGTGTGTGTTGCGTGTGTTGTGTGTGTGTTGCGTGTTGTGTGTGTGTTTGTTGTGTGTTGTGTGTTGTGTGTGTGTTGTGTGTGTGTTGTGTGTTGTGTGTGTGTTTGGTTGTGTGTGTGTGTGTTGTTGTGTGTGTTGTGTGTTGTGTTGTGTGTTGTGTGTTGCGTGGTGTGTTGTGTTGTGTGTGTTGTGTGTTGTGTGTTGTGTGTGTGTTGTGTGTTGTGTGTGTGTGTTGTGTGTTGTGTGTTGTGTCTGTGTTGTGTGTGTGTTGTGTGTTGTGTGTTGTGTGTTGTGACTGTGTTGTGTGTTGTGTGTTGTGTGTGTGTTGTGTGTGTGTGTGTGTGTGTGTGTTTGTGTGTGTTGTGTGTGTGTTTGTGTGTGTGTGTTGTGTGTTGTGTGTTGTGTGTTGTGTGTGTGTTGTGTGTTGTATGCGTGTTATGTGTTTGTGTGTTCTGTGTGCGTGTGTGTGTTGTGTGTTGTGTGTGTGTTGTGTGTTGTGTGTTGTGTGTTGTGTGTTGTGTGTGTGTTGTGTGTGTTTTGTTGTTGTGTGTTGTGTGTTTGTGTGTTGTGTGTTGTGTGTGTGTGTTGTGTGTGTGTTGTGTGTTGTGTGTTGTTGTGTTGGTGTTGTTGTTGTGTGTGTGTGTGTGTTTGTGCGTGTGTTGTGTGTTGTGTGTGTGTGTTGTGTGTTGTGTGTTGTGTGTTGTGTGTGTGTATGTGTTGTGTGTTGTGTGTTTGTGTTGTGTGCGTGTGTTGTGTGTTGTGTGTGTGTGGTTGTTGTGTTTGTGTGTTGTGTGTTGTGTGTTTGTGTTGTGTGCGTGTGTTGTGTGTTGTGTGTTGTGTGTTGTGTGTGTGTGTTGTGTGTTGTGTGTGTGTGTTGAGTGTTGTGTGTTGTGTGTTGTGTGTGTGTGTGTTGTGTGTGTGTGTTGTGTGTGTGTTGTTGTTGTTGTGTGTGTGTGTGTGTGTGTGTGTGTGTGTGTTGTAGTGTGTGTGTGTGTTGTGTGTTGTGTGTGTGTGGTGTGTTGTGTGTGTGTGTTTGTGTGTTGTGTGTTGTGTGTGTGTTGTATGTGTGTGTGTGTGTGTGTTGTTGTGTGTGTGTGTGTTGTGTGTGTGGTTGTGTGTGTGTTGTGTGTGTGTGTGTTGGTGTGTGTGTTGTGTTGTTGTTGTGTGTGTGTGTGTGTTGTGTATGTGTGTGTGTTGTATGTGGTGTGTGTGTGTGTGTGTGTTGTGGTTGTGTGTTGTGTGTTGTGTGTGTGTGTGTGGTTGTTGTGTGTGTGTTTGTGTGTGTTGGTGTGTTGTGGTGTGTTGTGGTGTGTGTTTGTGTTGTGTGGTGTGTTGTGTGTGTGTTGTGTGTGTGTGTTGTGTGTTGTGTGTGTGTTGTGTGTGTGTTTTTGTGTTGTGTGTTGTGTGTTGTGTATTGTTGTGTGTGTGTGTTGTGTGTTGTGTGTTGTGTGTTGTGTGTTGTGTGTTGTATGTTTGTGTGTTGTGTATTGTGTGTGTGTGTGTGTGTGTGTGTGTTGTGTGTGTGTGTGTTGTGTGTGTGGCGTGGTTGTGTGTGTGTGTGTGTGTGTGTGTGTGTGTGTGTGTGTGTGTGTGTGTTTGTGTGTTGTGTGTTGTGTGTGTGTTGTGTGTTGTGTGTTGTGTGTTGAGTGTTGTGTGTGTGTTGTGTGTGTCTGTGTGGGTGTGTGTGTGTTAGTTACCATTTTGTCCTAGGCACATGTCGATTAGACACTAGGCCTGTTGTATATGAGTACGTGTATGTGTACTCACCTATTTGTGGTTGCAGGGGTCGAGTCCTAGCTCCTGGCCCCGCCTCTTCACCGGTTGCTACTAGGCCCTCTCTCTCCCCGCTCCATGAGCTTTATCAAACCTCGTCTTAAAACTGTGTATGGTTCCTGCCTCCACTACGTCATTTTCTAGGCTATTCCACTGCCTTACAACTCTATGACTGAAGAAATACTTCCTACTATCTCTCTGACTCATTTGTGTCTTCAACTTCCAATTGTGGCCTCTTGTTTCTGTGTCCCCTCCCTGGAACATCCTGTCCTTGTTCCACCTTGTCTATTCCACGCAGTATTTTATATGTCGTTATCATGTCTCCCCTGACCCTCCTGTCCTCCAGTGTGGTCAGGCCGATTTCCCTTAATCTTTCTTCATAGGACATTCCCCTTAGCTCTGGAACTAACCTTGTTGCAAACCTTTGTACTTTCTCTAGTTTCTTGACGTGCTTTATCAAGTGCGGGTTCCAAACAGGTGCTGCATACTCCTGTATGGGCCTGACATACACGGTGTACAGTGTCTTGAATGATTCTTACTAAGGTATCGGAATGCTGTTCTCAGGTTTGCCAGGCGCCCATATGCTGCAGCAGTTATCTGATTGATGTGTGCTTCCGGAGACATGCTCGGTGTTATACTCACCCCAAGATCTTTCTCCTTGAGTGAGGTTTGCAGTCTTTGGCCACCTAGCCTATACTCTGTCTGTGGTCTTCTGTGCCCTTCCCCTATCTTCATGACTTTGCATTTGGCAGGATTAAATTCGAGAAGCCATTTGCTGGACCAGGTGTCAGTCTGTCCAGGTCTCTTTGAAGTCCTGCCTGTGTGTGTGTGTGTGTGTGTGTGTGTGTGTGTGTGTGTGTGTGTGTGTGTGT
>NC_069487.1:19403213-19407344 GCF_026875155.1 Cherax quadricarinatus | reverse complement strand
GAAGCCTTTAAAAAACCCTTCACAGGGGGGAAACTTTTTTTTTCCTAAAGAAGTTAGTAGTTGCCCTTTGTTTTTTTGTTTATTCTTGAGTTTTTTTGTCTTTGGGGATTTTATCTTGATTTTTTGTCTGAGTTTTTTGTCTTGAGTTATTTATCTTGAGTTATTTTGTCTTGAGTTATTTTGTCTTGAGTTATTTTATCTTGAGTTATTTTATCTTGAGTTGTTTTGTCTTGAGTTATTTTGTCTTGAGTTATTTTGTCTTGAGTTATTTTGTCTTGAGTTATTTTGTCTTGAGTTATTTTGTCTTGAGTTATTTTATCTTGAGTTATTTTATCTTGAGTTATTTTGTCTTGAGTTATTTTGTCTTGAGTTTTTTTTGTCTTGAGTTATTTTATCTTGAATTATTTTGTCTTGAGTTATTTTGTCTTGAGTTATTTTATCTTGAGTTATTTTGTCTTGAGTTATTTTGTCTTGAGTTATTTTGTCTTGAGTTATTTTGTCTTGAGTTATTTTGTCTTGAGTTATTTTATCTTGAGTTGTTTTGTCTTGAAATTATTTTGTCTTGAGTTATTTTGTCTTGATTATTTTATCTTGAGTTATTTTGTCTTGAGTTATTTTGTCTTGAGTTATTTTATCTTGAGTTATTTTATCTTGAGTTATTTTGTCTTGAGTTATTTTGTCTTGAGTTATTTTATCTTGAGTTATTTTATCTTGAGTTATTTTGTCTTGAGTTATTTTATCTTGAGTTATTTTGTCTTGAGTTATTTTATCTTGAGTTATTTTATCTGAGTTATTTTGTCTTGAGTTATTTTATCTTGAGTTATTTTGTCTTGAGTTATTTTATCTTGAGTTATTTTATCTTGAGTTATTTTGTCTTGAGTTATTTTATCTTGAGTTGTTTTGTCTTGAGTTATTTTATCTTGAGTTATTTTATCTTGAGTTATTTTGTCTTGAGTTATTTTGTCTTGAGTTATTTTGTCTTGAGTTATTTTGTCTTGAGTTATTTTGTCTTGAGTTATTTTATCTTGAGTTATTTTATCTTGAGTTATTTTGTCTTGAGTTATTTTATCTTGAGTTATTTTGTCTTGAGTTATTTTGTCTTGAGTTATTTTATCTTGAGTTATTTTGTCTTGAGTTATTTTGTCTTGAGTTATTTTGTCTTCAGGAAAACAGATGTACGAACAGTGTTGCTTCATATAATTAATTAAGACACACAGGTGCTCTACAAGTGTCTTATTCATCAATAAAGACGCACAAGTGATGTACAGGTGTCTTATTCATCAATAAAGACGCACAAGTGATGTACAGGTGTCTTATTCATCAATAAAGACGCACAGGTGATGTACAGGTGTCTTATTCATCAATAAAGACGCACAAGTGATGTACAGGTGTCTTATTCATCAATAAAGACGCACAAGTGATGTACAGGTGTCTTATTCATCAATAAAGACGCACAGGTGATGTACAGGTGTCTTATTCATCAATAAAGACGCACAGGTGATGTACAGGTGTCTTATTCATCAATAAAGACGCACAAGTGATGTACAGGTGTCTTATTCATCAATAAAGACACACAGGTGATGTACAGGTGTCTTATTCATCAATAAAGACACACAGGTGATGTACAGGTGTCTTATTCATCAATAAAGACGCACAAGTGATGTACAGGTGTCTTATGCATCAATAAAGACGCACAAGTGATGTACAGGTGTCTTATTCATCAATAAAGACACACAGGTGATGTACAGGTGTCTTATTCATCAATAAAGACACACAGGTGATGTACAGGTGTCTTATTCATCAATAAAGACACACAGGTGTTGTACAGGTGTCTTATTCATCAATAAAGACGCACAGGTGATGTACAGGTGTCTTATTCATCAATAAAGACGCACAAGTGATGTAACAGGTGTCTTATTCATCAATAAGACGCACAGGTGATGTACAGGTGTCTTATTCATCAATAAAGACGCACAAGTGATGTACAGGTGTCTTATTCATCAATAAAGACACACAGGTGATGTACAGGTGTCTTATTCATCAATAAAGACGCACAGGTGATGTACAGGTGTCTTATTCATCAATAAAGACACACAGGTGATGTACAGGTGTCTTATTCATCAATAAAGACACACAGGTGATGTACAGGTGTCTTATTCATCAATAAAGACACATAGGTGTTGTACAGGTGTCTTATTCATCAGTAAAGACACACAGGTGTTGTACAGGTGTTTTATGCATCAATAAAGATGCACAGGTGATGTACAGGTGTCTTATTCACAGTAAAGGGCACACAGGTGTTGTACAGGTGTTTTATGCATCAATAAAGATGCACAGGTGATGTACAGGTGTCTTATTCATCAATAAAGACGCACAGGTGATGTACAGGTGTCTTATTCATCAATAAAGACGCACAGGTGATGTACAGGTGTCTTATTCATCAGTAAAGACACACAGGTGTTGTACAGGTGTTTTATGCATCAATAAAGATGCACAGGTGATGTACAGGTGTCTTATTCATCAATAAAGACGCACAGGTGATGTACAGGTGTCTTATTCATCAGTAAAGACACACAGGTGATGTACAGGTGTCTTATTCATCAGTAAAGACACACAGGTGTTGTACAGGTGTCTTATTCATCAATAAAGACACACAGGTGATGTACAGGTGTCTTATGCATAAATAAAGACGCACAGGTGATGTACAGGTGTCTTATTCATCAAAAAAAGACACACAGGTGATGTACAGGTGTCTTATGCATAAATAAGACGCACAGGTGATGTACAGGTGTCTTATTCATCAATAAAGACACACAGGTGTTGTACAGGTGTCTTATGCATCAATAAAGACGCACAGGTGATGTACAGGTGTCTTATTCATCAATAAAGACACACAGGTGATGTACAGGTGTCTTATGCATAAATAAAGACGCACAGGTGATGTACAGGTGTCTTATTCATCAATAAAGACACACAGGTGTTGTACAGGTGTCTTATGCATCAATAAAGACGCACAGGTGATGTACAGGTGTCTTATTCATCAATAAAGACACACAGGTGATGTACATGTGTCTTATTCATCAGTAAAGACACACAGGTGTTGTACAGGTTCTTATGCATCAATAAGACGCACAGGTGATGTACAGGTGTCTTATTCATCAATAAAGACACACACGTGATGTACAAGTGTCTTATTCATCAATAAAGACACACATGTGATGTACATGTGTCTTATGCATCAATAAAAACGCACAAGTGATGTACAGGTGTCTTATTCATCAATAAAGACGCACAGATGATGTACAGGTGTCTTATTCATCAATAAAGACACACAGGTGATGTACATGTGTCTTATGCATCAATAAAAACACACAGGTGATGTACAGGTGTCTTATTCATCAATAAAGACACACAGGTGTTGTACAGGTGTCTTATTCATCAATAAAGACGCACAGGTGATGTACAGGTGTCTTATTCATCAATAAAGACACACAGGTGATGTACAGGTGTCTTATTCATCAATAAAGACACACAGGTGTTGTACAGGTGTCTTATGCATCAATAAAGACACACAGGTGTTGTACAGGTGTCTTATGCATCAATAAAGACACACAGGTGTTGTACAGGTGTCTTATGCATCAATAAAGACACACAGGTGATGTACAGGTGTCTTATTCATCAATTGTTCACGCTGGTGAGTTGATGATAGACTCTGAGTTGTTGGTATTATCTGATGTGTTTGTAGCTGACTGAAGGCTGGATGTTGCTGTTGATTCTCCTCAACTCAGTCTATCATTCTGCAAGATTGAGTATGTTTCTGTGATAGGATTACTGCTCCTAGGTGTAACACATGTGGCAACGTATGTTTGGTAACTCATGTGTGTGTGTGTACTCACCTATTTGTGGTTGCTGGAGTCGATTCATAGCTCCTGGCCCCCGGTGTGTGTGCTTGTGTGTATGTGTTGTGACTGTCTCAAAGGTGATGCTACTCTCTCTCTCTCTCTCTCTCTCTCTCTCTCTCTCTCTCTCTCTCTCTCCCACTCCCATCTGTTATTTAATTCTTCCTGTCTCTCCCTTCTCCCTCTGCCCTATTTTCCACCCCTCACCCTCTCATTCTCTTTCAGATCTCCC
>NC_069487.1:19348213-19398213 GCF_026875155.1 Cherax quadricarinatus | reverse complement strand
GTGGTTGTGGTATTTTGTGGTAGTTGTGGTAGTTGTGGTAGTTGTGGTAGTGGTAGTTGTGGTGGTTGTGGTAGTTGTGGTGGTTGTGGTAGTTGTGGTAGTTGTGGTAGTTTGTGGTGGTTGTGGTAGTTGTGGTGGTTGTGGTGGTTTGGTGGGTGTGGTAGTTGTGGTAGTTGTGGTAGTTGTGGTAGTTGTGGTAGTTGTGGTAGTTGTGGTGGTTGTGGTGGTAGTGGTAGTTGTGGTAGTTGTGGTAGTTGTGGTAGTTGTGGTGGTAGTGGTAGTTGTGGTGGTTGTAGTGTTGTGGTAGTTGTGGTAGTTGTGGTAGTTGTGGTGGTTGTGGTGGTAGTGGTAGTTGTGGTGGTTGTGGTAGTTGTGTTGTTGTGGTAGTTGTGGTGGTAGTGGTAGTTGTGGTGGTTGTGGTAGTTGTGGTAGTTGTGGTATTTGGGGTAGTTGTGGTGGTAGTGGTAGTTGTGGTAGTTGTGGTAGTGGTGGTAGTGGTGGGGGGTAGCTGTGGTAGTAGTGGTGGTGGTAGTGGTGGTGTAGTGGGTGGCAGGGGTGTGGTGGTTAGCTGTGGTTGTAGTTTTGGTAGTGGTTGTGGTGGTGGTGGTAGTGGTGGTGGTGGTGGTGGTAATGGTGGTGGTAGTGGTGGTAGTGGTAGTGGTGGTGTGGTGGTAGTTGTGGTGGTGGTAGCTGTGGTGGTGGTGGTGGTGGTAGTGATGGTGGTAGCGATAGTATGGTGGTGGGAGTGGTGGTGGTAGCTTTTGGTAGTAGTGGTGGTGGTAGTGGGGGTTTGGTAGTGGTGGTAGTGGTGGGGTAGCTGTGGTTGTAGTTTTGGTAGTGGTTGTGGTGGTGGTGGTAGTGGTGGTGGTGGTGGTGGTAATGGTGGTGGTAGTGGTGGTAGTGGTAGTGGTGGTAGTGGGGGTAGTTGTGGTGGTGGTAGCTGTGGTGGGGGTTTGGGTTGGTGGTAGTGATGGGTGGTAGCGATAGTACTGGTGGTGGGAGTGGTGGTGGTGGGCTGTGGTAGTAGTGGTGGGGGTTTAGTGGTGGTGGTAGTGGTGGTAGGGGTTTGGTGGTAGTTTTGTGGTTGTGTTTTGGTAGTGGTTGTGGTGGTGGTGGTAGTGGTGGTGGTGGTGGTGGTAAGGGTGGTGGTAGTGGTGGTAGTGGTAGGGGGTGGTTAGTGGTGGTAGTTGTGGTGGTGGTAGCTGTGGTGGTGGTGGTGGTGGTAGTGATGGTGGTAGCGTTGTATGGTGGTGGGAGTGGTGGTGGTAGCTGTGGTAGTAGTGGTGGTGGTAGTGGTGGTGGTAGTGGTGGTAGTGGTGGTGGTAGCTGTTGGTTGTAGTTTTGGTAGTGGTTGTGGTGGTGGTGGTAGTGGTGGTGGTGGTGGTGGTAATGGTGGGGGGGTAGTGGTGGTAGTGGTAGTGGTGGTAGTGGTGGTAGTTGTGGTGTGGTAGCTGTGGTGGTGGTGGGGGTGGTAGTGATGGTGGTAGCGATAGTACTGGTGGGTGGGAGTGGTGGTGGTAGCTGTGGTAGTAGTGGTGGTGGTAGTGGTGGGGTAGTTGGTGGTAGTGGTGGTGGTAGCTGTGGTGGTGGTGGTGGTGGTAGTGATGGTGGTAGCGATAGTACTGGTGGTGGGAGTGGTGGGTGGTAGTGATGGTGGTAGCGATAGTACTGGTGGTGGGAGTGGGTGGTAGTAGTGGGAGTCACAACACATGTTCATTCTGTCTCCCAAATTCTCCTTCTTCTTCTTTCTCTCTCTCTCTCTCTTCTCTCTCTCTCCTCTTCTCTCTCTCTCTCTCTCTCTCTCTCTCTCTCTCTCTCTCTCTCTCCTCTCTCTCTCTCTCTCCTCTCTTTTCTCTATATGGTAGCTTCTATACTATGACAAGTCCCTTCCCATTTATATCCATTAAAACATTCCATTCCTTACAGCATTCTCTCATGGGCAGTCCCATTCTCCCATACCAGTGATACACGGTATGGTACTACCATACCATTGCTAGATCTGTATCATGGTTCTACCATTTCTTACTACATGTCCCTGCCCTGGTAGAGTGTCCCTGCCATGGTAGCCTGTCCCTGCCATGGTAGACTGTCCCTGCCATTGTTGCCTGTCCCTGCTATGGTAACTTGTCCGTACCATGTAGCCTGTCCCTGTCATGGTAGAGTGTCCCTGCCATGGTTGCCTGTCCCTGCCATGGTAACTTGTCCGTACCATGGTAACATGTCCGTACCATGGTGGCATGTCCCTGCCACGGTAGACTGTCCCTGCCATGGTAGCCTGTCCTTGCCATGGTAGCCTGTCCGTGCCATGGTAACTCGTCCGTACCATGGTAGCCTGTCCCTTCCATGGTAGCCTGTCTGTGCCATGGTAGCCTGCCCCTGCCATGGTAGCCTGTCCCTGCCATTGTAGCCTGTCCCTGCCGTGGTAGCCTGTCCCTGCCATGGTAACTTGTCCGTACCATGGTGGCCTGTCCCTGTCATAGTAGACTGTCCCTGTCATGGATAGCCTTCCTGCCATGGGTAGCCTGTCTCCGCCTGGTAAACCCTCGTCCGTACCAGGGTAGACCTGTCCCTGCCATGGCAGCCCCTGTCCTGTGCCATGGTAGCCTGCCCCTGTCCATGGTAGCCTGTCCCTGCCATGGTAGGCCTGTCCCTTCCATGGTAGTCCATCTGTCCCTGCCATGGGTAGCACTGTCCCTGCCATGGATAGCGCCTTTCCCTGCCATGGTAAGCCTGTCCTGCCTGAGTAGCCTGTCCCTTGGCCATGGAAGAGCCTGTCCCTGCATGGTAGCCTCTGTCTCTGCCAAGGTAGCCTATCCCTCCATGGTAGCCTGTCCCAAGGCACATGGTAGCCCTGTTCGCCCTGTCAAGGTAGAGCCTTGTCCCTGCCATGGTAGCCTGTTCCTGCCATGGTAGCTGTCCCTGCCATGGAGAAGATCCTGTACCCTGCCATGGTAGCCTCTGACTGTCTCTGCCAGGTATCCTTGTCCTGCTGAAGCTCATGGTAGGACCTGTCCTGCCATGGTGCCTGTCCCTGTCATGTAGCCTTCCCTACCATAACAAAAGGTCTACCCCATGTTAGGGAGAGTAATAGGCTCAGCACCCGTGGAAATAATATAGGGGGAGATTGTGTGTGGTGTGTATTTTTTGTGTGGTGTGTGTATGTGTGGTGTGTGTGTGTGTGTGAGTGTGTGTGTGTGTGTGTATGTGAGGTGGGGTGTGTGTGTGTGTGTGTGTGTATCGTGTGTGTGTGTGTATGTGTGTGTGTGTGTGTGGTTTGGTGTGTGTGTGTGTGTGTGAGTGTGTGTGTGTGTGAGATCAATTTCCCTCGTATGCAGTAGGACCTATACAAAACGTACTTCCATACGTCAGTCTGTAAAACAGAGTCTATATCAGCCTATAAAGAAACTCCTCGATTTTATCTTACACCAATAAAACCTTGATACGCCCAGGCCAGCCCCGGTACACTAACAGTTTCTTTAAAACGTCGAATATACCAAAAGTTTTTGAAGGAAAACCTGCCCATTTTTTATTATTATTATTATGTATTATTATTATTATTACTATTATCATTATTATTATAATTATTTATTATTATTATTATTATTAATTATTATTATTATTATTATTATTATATTATTATTAACATTATTAATTAATTATTATAATATTATTATTATTATTATTAATTATCATTATTATTATTATTAATAATAATATACTCTATGTATTATATATTATTTTATTATTATTATTATTAAATATTATTATTATTATTATTATCATTATTATTTATTAATTATTATTTATTATTATTATATTATTATAACATTATTTTATTATTATTATTATTATTATTATTATTATTTATTATTATTATTATTAATTATTATTATTATTATTATTATTAATCATATTATCATTATTATTATTAATATTTATTATTATAATTATATTATTATTATAAGAATTATTATTATTATTATTATTATTATCATGTATTATTATTATAGTATTATTATTCATTATTATTAATATTATTATTATTATTATTATTATTATTTATATTATTTTTATTATTATTATGATTATTATTATTATCATCATCTTATTATCATTAACTCATTATCTGTATTATTATCATCACCATTAATAATCCTCAAATAAGCGCTAAATCCAAAGGGGTCAGGGAGCGCTGTGTCTACGCAAGATACTTAAGGTATCAGAGGTTAACGTTAGAATGGAATTACCGGTGAGGAAGCAACCACTCGGGCTACGTAATTGATATTACATTAGTAACTATTTAAGGAAATGTATATCATTATGTTAGACTGGTGTTATAAATAGACTCGGTGTTATATTAGACTGGTGTTATATTATACTGGTGTTTATATTAGACTGGTGTTATATTACTGTGTTTAAATTTGACTGTGTAATATTAGGCCTGGTTTTATATTAGACTGGTGTTTTATACTTAGACTGTGTTATGTTAGACTGGTCTTATATTTCATACTGTGTTATGTTAGATACTGTGTTATATTTAGACTGTGTTATATTAGACTGGTGTTATATTAGACTGGTGTTATAATTATACTGGTGTATATCATTAGACCTTGGGCAGTTATATTAGACGTTGTTAATATTATCACTGAGGTGTTATATTAGACCTGTGTTACTTAGACGGTGTATAATATTAGACTAATGTTATCTTATTACTGGTTTTTATATAGACGTGTGTTAGTTAGACTGTCTAATATTAGAACTGGTGTTATGTTAGACCTGGTGTTATGTTAGACTGGTCTTATAATAGACTTGTGTTATGTTAGACAGTGTTAAGTATAGTAATCTGTTGTAAAGTTAGACTGATCGTTATGATTAGACTGTGTGTAAATGTAACAGGTGTTAGTTAGACTGCGGTGTTTATATAAACTGGTGTTATATTAAAACTTGTTGTTCTTAATATTAGACTCAGTATGTTTATATTAGACGTGGAGTTGAAATATTAGACTGGTGTTTTGATGTCTAGACTGGTGTTATAAACACTGGTTTTATGTTGTAGACATGGTGTTTAAAGTAGACTGTGTTATATTAGGACCCTGAGGTGCGTAATATTAAAAGGACTAGATGTTATGTTAGAGCTGGTGTTTATATTAGACTTGTGTTAAATAGACTGGTGTTAATTAGACTTGACGGTTATTTTAGAACTGGTGTTATATTATACTGGTGTTATATTAGACTCGCGTGTTATATTAGACTGGAGTATATTAGACTTGTGTTATATTAGACAGGTGTATCAATAAGACTATGTTTCTAAGTTAGAGACTTTTGGTGGTGTTATATTAGACTTGTGTTATATTAGACAGGTTCTGTTATAATTAGACTTGATGTTTATGATATACTGTGTTTTTCTATTAGACTTGTGATATTTAGACTGTAGTTATATTCAGACTTGGTGTCTATATTAGACTGGTGTTATATTATAATACTGGTGTATATTAGAACTGGTGGTTTATGTTAGAAGACAGAGGCTGTTATATTATTAGACTTTGTGTTATGTTAGACTGGTGTTATAATAAACTGGGTGTACATATAAACTGCGTGTTTATATTAGACTGTGTTATAGAGACTGGTTGTTATGTTAGACTGTTTTTATATTAAACTTGAGTTTAAATTCGACATGATGTTATATTAGACTGGGTGTTATATTAACTGTTGTATAAATACGACTGGGTGTCACTAAAATAGACTTGTGTTAAAATTAGATGCGGTGTTATATTTAGGCTGGTGTTATATTAATCTGGAGTTCATTGTTAGACATGTGTTATATTATAACAGGTGTTATATATAAGACATGGTGTTATAGTATAACAGATCGTTATCATGTTAGCACTTGTGTTATATTAGACTGGTGTTTTATTTAGATCACGGTGTTAAATAGACTGGTGTTTATATAAGACTTGTGTAATATTATACTGGTTTATAATTAGACGTGTGTTATGTTAGACTGGTGTTATATAGACTGGTGTATATAGACTGGTGTTAATGTTAGACTAGGTGTCTCTTATACTTAGAAGGTGTTCTATTAGAGACCTTGGTGTTAATTTTAAGACTGGTGTTATATTAGACATGTGCTTATATTAGACCTCGGTGGTTTGATATTAGACTGGTGTTATATAATACTTGTTTTAGTGTTAGACTGGTGTTATATTACGACTGGTGTCTTATTAGACTTGTGCTATATTAGACAGGTGTTATATTAGACTTGTGTTAAATTTAAGACTGGTGTTTATGTTAGACTTGGTGTCAGATTAGCACTAGTGTTATAATAGACTTGTGTATATTATTAACTGAGGTGTTATATTAGAACTGTGTTATATTTTTAGACTTGTGATATGTAAACGGTGTTATATGTAGAGCTTGTTGTTATGCGTTAGACCTGGTGTTATATTAGACTTCTTGTGTTATATTAGACCTAATTTCTATATTATAACTGGTGTTATATTAGACAAGTGTTTATGTTAGTACTGTGTTATATTAACTATTGTTATGTATTGACTGGTGTTATGTTAGACTGGTGTTTATCGATAGACGTTTAGATTATATTTAACTGGTGTTTATATAGACTGGTGAGTTTTATATAAAACGTGGTTCGTCATATATTAGACTGGTGTTAATATAGACTTTGTGTTATTTAAGACTGTTGTTATATTAGACTTGTGTTATATTAGACTGGTGTTATATTAGACTGGTGTTATATTAGACTGGTGTTATATTAGACTGGTGTTATATTAGACTGGTGATTATATATATAGACGGTGTTATATTAGGACTGGTGAATATTAGACTGGTGAGTTTCTTAGACATTAATCTTATATTAGACTGGTGTATATGTTAGACTGTGTTTATGAAGACTGGTCGCTATATTAAGACTGGTGTTATTAAGACTGGTGTTTATGTTAGACTGGAGTTTATGTTAGACTGGTGTAATGTTAGACCTGGTGTTATGATAACTGGTGTTATGTCTTTAGACCACCCCTGGTTTTTCTATTAGAAATGGTGTTTATTATTAAACCTGGTGTTATATTAGACTAGTGTTATAGTAGACTGGTGTATATTAGACTGGTGGTTATGTTAGACAGGTGTTATAAATAGACTGCGGTGTTATGTAACTGGTGTTATGTTAACTGTGTTATATTAAACGGGGTGTTAATTAGACTAGTGTCTGTATATTAGACTGTGTATATTAGTAACTTGTGTTTATATTAACTGGTTGTTTTATATTAGACTTGCGTAATTTTAGAACTGGTGTTATATTAGACTGGTGAGTTTATATTAACTTGTGTTATATTTAGACTTGTTTAATATTAGACTTTGTGTTATATAGCTGGGTGGTTATATTAGACGGTTGTTTTATGTTAGACCTCTGGGTTATATTAAGACCTTGTGTTATATAAGAACTGGTGTTATACATTAACTTGTGTTAGTTACGACGGGTTATATTTGACTTTGATGATTATGTTTAGAACAGTGTTAATTAGACAGGTGTTTCTATATTAGACTGGTGTTATATTAGACTTGTGATATTGTTAGAGACTGGTTTTAATAATAGGATGGAGTAGTTATATGACTGGTGTTTATGTAGACTGTGTTATATTAGACTGGTGTTATTTTAGACTTGTGTTAATTTTAAGACTGGATTATATTAGACTTTTGTTTATATTAGACTGTGTAATAATAGCTGTGAATATTTGACTTAGTGTTATGTTCAGGACTGGTATGTTATATAAGACTGGTGTAATATTAACTTGTGTTTAGATTAGAACTTTTGGTGTTCTAACAAACTTGTGTTATATTAGACTGGAGTTCAAATTAGACATTGAGAGTTAAATAGTATAAGGAGCTGGTGTTATATTAGACTTTGTGTCATATTAGAACTGGTGTTTATATTAGACAGAGTGTTTTATAATAACTTGTGTTAATGTTAGACTGGTGTTTATATTAGACATGTGTTAATGTTGACTGGTGTTATATTAGACTAGTGGAGTGTTATATTTAGACAGGTGTAATATTAGAGCTGAGGTGTTAATTATTTAGACTTGTGTTATGTTAACTGGGTGGTTATATGGCGACTACGTGATATTTAGACAGAGTTTTATTTTAGACTTGGTGAGTTTATGTTTTGACTGGTGTTATCATATACATGGTGGTCTAACTTACTTAGACTGGTGTTTTATTAAACTGGTATGTTATATTAGACTGGTGATTTATATTAGAACTTGTTTGCTTATAATACAGACTGCATGGTGTTATATTACAGCACTTGTGTTATATTAGACTTGTGTACATATAGACTGGTGTTTATATAGACTGGTAGTAATATTAGACTGGTGTTTAAATTAGACTGGTAGTTATATTAGACTGAGTGTTGAAAATTAGACTGGTGTTATATTAGATCTGCGGCTTGTTTACATAATAACTGGTGTTAGTGGTAGGACTGGTCTTATATCTACATCTGGTGTTATGTTAAGACAGGTGTTATGTAAGACTGGTCTTATATTAGACTGGTGTTATGTTAGACAGGTGTTAGTTAATACTGTGTTATGATAGACTGTGTATTATGTTAACAGCGGTGTTATGTCTATAACTGATGTAATTAGTTTTAGCCACTGGTGTTATATTATAATGGTGGTTATATAAACTGGTTGTTAAATTATACTAGTGTTATATTAGACCTGTGTTATATTAGACTGGTGTTATTTAACTGGTGTTATATTAATCTGGTGGTTAGTTAAGACTGGTGTTATGTTAGACTGGGTGTATAAATTAGTCTGGTGTTTATATAAGACTAGTAGTTATATAGACTGGTGTTATATTAGACTATGTGTTATATAGACTGTGTATATATAAGACTTGTGTTTAATTTCAGGACTGGTGTTAAAAATTAGACAGGTGATCTTATATTAGACTTGTTTTATGATTAGAACTGGGTGAGTCTATTAACTTTGATATATTAGACTAGTGGTATCTACTAAGACTTGTGGCGTATGTTAGACTGTGGTTATATTTAGACTTGTGTTATATTAGACTGGTGTTATATTAACTTATGTAATGTATAGACTGTGTTATATTAGACTTGTGTTATTAAGACTTGGTGTTATATTGACTGGTGTTTATATTAGACTGGTGTTATCTTAGACTGTTGTTATATTAGACTTGTGTTATGTTAAGACTGGAGTTGTATTAGACTTGTGTTATGTTTAGACGTGTTTATTAGACTGGTTTATAATTAGACTGAGTTATAATAGACTGGACAAATAATAGACTTGTGTTATGTCTAGACTGGTCTTAATATTACACTGGTGTTAATATTCGACTTGTGTTATATTAAGACTGGTGTTTATAATTCTAGATCATGTGTTATATTAGACTGGTGTTATATTAGACTACGTGTTTTATGATTAGACCTGGTGTAAATTAGGTAGCTGGTGTAATATTAGACTGGTGTTTTATGTTAGACCTTCAGTGTTTTATTAGACTGGTGTTTATATTATACTGGAGTGTTATATTAGACTTGTTGTTATGTAGACTTTGCTATATTAGATGTGTTATGTTAGACTGGTGTTATATTAGACTGGTGTTATATTAGACTGGTGTTATATTAGACTGGTGTTATATTAGACTTGTGTTATGTTAGACTGGTGTTATATTAGACTGGTGTTATATTAGACTGGTGTTATGTTAGACTGGTGTTATATTAGACTGGTGTTATATTAGACTTGTGTTATTTTAGACTGGTGTTATATTAGACTGGTGTTATATTAGACTGGTGTTATATTAGACCTGTGTGTTTATATTAGGAGCTTGTGTTTTATGTTATACTGGCTGTTATATTTAACTGGTGTTAAATAATACTTGTGTTTATATTAGACTGTGTGTTATATTAGACTTGTGTTATATAGACTGGTGTTATGTAGACTTTAGTTTTAGACTTGGTGTTAATGTTTAGACCTGGTGAGTTATATTAGACTTGTGTTATAATTAGCTGGTTTTAAATTTAGACAGGTGTTATATTAGACTTGTGTTATGTTAGACTGTGTTATATTAGACTTGTGTTATGTTAGACGGTGTTAATTTATAAGACTGGGATTTTATATTTAGACTGAGTGGTTATATTAGACAGGTATTATATTAGACTTGTGTTATGTTAGACTGGTGTTTTATTAGACTAGTGTTTTATTTCGACTGGTGTTTATGTTAGACTGAGTGTTATGTTCAGACTCTTCGGTGATATATTTAGACTGGTGTTATATATTAGACTGGTGTTTTATTAAACCTGGCGTGTTATATTAAGACTGTGTTATATTAGACTTGTGTTATATAGACTGGTGTTATATTAGACTGTGTATAATTAGACTGGTTGATATTAGACTGGATGTTATATTAGACACTGGTGTTATATTTAGACTGTGTTATATTTATACTGTGTTAACTTTAGACTGGTGTTTAATTATAACTGGTCTTATCTTTAGACTGTGTTTATGTTAGAACTGGTGTTATGAATAGACTGTCATCAAGATTAGACGGGTGTCTTGTAGACTGGTGTTATGTTTAGAGGACTGGTGTTATGTTAGACTGGTTGTTTTTATTTTAGACTGAGTGTTATGTTTATAGACTGTGTTATGTAAACTGGTGTAATATTAAATGGTGTATCATATTAAACTGGTGTTAAATTAGACTATGAGATATTAGACTGGTGTTATAATATACTGTTGTTATGTTAGACTGGTGTTATATTAGACTGGTGTTATGTTAGACTGGTGTTATGTTAGACTGGTGATTTATATTAGACTGGTGTTGATATAGCTAGTTGTTATAATTAGACTGGTGTTATGATTTAGACTGTGTTATATAGACAAGGTGTTATATTAGACTTTTGTTATATTATAATGTTTGTTATAATTAGACTTTGTGTTATATTATACTGGTTGTTATATAGACTTGTGTTATGTTAGACTGTTGTTGTATTAGATTGTGTTATATTAGACTGATTGTTATATTAACTTTGTTATGTAGACGGTGTTGTATTAGACCTTGGTTTTTATATTAGACTTGTTTATGTTAGAACTAGTGTTTATAATCGACTGGTGTTATAATTAGACTGGTGTTATATTAAGACATTAGGTTTTTTAATGACTGATGTTTATATTAGACTGTGTTATATTAGACTGGTGTTATGTTAGACTGGTGTTATATTAGACTGGTGTTATTTTAGACTTGTGTTATTTTAGACTGGTGTTATATTAGACTGGTGTTATATTAGACTGGTGTTATATTAGACTTGTGTTATGTTAGACTGGTGTTATATTAGACTGGTGTTCTATATTAACTGTTTATAATTAACTGGTGTGTTATATTAACTGTGTTATTATAGACTGGTGTTATATTTAGACTTGTGGTTATATAAGACTGGTGTTAAGTTAGACATTTTGTTTATATTAGACTGGTTGTTATGTTAGACTGTGTTATATTTAGACTCGTGATATATTAGACTGGTGTAAAATTAGACTGGTGTTATATTAGACTTGAGTTAATGTCGGACTGTGGTGTTATATTACAGACTGGTGTTATATTAGACTGTGTTATGTTAGTACTGGAGTTTATATTAACTTAGGTATGTTAAACGGTGTTATTATTAAACTGGTGTTCTATTAGACTTGTGTTATATTAGGACTGGGTGTTATATTAGACTTGTGTTAATATAGACTGGTGTTAATGTTATACTGGTCAATATGTTTAGACTTGTGTTTATGTTAGACTGTGTTTATATTAGACTTGTGTTATATTAGACTGGTGTTATATTAGACTGGTGTTATATTAGACTTGTGTTATGTTAGACTGGTGTTATATTAGACTTGTGTTATGTTAGACTGGTGTTATATTAGACTGGTGTTATATTAGACTGTGTTATTTTTAGACTGTATTATATTGACTTGTGTGTATGGTTTAGACGTGGTGTTATATTTAAACTAGTTGGTTATGTTAGACAGGTGTTATGTTAGACTGGTGTTATGTTAGACTGGTGTTATATTAGACTGGTGTTATATTAGACTGGTGTTTTATTAAACTGGTGTTAATATTAGAACTGTGTTATATTAGACTTGTGTTTAATAACTGGTGTTATATTAGACTTCTGTGTTATATTAGACTGGTGTTATATTAGACTGGTGCGTTATATTAGACTATGTTATATTTAGACTGTGTTATATTAGACTGGTGTTAATTAGACGTGTTATGTTTAGACTGGTCCTTATATTAGACTGGTGTTAGTTAGACTGGAGTGTTATGATAGACTGGTCTTATAGTTAGACTGGGTTTATTTTAGAAGGTGTTATGTTAAGACTGGTGTTATGTTAGACTGGTGTTATGTTAGACTGGGTGGTGATGTTAGACTGTGTTAGGTTAGACTGGTGTGTTATATTAGGATTGGTGTTATAATAAACTGGTTGGTATATTGGGATTGATGAACTAGGGGTGTTATATGTGAGAGCGGTGGGGTGGTTAGTTTAGACTGGTGGTTAGGTTAGACTGGTGTTGGTATATTTAGAACTGGTGGTTATGGGGTTCTGGTGTATGTTTAGACTGGTGTTAATATTAGACTGGGTTATATATATCTAGTGTTATATTAGACTGGTTGTGTTATATTAACTTGTGTTATATTAGACTTGTTATATTAACTTGTGTTATATTAGAAGGTGTTATATTAACCATTGTGTTTATATTAGACTGGTGTTAAATTAGACTTGTGTTTAGTGTAGACTGGTGTTTATAATAGTACTTGTGTTATATTAGACTGTGTTATATTAGAGGTGGGGGGGGGGGGGGGGGGGGGCATGTGTTATGTTAGACTGTGTTTTATTTAGAACTTGTGATTATGTTAGACTATGTTATATTAGACTCGTGTTATTATATTAACTGTGGTATATTAGACTTGGTTAAGTTAGACTGGTGTTATATTAGACTGTGTATATTAGACTGGTGTTAATGTCTTAGACTGGTGTTATATTAGACTGGTGGTTTATTTAGACTTGTGTTATTTTAGACTGTGTTATATTAGACTTGGTGTTATATTAGACTGGGTGGTTATACTAGACTTGTGTTATGTTAGACTGGTGTTTATATTAGACTGGTGTTTTATATTATACTTGTGTTATATATAGACTAGGTGTTATATAGCTTTGTGTTAAGTTAGACGGGTGGTTATATTAAGACTTGTGTTAATATAGACTGTGTTTATGTTTGACATTGTGTTATATTAGACTGGTGTTATGTTAGAACTGGTGTTATATTAGATCGTGTTATAATTAGACAGGGTGTTATAATTAGACTGGTGTTATTATTTAGAACTTGTGTTATGTTAGACTGGTGTATATTAAGACTGGTGTTATATTAGACTGGTAGTTAGTTAGCCCTGGTGTTATAATAGATTGGTGTTAATAGACTGGTGTTATATTAGACTGGTGTTATATTAGACGGTGTTAATATTAGACCATGGTGTTATGTTAGACCTGGGTGTTTATAATAAGACTGGTGTTATATAGACTTGTGTTATATTAGACTGGTGTTATATTAGACTTGTGTTATGTTAGACTGGTGTTATATTAGACTTGTGTTATATTAGACTGGTGTTATATTAGACTTGTGTTATGTTAGACTGGTGTTATATTAGACTTGTGTTATATTAGACTGGTGTTATGTTAGACTTATGTTAGACTGGTGTTATATTAGACTTGTCTTATATTAGACTGCTGTTATATTAGACTTGTGTTATGTTAGACTGGTGTTATATTAGACTTGTGTTATGTTACACGGGTGTTATATTAAACTGGTGTTATATTAGACTGGTGTTATATTAGACTGGTGTTATATTAGACTTTGTTATATTAGACTGGTGTTATGTTAGACTGGTGTTATGTTACACTAGTGTTATCTTAGATTGGTGTTATGTTAGACTGGTGTTTTTATTAGACGGTGTTATGTTAGACCTGTGTTATGTTAGACTGGTGTTTAAATGTTTAGACTGTAGTTATGTTAGACTGGTGTTATGTTAACTGTGTATCTTCAGATTGTGTTATATAAACTGGTGTTATAACAGACTGTGTTATGTAGACTGTGTTATTTAGACTGGTGTCATGTTAACTGGTGTTATGTTATACTGGTGTTATCTTAGATCGGCTGTTATGTTAGACTTGGTTTTAATTAGACTGAGTAATATTAGCACTGGTGTTATGATGTTAGACTGTTTATATTAGACTGGTGGTTATATGAGACTATTGTTATGTAGACTGCTGATAGTATTAGAACCTGTTGTTATATAAGACTTGTGTTATGTTTAGACTTGGTTATGCGTTAGACAGGTGTAAATTAGAATGGTGTAAAAATAGACTGGAGTTAATTAGACGGAGTTTAATAGACTGGTGTTATATTAGACTGGTGTTATATTAGACTGGTGTTATATTAGACTGGTGTTATATTAGACTGGTGTTATATTAGACTGGTGTTATATTAGACTGGTGTTATGTTTGACTGGTGTTATTTTACACTGGTGTTATCTTAGATTGGTGTTATGTTAGACTGGTGTTATATTAGACTGGTGTTATGTTAGACTGGTTTTATGTTGACTGTGTGTTTATTTTAAGACTGTGTTTATGTTAGACTGCGTGGTTATAAAAGACTGGAGTTTTATATTAGACTGGTGTTATGTTAGAAGCACTGTGTTTATATTAGACTGTGTGTATATATTAGACGGTGGTGTTATGTTAGACTGGTGGTTATCTTAGATCGGTGTTAGTTAACTGGGTAGTTATATTAGACTGGTGTTTATATTCTATACTGGTGTTATGTTAGACTGGTGTTAATTAAGACTGGTGTTATAATTAGCCTTATTGTTATGTAAGACTGCTTATATATAGAACTGGGTGTTATATAAGACCTTGTTTAAGTCTAGACTTGTGTTATGTTAGCCAGGTCATTTAATTAGAACGGTGTTCAAATAATTAGACTGGTGTTATATTAACTGGTGTTAAATAGACTTGTGTTATGTTAGACTGGTGTTATAATTAGACTGGGTGTTATATTAGACTGGTGTTATAATTAGAACTGGTGTTATAATAGACTGGTGAATTATATTTTTGACTGATGTTAGACTTGACTGGAGTATTTTACCAACTGATCAGGTTTATCTTAGATTGGTGTTTATGTTAGACTGGTGTTATATTCAAGACTGTGTTATGGGTTATACTGGTGTTATGTTAGATGGTGTTATATTAGAACTGTGCGTTATGTTTAGACTGGTGTTATAATATGACTAGGTGTTATCCTTTAGACTGTGTTGATATTAACTGGTGCTTAAATTAGAACCTGGTGTTATATTAGACTGGTGTAATATTTCTAGATTAACGTCATATAATAGACTGGATGTTATGTTAGGACTGGGTGTTATGATATACCTGGTCTTTCTATTAGAATGGATGTTATGTCTAGCGACTGGTTGTTCATGTTTGACTGGTGTTATGTAAACTGGTGTTATGTTAGACATGTTGTTAATGTTAGAACTGGTGTTACGTTAGACTGGGTTATAATTAGAATGGAGCTTAATAATTCAAACTAGGTGTTATCTCGACTCGTGTAAATTAGACTGGTGTTATATAGTAGACTGGTGTTTATTGTTAGTGACTGTGTTATATTAGACTGGTGTTATGTTAGACTGGTGTTATGTTAGCGACTGTGTTTATATTAAACTGAGTGTTAAATTAGACTAGTGTTTATATTATACTAGGTGTTATATTAAGACATGTGTTATATTAGACTGGTGTTATATAAAGACATCGTAATTTTAGACTGGTGTTTTCTTTATGACTGGTTTAATATTATATTAGACTATGTTATATTAGACGGTGTTATATAGCCTTCATCTGTAATTTTAGACAGGTGTATATTATACCTGGTAGGTTATATTAGACTTGTGTTATAATAGACTTGGTTTTATATAGACTTTGTTATATAGACAGGTGTTTATATTAGCCTGTTGGTTATATTAGACTGGTGTTAGAATTAGACTGTGAAATATTAAGACTTGATGTTATATTAGACTGAGTGTTTTATATTAGACGTGGTCTTAATAGTACAGCTTGATATTTAGATTAGTCTTTTATTAGACTGGATGTTATGTTAGACGGTGTTAATGATAGACTGGATCTATCATTAGACTGGTGTTATTTAGACTGGTGTTATGTTAGAAAGACTGGTGTTATGTTAGACTGGAGTTATTTTAGACTGGTGTTATGTTATACTGGTTGTTATGTTAACGTGTTAATTAGAATGGTGTTATATTAAACTGGTGTTATATTAGACTAGTTGTTATAATATACTGGTGTAATAATTAACTGGTTGTTAGTTAGACTGGTGTTATATTAGACTGGTGTTATGTTAGACTGTGTTTATGGTTAGAGCTTGGTGTTATATTAAACAGGTGTTATAATTAGACTAGTGGTTATATTAGAACTGTAGTCTCAAATTAGACCTATGAGTATCTATATTAGACTGGTGTATATTAGGACTTGCGTATTTTAGACTGGAGTTATATTAGACTGGTTTATAATAGACTTGTGTTTTATAGTAGACTTTGTGTTATATTAACTTGTCTGTTAAATTATACTGGTGATTATATTAGACTTGTGTTATGTTAGACCTGGTGTTAAATTAGACTTGTGTCTATATTAGACTGAGTTTATATTAGACTTGTGTTATGTAAGACGGTGTTAAAATAAGACTTGTGTTATGTTAGACTAGTGATAAATTAGACTGGTGGTTATATTAGAACTGGTGTTAAAATTTGGAGCTTGTGATATGTTAGACAGGTGTTTAAATTAGCTGTGTTATATTAGACTGGTGTTAATTTTAGACTGGTGAATATATTAGACAGGTGTATTTTAAGACTTGGTTATTTTAGAACTGTGTTATATTAGAACTGGTGTTATATTCGACTGATTGTTAATTTTAGAGCTGGTGTTATATTAGACTTGTGTTATTTAACTGGTGTTATATTAGACAGGTGTAATATAGACTTTGAGTATTATAGACTTGGTGTTATTATTAGAACCTTGGTGTTATATTAGACTGGTGTTATATTATACATGTGTTATGTTTTAGACCTGGTGTTATAGTTAGACTTGTGTTATATTAGACCTGTGTTTATATTAGACTGGTGTTATATTAGACTTGTGTTTATGTTAGACTTGTGTTTATATAGACTTTGTTATTTTAGACTGGAGTTATATTAAGACAAGTGATTATATAGACTGGTTGTTATATAAGACCTGTTTTATATTAGACATGTGTTATGTTAACTGTGTTATAATTAGACTAGTGTTATGTTTAGACTGGTGTTTATGTTAGACACTGGTGTAAATTTAGACGGTGTTATATAAGCCTGGTGATATATTAGATTAGACTGGTGTTCTTATTAAACTGGTGTTTATATTAGACTGTGTTAAATTAGACTTGTGTTATAATAGACTGTGTGTAATATTAGCTTGTGTTATATAGACATTTGATACATTAGACTTGTGGGTTTAATTAGACTGGTGTTATTTTAGACGGGTTATATTAGACTGGTGTTATATTAACTGGTGTAATATTAGACTGGTGTTATATTAAACTGGTTTTTCTATATGACTGGTGTTTATGCTAGACTGGTCTTATATTAGACTGGTGTATGTAGACAGTGTATATGTTAGAGACTGGTCTTATATTAGACTGGTTGTTATGTTAGACAGGAGTTAGTTAGACTGGTGTATGTTAGACAAGTAGATGAAGTAAACTGGTGTTATTATATGACTGGTGTTATGTTAGACTGGTGTTTATATTAGAATGGTGTTATATTAAACTGGTGTATATCTTAGACTAGTGTTTATATTAACTGGTGTTTATATAAGACTGTGTTAAGTTTAGACTGGTGGTTATATTAGAGCTGGTGTTATGTTAGACTGGCGTGTTATGTTAGACTGGGTGTTAAATTAGGCTGGTGTTATATAAGACTAGTGTTAATTATACTGGTGTTATTTAAGACTTTGTTAAATTAAAAACAGGTGTTATATTATACTTGAGTTATTTTAGACTGGTGTTTATATTAACTGGTGTTTATATTAGACTTGTGTTATATTAGAGCTCTGGTGTAATATAAGAATTGTGTATATTAACTGGTGTTTCTATTAGACTTGTATGTTAAGTTAGACTGGTGTTATATTAGACTTGTGTTAAAATTAGACTGTGTACTAACCATGTTCATACTACAATGCTCCCAGCCCTGGTAAGGTGTCCCTGCCATGGTAGCCTGTCCCGCTGCCATGGTAGTAACAGTCCCTGCCATTGTTTGCCCTGTCCCAGCTATGGTAACTTGTCCGTAACCATTTAAGCCCCTGTCTCTGTCATGGTAGAGGTGTCCCCCTGCCATTTTTGCCTGTCCTGCCGATGGTAACATTGTCCGTACCATGTTATACATGTCCGTACCATGTGGCATGTCCCTGCCAACGTAGACTGTCCCTGCCATGGTAGCCTGACCTTGCCATGGTTGATGAGCCTGTTCCGTGCCATGAGACGGTAGAGTCGCTCCTGTACCATGGTAGCCTTTCCTTCCATGTGTTAAGGCCTGTCTGTGCCATGGTAGCCTGCCCCTGCCATGGTAGCCTGTCCCTGCCATTGTGTCAGCCTGTCCACAGCCGTGGTAGCCTGTCCCCTGCCATGGTAACGTTGTCCGTACCATAGGAGCCTGGTCCCTGTCATAGTAGACTGTCCCTGTCATGGATAGCCTTCCTGCCATGGGTAGCCTGTCTCCGCCTGGTAAACCCTCGTCCGTACCAGGGTAGACCTGTCCCTGCCATGGCAGCCCCTGTCCTGTGCCATGGTAGCCTGCCCCTGTCCATGGTAGCCTGTCCCTGCCATGGTAGGCCTGTCCCTTCCATGGTAGTCCATCTGTCCCTGCCATGGGTAGCACTGTCCCTGCCATGGATAGCGCCTTTCCCTGCCATGGTAAGCCTGTCCTGCCTGAGTAGCCTGTCCCTTGGCCATGGAAGAGCCTGTCCCTGCATGGTAGCCTCTGTCTCTGCCAAGGTAGCCTATCCCTCCATGGTAGCCTGTCCCAAGGCACATGGTAGCCCTGTTCGCCCTGTCAAGGTAGAGCCTTGTCCCTGCCATGGTAGCCTGTTCCTGCCATGGTAGCTGTCCCTGCCATGGAGAAGATCCTGTACCCTGCCATGGTAGCCTCTGACTGTCTCTGCCAGGTATCCTTGTCCTGCTGAAGCTCATGGTAGGACCTGTCCTGCCATGGTGCCTGTCCCTGTCATGTAGCCTTCCCTACCATAACAAAAGGTCTACCCCATGTTAGGGAGAGTAATAGGCTCAGCACCCGTGGAAATAATATAGGGGGAGATTGTGTGTGGTGTGTATTTTTTGTGTGGTGTGTGTATGTGTGGTGTGTGTGTGTGTGTGAGTGTGTGTGTGTGTGTGTATGTGAGGTGGGGTGTGTGTGTGTGTGTGTGTGTATCGTGTGTGTGTGTGTATGTGTGTGTGTGTGTGTGGTTTGGTGTGTGTGTGTGTGTGTGAGTGTGTGTGTGTGTGAGATCAATTTCCCTCGTATGCAGTAGGACCTATACAAAACGTACTTCCATACGTCAGTCTGTAAAACAGAGTCTATATCAGCCTATAAAGAAACTCCTCGATTTTATCTTACACCAATAAAACCTTGATACGCCCAGGCCAGCCCCGGTACACTAACAGTTTCTTTAAAACGTCGAATATACCAAAAGTTTTTGAAGGAAAACCTGCCCATTTTTTATTATTATTATTATGTATTATTATTATTATTACTATTATCATTATTATTATAATTATTTATTATTATTATTATTATTAATTATTATTATTATTATTATTATTATATTATTATTAACATTATTAATTAATTATTATAATATTATTATTATTATTATTAATTATCATTATTATTATTATTAATAATAATATACTCTATGTATTATATATTATTTTATTATTATTATTATTAAATATTATTATTATTATTATTATCATTATTATTTATTAATTATTATTTATTATTATTATATTATTATAACATTATTTTATTATTATTATTATTATTATTATTATTATTTATTATTATTATTATTAATTATTATTATTATTATTATTATTAATCATATTATCATTATTATTATTAATATTTATTATTATAATTATATTATTATTATAAGAATTATTATTATTATTATTATTATTATCATGTATTATTATTATAGTATTATTAGTGGTTTATTTAGACTGGGGTTATATAGATGGTTTTATTAGATGGTGTTATTTAATGGTTTATTTTGACTGTGTTATTTAGACTGGGGTTTTTAGAGGGTTATTTTGACGGGGGTTTTTTTTAGATGGTTTATATTAGAATGGGGGTGGTTATATAAATGGTGTTTATTAGACTGTGTTTATTAGACTGGTGTTATTTAGACTGGGGTTATTTAGATGGTGTTATATTAGACTGGTTTTTATTAGCTGGTGTTTTTTAGACTGGGGTTATATTTGCTTGTGTTTATTAGACTTGTGTTAAAATTTGACTGGTGTTTATATAGACTTGTGTTATATTAGACGGTGTTATATTAGACTTGTGTTATTTATGGTTTTTTTAGATTGTGTTAGTTTAGACTGGTGTTATATTAGACTTGTGTTATGTTAGAAATGGTGTTATATTAGACTTGGGGTTAATTAGACGGAGTTATTTGACTTGTGTTATGTTTAGACTGGTGTTTTATTAGATTGGTGTTATATTAGACTTGGGGTTATGTTGACTGGTGTTATATTAGACTGGTGTTATATTAGACTGGTGTTATATTAGACTGGTGTTATATTAGACTGGTGTTATATTAGACTTGTGTTATATTAGACTGGTGTTATATTAGACTGGTGTTAATTTAGACTGTGTTATATTAGACTGGTGTTATATTAGACTTGTGTTATATTAGACTGGTGTTATATTAGACTTGTGTTATATTAGACTGGTGTTATGTTAGACTTGTGTTATGTTAGACTGGTGTTATATTAGACTTGTGTTATATTAGACTGGTGTAAACCATTAGGACTGTGTTAAGTTAGACTGGTTTTTTATAGTTAGAATGGTGTTAGATTAGACTGGTGTTATCTTAGTATGGTGTTCATATTGATTGGTGTTATATTGATGGTGTTATATTAGACTGGTGTTCTATTAGGACTGGAGTATGTTAGAACTCGGCGTTATTTTTATGTTACACTGGTGTTATCTTAGATTGGTGTTATGTTAGACTGGTGTTATATTAGACTGGTGTTATGTTAGACTGGTGTTATGTTAGACTGGTGTTATGTTAGACTGGTGTTATGTTAGACTGGTGTTATGTTAGACTGGTGTTATATTAGACTGGTGTTATATTAGACTGGTGTTATATTAGACTGGTGTTATGTTAGACTGGTGTTATGTTGACTGGCTGTTAAGTTAGGGTGGCAGTGGGTGGGGGGACTGGTGCTTACAGTTGCCTGGTGTTATCTTAGATTGGTGTTATGTTAGACTGGTTTTATATTAGACTGGTGTTATTTTTATTGATCGGTGTTAGTTCGATTAGGTGTAATGTTGACGGAGTTATGTTAGGATGGTGTTATCTTCGATTGGTGTTATGTTCGACTGGTGTTATATTAGCTGGTGTTATATTGACTTGTGTTATATTAGACTTGTGTATATGTTAGAGATTGTGTTATGTGAGACTGGTGTTTATCTTCAGGGCAGTGTTATATTTGACTGGTGTTATCTATTAGATGGTGTTATATTAGACTTGTGTTATGTTAGCTGGTGTTATATTAGACTGGTGTTTTAGTAGAAAGTGTAATATTAGGACTGGTGTTTTTCTATTAGCTTGGGGTTCTATTAGCCTGGTGTTATATTAGACTAGTTGTTATGTGCGCTGGTGTATTTTACACTGGTGTGTCCTAGATGGTGTTATGATAGGACAGGTGTTATCTTAGACTGGTGGTATGTTCGATGGTGATTATGTTAGCTGGTGTTCGATCGACTGGTGTTTATTGTTAGACTGGGATATTTAGCAGGTGTTAATTAGCCTGGAGTTATGTTAGACTGGTGTTATCTTAGACTGGTGTTCTGTTCTAGACTGGTGTTATGTTTGACTGGTGTTCTGTTAGATGGGGTTATATTCGACTGGTGTTTATTAGGCACTGGTGTTATGCTTAGGACTGGAGTTAAATTCAGGCTGGTGTTATATTAGACTGGTGTTTTACTATTAGACTTGTGTTCTGTTCGACTGGTTGTTATATTAGATGGTGTAATGTTACATGGTGTTATCTTAGATGGTGTTATGTTCGACTGGTGTTCTATAGGACTGGTGTTAATTAGACTGGTGTTTTGTCTAGACGGGTATTATGTTAGGATGGGTTATGTTACACTGGTGTTATGTTAGACTGTTGTTTTGTTTGCCTGCCGTGGTTATGTTACATGGTGTTTGTTAGCCTGGTGTTATGTATGACTGGTGTTATGTTCACTGGTGTCTTGATCGACTGGTGTTTATGTTTGACTGGTGTTATGTTACACTGGTGTTATGTTAGACTGGTGTTATGTTAGCCTGGTGTTTATGTTTCCTCCCGCGTGTTATGTTACACTTGTGTTTGATACACTGGTGTTATGTTAATAATTTGCTTACATTTGGGAAATCTTTATCGAGAAAAGTTTCGCCTGCCCACTGGCTTCTTCAGTCCACTACAGCGAAGGAACGATGGGAGCTAAGGAGGAGTCTGGGTTAATCAGTCCCTCAGTCTGCAGTCCGGTGTTGTCAGTCCATCAGTCTTGAGAAAAGTGACTGACACGTGTTGGTTGACGTATGGAGAGAAGAGAGGCGAGAGAGAACGAGAAGAGAGACGAGAGAGCGAGATGAAAGAAAACATGGGTGAGAGATATAGGACAAACTCTCACAACCCATTACTAACGCTCTCTGCATGAAAGGATTAGTTATATTCTGGGTGTCTGGCTCTTCTCTGGGTGGGCTGAGTGACAGAAGAGTGCAGCTGAAGGCTCCTCTCCTCACTCTCTTTGATGGACATACATGTATTTGTAGTGTACGTCCTTGCTGCTGCTGCCTGCTGGCTGCTGTGCTGCTGTGCTGTGAGCTGCTGCTGCTGCTGCTGCTGCTGCTAGTACTGCTCCACTGCTACTGCTGGCTGAGATGCTGCTGCTGCTGCTGTGCTGCTGCTGCTGCTTTCTGATAGTACTGCTATCTGCTGCTGCTGCTACTGCTCTGCTGCTGCTGCTTCTGCTAGTACTGCTACTGTGCTTCTGCTGCTGCTGCTGTGCTTGCTGTGCTGCTTGCTGCTAGTACGTACTGTACTGCAGCTGCTGTGCTGCCTGCTTGTGCTGCTGCTGCTGCTGCTGCTGCTAGTACTGCTAATGCTCCCTGCTGATGTGCTGATGATGCTTGCTGCTGCTGCTGCTGCTGCTGCTTTGCTGACTGCTAGTACTGCCTACAGCTACTGCTGCTGCTGCTGCATGCAGCTGCTGCTGCTTGCTGCAGCTGCTAGTATGCTACTGTACTGTGCTGCTGCTGCTGCTGCTGACTGCTGCTGCTGCTGCTTCTGCTAGTCTGCTTACTGCTGCTGCTGCTACTGCTGCTGCAGCTGCTGCTTTGCTGGGTGAGTACTGCTACTGCTGGCTGCTGTGCTGTGCTGCTGTGCTACTGCTGCTGACAGTGCTGCTGTGGCTGATGTCTGATGCTGCTTGCTGCTTCTGCACGTATGCTACTAGCTGCTGCTGCTGCTGCTGTGCTCCTGCTGCTGCTGCTGCTGCTGCTGCTGCTGCTGCTTGCTTTAGTACTGCTACTGGCTACTTGCTGCTGCTGTGCTGCTGCTGCTGCTGCTGCTGCTTCTTCTACGTACTGCTTACTGAACTGCTGCTGCTGCAGCAGCTTCTCCTGCTGCTGTGCTGCTGCTGCTGCTGCTGCTGTGCTGCCTGCTGCTGTGCTTACTTGCTGCTGCTGCTGTGCTGCTCCTGCTGCTGCTGCTGCTGCTGCTGCTGCTGCTCGTACTGCTACTGCTGCTGCTTGCTGCTGCTGCTAGTTACTGCTACTGCTTGCTGATGCTGCTGTCTGCTGCCTCCTGCTGCTAGTACTACTACTTGCTACTACAGCTCTTACTACTGCTGCTGTATGCAGTACTACTACTGCTATACTGCTACTACTACTTCTGTGCTACTGCTTAGGTTACTACTATTTGCTACTACTACCTCCTACTATATAAGCCGCTGCTGCTGCATTGCTGTGTCTGCTGCTGCTGCTGCTTGCTCCAGCTGCTAGTACTTACTGCTACTAGTACTACTATACTAGTTACTACTCATACCAACCGGTGCCTGATATCAATCTGCTTTCACCTTTTAACTGAGTGTTAGCTTGTGATGCAACCCCGATGGGATGTCACCAACAGTCGAAACCACACACAACCACACACCCAGACACACCCCACAGAAGTCAGACAACACACCCCTGACAAACCGTTCGACAGACACAGGAACCAGACAGACAGACAACCCAGCCAGACAGCCAACAGACAGGACAGACAGCCACCAGGACCAGACGACACACAGCCAGCCAACCAACAGACCAGCACAGACAGACACCAGCCAGACAGACAAACCCGACAGACAGACAGACGGACAGCCCAAAGACACTGTGTGACACCCACACCAGAAACCAACACCATTCTCTTTTGCACTTAATACAACAGTGTCTCCTCACTCGCGAACTCTGAATCATGTACATGCAAGTCATGGACGGTGAAGAAGGAAACGAGGAGGGGAGGGCAGACGCCGAAGGCGAAGAGTAACACTAGATGAGAGACAATGGACTTCGAGACATTTAACTACCAACCATACAATATGGATAGTTAATTGACTAACCGGGAAAGCAGAGAGAGAAGACGCGAGAGAAGAGAGCGAGAGAGAGAGCGGGGAGAGAAGACCAGAGAGAAAGCGCGAGAGAGAGAGAGAGAGAGGAGAGAGAGAGCGGAGCTAGGGAGAGAGAGACGAGAGGAGAGAGGAACGAGAGAGCGAGCCTGAGAGGTGAGGAGGAGAGCGCAGCGAGAGAAGAGATGATGAGAGAGATGGAGAGATGATGCGAGAGACGAGAGAGAGAGAGCGGGAGATCGATAGATCGATTAGAGAGACGAGAGAGAGGAGATGGAGAGAGAGAGGGGGCGCGAGATTGCGAGAGAGGAGAGTAGTGAGAGAGAGAGAGAGGAGACGAGAGAGAGGAGATGAGGAGAGAAGGAGCGAGCACAGAGAGAGAGAGGAGCGACGGAGAGAGAGGGAGGATGAGAGAGAAGAGTGAGGAGACGAGAGAGAGAGAGGAGAGAGGAGAGGCGCGAGAGAGAGAAGACCGAGAGAGTGAGACGATGGAGAGAGAGAGTGAGAGAGACGAGAGAGAGGAGAGAGAGAGTGAGAGAGAGAGAGAGATGAGAGAGAGAGCAAGAGAGAGAGAGAGAAAAGAGAGAGTGAGAATCTGAGAGAGAGCGAGAGCGAGAGAGTGGAGAGGAGATGGAGAGAGAGGCGAGAAGAGTAGAGAGGGAGAGACGTGAGAGAGAGAGGAGAGGAGAGAGAAGAGGAGCGCAGATGAGAAGAGAGAGAGCGAGACTGAGAGAGGAGCAGAGAGAGAAGAGAGAGACGAGAACGCGAGAGAGAGGAGAGAGAGCGAGAGAGAGGCAGAAGAGCGAAGAGAGAGAGAGAGAGAGGAGAGAGAGGGAGCGAAGAAGAGAAGAGCGAAGGGAGCAGAGAGAAGACGCGAGACGAGAGAGAGAGATGAGAGAGAGAAAGAGAGCGAGTGAGAGAGGTGAGAGAGAGAGGAGAGGAGAGATGAGAGAGTGGAGGAGACGAGACCCCGATAGAGACAGAAGCGTAGAGAGAGAGAGAGAGAGATGGAGAGATGAGGAAGAGAGAGAGAGAGAGGAGAGAGAAAGAGGAGAAAGAGAGGAGAGAGAGCGAGGAGAGAGGAGAGGAGAGACGAGAGGACGAAATAAGCGAGAGCGAGCGAGAGCGAGAGAGAGAGAGAGCGCGAGAGAAGAGGAGAGAGAGAAAGAGAGAGAAGAGAGGGAGGGGAGAGAGAGAGAGAGGAGTAGTAGAGAGTGAGAGAGGAGAGCAAGAGAGAAGGGAGAGAGAAGAGGAGAGCGAGGAAAGAGAGAGTAGAGAGAGGAGAGAGAGAGAGGAGAGCGAGAGAGAGAGAGAGAGAGAGAGAGCGTGAGCGAGAGCGAGAGAGAGATGCGAGGAGAGATGAGAGATAGATAGTAGATAAAGAGAGAAGGAGCAGAGAGAGAGGCGAGAAGAGCGAGAGAGAGAGAGAGATGAGGAGAGAGACGAGGAGAGAGAGAGAGAGCGAGAGAGGAGCGATAGATAGCTAGAGAGACGAGCGAGAGTGGAGAGAGAGAGGAGGAGCGAGAGCGAGAGCGATAGATAGATAGAGAGAGAGGAGAGACGGAGAGACAAGAGAGAGAAGAGGAGGAGCTGAGAAGAGAGGAGCGAGAGATAGATAGCTAGTAGATAGTTAGATAGATAGATAGATAGAGAAGAGACGAGAGGAGAGCGAACGAGAGATGGACGAGGACGGGGGGGAGAGAGCGAGAGAGGAGAGAGCGAGAGAGAAGACGAGAGAGAGATAGATAGAGATGGAGAAAGGAGCGGAGAGAATGTGAGAGAGATAGTGTAGGAGAGAGAGAGAGAGTTGAAGAGGAGATAGAGAGAGCGGAGAGAGCGAGGAGCGCTCGATAGTAGTAGTTAGCTAGATAGCTAGATCGCGAGAGAGAGAGAGAGAGAGAGAGAGAAGAGAGGAGTGAAGGAGATGGAGGAGAGAGAGAGAGAGAGAGAGGATAGATAGATAGCGCGAAAGACGCGAGCGAGCGAGGATGAGAGAGAGAGGAGAGAGCGAGGAGAGAGAGCGCGAGAGAACGAGTGGAGAGAGAGAGGAGAGAGCGAGAGAAGGAAAGAGAGAGTGAGAGCGATGAGCGAGAGGGAGAGGAGAGGAGAGAGAGAGGAGAGAGAGATGTGAGAGAAGCGAGAGTAGAAGAAGAGAGAGAGAGAGAAGAGAGGGAGAGAGGAGAGAGCAGAGAGAGATGGAGAGATGAGGGAGAGAGAGGAGAGCTGCGACGAGAGAGGAGAGAGGTAGAGAGAGAGAAGACGAGAGAGAGAGAGCGAGATAGAGTTGAGCGAGAGCAGAGAGAGAGGAGAGAGCGAGAGAGACTGAGAAGAGCGAGGCGAGAGTAGCGAGAGCGAGAGAGATAGAGATAGGAGAAGAACGAGAGAGAGAGGAGCGATTGGAGAGAGCTGAGGAAGGAGAGAGAGGACGAGACGAGAGAGAGCGACCGAGCAGAGAGAGAGAGCGAGAGAAGTAGCAGAGCGAGAGAGAGATTAGAGAGCGAGCGGAGAGAAAGAGAGAGCGAGAAGGAAGAGAGAGAGAGACGGAGCGGGGAGAGAGAGAGAATAGATAATAGCTAGAGAGAGAAGAGATGAGCGAGAGAGAGAGGAGAGAGAGAGCGAGATGGGAGAGTGAGCGAGAGAGAGAGAGCGAGAGAGAGAGAGAGACGAGAGAGCGAGTCCCCGGACAAGTTGAGCCAAGCGTGTGGAAGTTGCAGACGAGCTAGCAGCACCTCTAACTCGCACACGCTTTCAGCACTGCCTAGTAAATAAGTGTGTAAATGGCCCTCTCCATGGAAAGAGGCAACTGTATTCCCTGTTCAACAAAGAAGAGCAGAGCAGAAATCCAGCCACTAAGCCCTAGTGTATCCTGTCCAATCACTGGTTTAAGATCATTGAGACAATACTCTCACGACAACATGACAGATTTTTTTGACTACATCACTACTTTGTGCTCTTCACTAGGGCATCAGGAAAGGTTACTCTGTGCTGATCTGTTGTTACACACCTCTCCACTAAGTGGCACAGTCACACTGGCTGAATTCAAGTCAGTGTGTGGTTGCACTGACATAGTGGCGCTTTCGACGGGTTTGTGGCCCAGGGCCTCTTAGGCAAAATCAAGCACTGGGCATTGCAGGTCTAGCTATGTCTCTCAGTTGATTACTCCTTTCGGTAATCTCACTAAGTGTAGTCCTCCATGGCCACGGAATCAGCAAGGATCCTATTGGTCGGCAAGCGTTCCACAAGAAGTGTGCTGGAGTTCACTGTTATGGACTGTCTACTTCAACGACTTCATTCTTCTCCTCCCAGAATAATGATATGCAGACGACTGTACACTGACATTCACTTATCCAGCGAGAATGCCAGCTGCTCTAAGCTACATCACACACCAGCTGGAGAGCTATCTCAAGCATTGGGGAAATAGATGGCAAAGTAAACATTTGACACCTGTCAGAAACGCAAATGATGATCGTTCTCTAGGCCACCATGACTGGTAATGATGGATCAGTAGTACAGGATGATGGGACGATGTTGGCACCTGGAGAAGAAGTGGATCTCCTTGGGGTGAAAATTTGGACTCAACACTAACCTTGAAGACCACATGTTGTAAATTTGCAAACAAGGCAGCAGGGAAGCTGACAGCACTTCGCCGTATCTCGCCTTCGCTTGACCCAGTAGGGGTTGCACGATCCTGTACGAGGCACAGTCGCTCACACCTTGAGTATGCTCCCACTTTCATGGTATGCTGCCCCTCTCATCTGGACTGCCTTGGACTGAGTCGAGAACAGAGCAAGACGTACAATCTCTCGTGGACCTCCTGGAAGATTCTGTCATTTCGCAGAGCCTTCAACAAAGGCGGGATGTGGGAGGCCTTACAGTTAATGACCAAGCAATATTGTCAAACTACCACCACTTGGATCCACTTCGAGGATGTGCAAACAAGCTTTTATGCCTCAGACGGGCCAGGAAAGCCAGCAATTCACTCTGGCTGTACCTTCTCCAGCAACATCACTCCATTGAGATCATACATACCCAGGCTGCCTCGAGTCTGGAACAATTCCTTAACAGCATCATGCTGTCCACGAGTAACGTCAGTTGATCAAATGACAATGCTGGCCCACAGCATGCTCCAACTTCATCCTGTTCCTACTTGTATGTCTCATAACATTAAACAAAGCTTTCCAAATGAGGTGCTGTAGGTAACAGCTCTTAGCTTGCAATAAATGTTCGGGACTCCTCATTAACTGTAAAATAGCTCGTCAATAAAGCTAGGGATCCTTACCCTTGTCAAACCTGGGCTAAAAAAAAAAAAAAAAAAAAAAAAAAAAGAAAGGAGGAGAGAGAGAGAGAGCAGATCGCGAGAGGACTGAGAGAGAGAATAGTATGGGGCAGATGGGAGCAAGCTCCTGTTGCGATGAGAGAGGAAGGAGAGAGAGAGATGAAGAGACGAAGAGAGAGAGAAGAGGAAGAGATCCAAAAAGAGGAGCCCGGCCAAGAGTGCGAAAGACAGAATACTGGTCCCAACTATTCGACACTCCAAGCTGAGGTCTTTCCGCAGGGACTACAAAGGGAATGGGGAGAGTACCGACATCGAAACTTCTGGTTTATCTAATTCCTGCACTCTCATCTTGTTTCTTCTTATTCTGTGAGCTATTCTCTCATATATCAAATACTGTATATCTCTTCTTGTCTATCTCCAATTATCCAGTTTTCTATCTTTATGTTTCCTTCTTTTTTCACTCTTTTCTGTTTTTATATTCTCTCTTACTTCTCCAATTTCCAGCTTTCTTCCCCTCTCTTTTCGTTCCTTCCTCTCTACTTTTTCTCTCTCTCCCCTCTTCTCTCTGTCTCGTGTGAAACCGAGTGAGAACTTAACTTGTCGTTACTGAACCACATAACGGGGGGTTGGGGGGGGGGTTGGTGGTGGTGATGCTGGTGGTGGTGGTTGGTGGTGGTGGTGGTGGTGGTGGGTGGTGGTGGTGGTGCTGCTTGTGGTGAGTGGGGGTGGTGGTGGTTTTGGTGAGTGGTGGTGGTGGTGGTGGTGAGATGCTGGGTAGGTGGTGGTGGTTGTGTGGTGCGTGGTGTTGGTGTTGGTGGTGAGGGCTGGTGGTGGCTGGTTGGTGGTGGTGTTGGTGGTGTTGGTTGATAGTGGTGGTGGTGGTGGTGGTGGTGAGTGGAGGTGGTGGGGTGGTGGTGGTGGTGGTGGTGGTGGTGGTGGTGTGGTGGTGATGCTGGCCGGTTGGTGTAGTGGTGATGGTGCTCGTAGGGATGCTGTTGGTGGTTGGTGGTGGTGGTGGTGATTGGTGGTGTTGGTGGGTGTTGGTGATAGTGGTGGTGGATGGTGGTGGTGGTGGTAGTGGTGGTGGTTGGTGGTGGTGGTGGTGGTGGTGGGTGGTGGGTGGAGGTGGGTGTTGGTGATTGTGGTGAAAGTGGGGGTGGTGGTAGGTGGTGGTGTGGTGGTGGTGGTTGTGGTCGGTGGTGACTGTGATGGTGGTGGTGGTAGGTGGTGGTGGTGTCTGTCGGCGGGTGGTGGTGGTGGTGGTGGAGGTGGTGGTGTGGAGGCGTGGTGGTGGTGTTGGTGTTGGTGTTAATGGTGTTGGAGTTGCTGGGGTGGTGGTGTAGTGGTGTTGTATGCTAGTGGATTATGGTAGGTGTTGGCTGTAGTGTTGTTGGTGATACGGTGCTGGTGATTAATGGTGTTGCTGGTGCTAGTGGTGGGGGTGGTAGTGATTACAGTCACCCAGATATGTGTTAGGATAGTTAGTTATGGGCCTTATCCATGGTTTGTGACGTATAGATTAACAGGCTCTAAACTGGGGTACGATTATAGAGGATTTAGGTTATAAACCCTGAGGGACAGATCTCGTAGGTTACTACTATTACTCATCGAAATTAATAGACTAAAGAAGAATGAATATTAAAACAACACCAACAACAACACACAACAACACCCCAACAACACCACCAACCCCAACAACACAACACCAACAACAACAACACCAACTACAACAATCACCACCCACCAAACAACAACTCAAACACCAACAACCAACCACCAGCACCAACAACCCACACCAGCCAACAATAATAATAATACTAATAATAATAATATAATACTAATAATAATAATAATAATAAATGGTAGGTAAGACATAGGCAACAGTTAGACACTTTCTTCCGAACGTTTCGCCTACACCGTAGGCTTCTTCTGTCGGAATTACAGAAAGTAGGCGAAGCACCAGTCGCGAAGTGAAGACGATGTAATCAGTCATCCCCTTGAAAGTCGTAGAATTTGAGGTTTTGTCAGTACCTCAGCGCGAGAATTTCATTCATAGTCGGAAACTATCTGCAGATCAAGCGACAGTGCGGAGACTTATTATGTGGGAAGGAGCGGTGCGGTAGTTGTAGTAGTAGTGGCATGTAGTCCCTGGGATAGTTCTGACTATGGCAGTGGCTTCTCCAGGCTGAGGGACTGACAACCTCAAATTCTACGACTACAAGGGTGATGGGACTGGATTTACATGTCTTCACACTTCTGTTTGCCTACTTTCTGTATTCGACTGACGAAGCCTTATGGTGTAGGCGAAACGTTTCGGAAATAAAATTGCCCTAATGATTGCCTATGTGTTTCATACCTACAACCTGTCGGTATTGTTATACCATTCAGATATGCAATAATATATTCATAATATCTAATATAATAATATAATAATAATAATAATAATCATAATCTCCTAATAATAATAATAATGATCAATCATCATAATAATAACAAACAAATATAATAATAAAATCATTACGCACTGTTTTTTTATTTTATTATCCCATTATTATTATTATTCTTAATATATTATTATTATATTGTTCTTATTAATACTTATTGTTATGGTTATTCTTATTATTATTATTATTTTTTATCACCATCTATTATTAATATTAATTATTATTACTATTTTATTATTATTATTTTATTAACATTATTATTATAATTATTAACTATTATTTATTATTATTATTATTATGATTATTATTATCAGCATTTATTATTATTATTATTATTATTATTATTTTTATTCGCATTAATATTATTATTATTATTATTATTAATATCTTATTATTATTACCATTATTATTATTTTCTAATTATTATTATTTTTCTTATTCTCAGCATATATTATAATATTATTATTATTATCATTATTATTACCCATATTATTATTATTATTCTTTCCATCTTCTCATCACTCCTCATCATCATCCTCATCAATATTCTTATTATTCATTTAGGTCACATACAATAATAAATAATATCCGCATCGCGGCACGAAGACGAGAGTAAACAGGCCACAAGAACGAAAAAAATATCTAGAATGGATTTAAAGTCTTCATTATTTGGCGGGGCATTTAAACCGTCGAAACCAAATGCCGTCACCGCAGACCCGAGTGTCGCGAGTAGAAAATTCCGTGTAATAATTTTTTTCTCTATAACATTTTTTGTGGCTCAAGATTCTTACATTGTGAGGTGTTATCTATTGTCCGTTATGTACGTGGCTGCGTAAGTACTTTTTATAAGTTATGTCTGTGTACGTTGTAGTGAAGTACGAATAGAAATAATAACTAGTAAATTTTAAATACTTGGTCTACTAATCCCGTCACCCTCCCAGCCAATCACAGCGCGGGAGAGATGCAGTTACTTACATAAGTGTTGCCATAACTCTGGTAACTAGATATCTAGTTATTGCCATAAAACTGGTATAGCCTCTCGTATTGCCATAACTCTGGGTACTCGCTCTCTAGTATTGCATAACATGGTACTAGACCACTAGTTATTGCCAAAACACTGGTACTAGACCGCTAGTATTGCCATCAACCATGGTTCTAGACATCTATAGTATTTGCCATACCATGGTACTAGACATAGTATTGCCATAACACTGGTACTAGACATTCGTCTTGCCATAACACTCGGAACTAGACTTCTAGTATGCATATCACTGGTACTAGACATCTAGTCTTGCCATAACCACTAGGTACTAGGCATATCGTATTGCCCTAACACTGGTCTAGGCATTAGGGTTGCCATAACACTGGTTACTTGGACATCTAGTGTTGCTTAACATGGTATAGAACTTGATGTTGCCATTTCTATGTACTAGACATCTAGATATTGCCATACCACTGGTACATGCTTTAGTGTTGCCAAAACAACTGGTACTAGACATCTTGTATGCCATAACACTGGTACTTAGACTTCTGAGTTGCATCCAATAACATGGTCTAGGACTTTAGTATTGCCCTAACATGGTACCTAGACATACTGTATTTGCATAACCCTGGTACTAGAACATCTAGTATTGCCTCACACTGGTAATAGCATTCTTGTGTTGCCCCTAACACTGGTACTAAGACCTCTGTGTTGCCAAAAACATGGTATAGAATTTGATGTTGCCATTACATCGGTACTAGAATCTTCTATTGCCATAACAATCGGTACTAGGCACTATAGTGTTGCCATACACGAGGTACTAGACATCTAGTACTTGCCATTACACTGGTTCCCTAGCCTGCTGATGTTGCATAACACTGGTACAAGACATTCTAAGTATAGCTCATAAACACTTGGCTACCTAGACATTGCTATTGCAAATAACCCTGGTCTAGAAATCTGGGTGTTGATAACCTGGTACTAGACCTCGGTGTTGCCATAAACCTGGTACAAGACTTTTGGTGTTGCCATAACATGGTACACGAATCTGGTTGTTGCCATCCCAATGGTACATGACCTCTGGTGTTGCATACCCTGGTACTAGACATCTAGTATTGCCATCACACTGGTACTAGACTCTCGTGTTGCCATACACAGCTTGGTGTAAGGAATCTAGCTGTTGCAATAACACTGGAACAACGGACATTAGTGTTGCCATAACACTGGTTACTAGAATCTAATGTTGCCCATAACAATGATACAAGACAATCTAGTGTTGCCCTAACCGTGGGGTCCCGACATCTTGTGTTGCCATGCACTGGTACAAGACATTGTGTTGCCATAACACTGGTATACCAGAATCTTTCAGTTTGGGTTGCCATAACAGTGGTCCCATACTCTAGTGTTGCCATAACAACTGGTACAAGACATCCTAGATGTTGCCATACCAGTGGTTACAAGACTCTAGTGATGCATAACACTGGTAACTAGACATCTCGTATTGCACTACCTGGTCCTAGACTTCTGCTGTTGTTATAACACTGGTACTACGAATTAGTATTGCCATACACTGTACTAGACCTCAGATATTGCAATACCCTGTGTACCTAGACATCTGGTGTGCACATCAACTGGTAATAAGTCATTGTGTTGCAAAACACTGGAACAAGACATTTGGAGTTGCCATAACACTGTACAAGCTATTGGAGTTGCCAAACCACTGGTAATGACATCTGGTGTTGCATACCACTGGTAAAGACAATTAGTATTGCCATAACACTGGATTAGAATCTAGTGTTTGACAAAAACAGGGTATAAGACTCTAGTGTTGCCATAACACTGGCACAACGCATCTAGTGTTGCATAACACTGGGGTCTAGACATCGAATGTGCCATAACACTGATAAAGCCATCTAGTGTTGCCCATCACAGTGGTACAGACATCTAGTAGTTGCCAGAACTGGTACAAGACATATCAGTGATGCCATAACACGGTACAAGACATCTAGTGTTGCCATACAGTGGTACAAGACATTAGTGTTGCCATAACACAGGTACAAAGACATACTAGTGTAGAATACCCAGTGGATACATGACATCTAGTGTTGTACCCTATCACAATGATCCAAGAACATCTAGTGTTGCCATAACACCTGGTATACAACGGACATCTAGTGTTGCCAAAACAGTCGGTACAAGACATCTTAGCGTTGCCTAACCATGAATCACACATTAATCAAACTTGACAAATCACCTCAGGATAACAACCAGATTCTATAACCCAACAATAAACAAAAACAACACACGAGGATAAAAAACCAGGATAACAACCAATTAAGATAAACAGCAACCAGGATCACCAAAAACACGGATTAACAAACCCACCAAGATAACACCAACCGGGCGATACACCCCGGATTCACAAACCCCACACTCAAGATAACAGAACCCAGGTCTAACAAACACCATCAAGAAAAACAAAACCAGCGGAAGATTCACCCCAGGCTAACCCAAACCAATCAGATAAAGAAAACCCCCCAGGATAATAAAAAAGGATAACCAAAAACCATCCAAGAATAAAAACAGGAAGAAACCAGGATAAACCAGTACGTTCCAAACATACTAACCTAGTCAAGGCCTACCCACTACACACTTGATCTCTCCTAGTCAGATACATTTTTTTTCTGCAAGTTGAACGCGTTTGGTGGTATACTGAAATCGGATATTTTCCCCTCTAGTAGAGGCTGGAAGGGGGACGACATATGAGGGAAAAAAAACCTTTCTCGTAGATTCTTCTCCTGGCAGGTGTGAATCTTCCTGCTGTTGAGAATAGTGGAAAGGGAGGGAAGTCGCCATGAGAGAAATTCTAGTGACTATCATAATGGTGTGAGAGGTTTGTTTCTATCGTTCGGATATCTCTTCTCTCTGTCTCTCTCTCTCACTCCTCTCTCTATCTCTCTCTCTCTCCCTTCTCCACCACTATTCGTTAAATTCACAACATGCAGCATTTAAACTTAGATTCAGAAATGTAAATCCTGCGGCCGCACTTGCAGTGTGCAAAGTTATATTGCCTAGCAGCACGACGTGGATCTCTCTCTCTCTCTCTCTTCCCTCTCTCTCTATCTCTCTCTCTCTTCTCTCTTTCTGATTCCGGGTGATGAGAAATTATGATTGGACCATAATTCCTACCCAGTTTGAAGGCGTAGGTATATCACAGGGTTCACGAGCCTGTCAACCAATATGCCGTTTGATTGTAGTTAAGCCCAGGGCCGGCGCCTGAACCTTGCCCCTGGGACAGCACATTTCGGAAGCGTGCCACACACACGTAACCCGTGCCATGAGCTAGAATCGACCCTTCGCCACATTAGGTATGAGTACACCCAGCAACAAGGGGTAACCAACTGGAACCTCGAAACCTCGCGAGTCAGAGGGGATGTTAGTAAGTCTTTCTTCAGCGTCAGAGTTGTCAGAAGTGCAACCACTCTGGAGAGAGTGATGTAGTGGAGGCAGGAACCATACATAGCTTTTAGGAAGAGGTATGCCCCACCTTCTTGGAGCAGGCGAGAGAGTGACCCTACGTAGCGCAGTGAGAAGAGGTGGGGTCAGGAACGTGAAATCGACCCTTTGCACCACATTATAGGTAAGTACACCACCACACACACAACACACCACACACCGCATACACACACACCACACCACACCACCATACACACACACACACACACACAACCCACACCACACACTGTTATATTAGGGACTGGTGTTTTATTACACTCGTGTTATATTAGATGGTGTTATATTAGGACTAGGTGTATATTAGTACTTGTGTTATGTCGGATGGTGTTATATTAAGACTAGGTTATAGTACACTGTGTTATATAAGGACTGGTGTTCTTTAGGATAGGGTTCTATTAGACTTGTGTTATTTTAGATGGTGTTCTAGTAGCCTGGTGTTATAATAGACTGGTGTTTATATTAGCCTGGTGTCTCTATTATAACTTGTGTTATATTAGACTGGTGTTATCATTAGAGGTGTTATATTAGACTTGAGTGAATGTTAGACTGGTGTGTTATATTAGACTGGTGTTATCATTAGAATGGTGTTATATGTAGCACTGGTTGTTATATTAGACTTGTGTTAAGTTAGTGGTGTTTATATAGACTGGTGTTATGCTAGTATGGTGTTATATTTGACTGGTGTTATATTAGACTGGTGTTATGTTTAGACTGGTGTTTTATTGGATGGTGTTATCTTAGACTGGTGGTCTAGTAGGGATTGTGTTATAGTTAGGACTTGGTGTTATATTAGCTGGTGTTTATGTTAGACTGTGTTTTATATTAGACTCGTGTATATACTTAGGCTGGTGTTATATTAGACTGGTGTTTTGTTCGGACTTGAGTTATATTTGACTGGTGTTATATTAGACTTGTGTTAAAGTTAGACTGGTGTTATATTAGATTGTGTCTATGGTTAGACTTTTGGAGTTACATTCCGCTGGTGTTATATTAGACTGGTGGTATATTAGACTGGTGTTATATTAGACTGGTGTTATATAGCCTTGTGTTATGTTCGGACTGGAGTTATTATTGACTGGTCGTTATATAGACTTGGGTTATATTGACTGGTGTTTCCTTAGACCTGTGTTCTTTAGACTGGTTTTATATAAGGACTTGCTGGTGTTAGGTTAGATGGTGGTATATGAGACTTGTGTTATATTAGACTGGTGTTATATTAGACTTGTGTTATGTTAGACTGGTGTTATATTAGACTTGTGTTATGTTAGACTGGTGTTATATTAGACTGGTGTTATATTCGACTGGTGTAAACCATTAGGACTGTGTTAAGTTAGACTGGTTTTTTATAGTTAGAATGGTGTTAGATTAGACTGGTGTTATCTTAGTATGGTGTTCATATTGATTGGTGTTATATTGATGGTGTTATATTAGACTGGTGTTCTATTAGGACTGGAGTATGTTAGAACTCGGCGTTATTTTTATGTTACACTGGTGTTATCTTAGATTGGTGTTCAAGTTAGACTGGTGTTTATTAGACTGGTGTTAGTTAGATGGTGTTATGTTAGACTGGTGTTATGTTAGACTGGTGTTATGTTAGACTGGTGTTATGTTAGACTGGTGTTATATTAGACTGGTGTTATATTAGACTGGTGTTATATTAGACTGGTGTTATGTTAGACTGGTGTTATGTTGACTGGCTGTTAAGTTAGGGTGGCAGTGGGTGGGGGGACTGGTGCTTACAGTTGCCTGGTGTTATCTTAGATTGGTGTTATGTTAGACTGGTTTTATATTAGACTGGTGTTATTTTTATTGATCGGTGTTAGTTCGATTAGGTGTAATGTTGACGGAGTTATGTTAGGATGGTGTTATCTTCGATTGGTGTTATGTTCGACTGGTGTTATATTAGCTGGTGTTATATTGACTTGTGTTATATTAGACTTGTGTATATGTTAGAGATTGTGTTATGTGAGACTGGTGTTTATCTTCAGGGCAGTGTTATATTTGACTGGTGTTATCTATTAGATGGTGTTATATTAGACTTGTGTTATGTTAGCTGGTGTTATATTAGACTGGTGTTTTAGTAGAAAGTGTAATATTAGGACTGGTGTTTTTCTATTAGCTTGGGGTTCTATTAGCCTGGTGTTATATTAGACTAGTTGTTATGTGCGCTGGTGTATTTTACACTGGTGTGTCCTAGATGGTGTTATGATAGGACAGGTGTTATCTTAGACTGGTGGTATGTTCGATGGTGATTATGTTAGCTGGTGTTCGATCGACTGGTGTTTATTGTTAGACTGGGATATTTAGCAGGTGTTAATTAGCCTGGAGTTATGTTAGACTGGTGTTATCTTAGACTGGTGTTCTGTTCTAGACTGGTGTTATGTTTGACTGGTGTTCTGTTAGATGGGGTTATATTCGACTGGTGTTTATTAGGCACTGGTGTTATGCTTAGGACTGGAGTTAAATTCAGGCTGGTGTTATATTAGACTGGTGTTTTACTATTAGACTTGTGTTCTGTTCGACTGGTTGTTATATTAGATGGTGTAATGTTACATGGTGTTATCTTAGATGGTGTTATGTTCGACTGGTGTTCTATAGGACTGGTGTTAATTAGACTGGTGTTTTGTCTAGACGGGTATTATGTTAGGATGGGTTATGTTACACTGGTGTTATGTTAGACTGTTGTTTTGTTTGCCTGCCGTGGTTATGTTACATGGTGTTTGTTAGACTGGTGTTATGTTTGACTGGTGTTATGTTACACTGGTGTTATGTTAGACTGGTGTTATGTTTGACTGGTGTTATGTTACACTGGTGTTATGTTAGACTGGTGTTATGTTTGACTGGTGTTTATGTTTCCTCCCGCGTGTTATGTTACACTTGTGTTTGATACACTGGTGTTATGTTAATAATTTGCTTACATTTGGGAAATCTTTATCGAGAAAAGTTTCGCCTGCCCACTGGCTTCTTCAGTCCACTACAGAGAAGAACGATGGGAGATAAGGAGGAGTCTGGGTTAATCAGTCCCTCAGTCTGCAGTCAGTGTGTTCAGTCCATCAGTCTTGAGAAAAGTGACTGACACGTGTTGGTTGACGTATGGAGAGAAGAGAGGCGAGAGAGAACGAGAAGAGAGACGAGAGAGCGAGATGAAAGAAAACATGGGTGAGAGATATAGGACAAACTCTCACAACCCATTACTAACGCTCTCTGCATGAAAGGATTAGTTATATTCTGGGTGTCTGGCTCTTCTCTGGGTGGGCTGAGTGACAGAAGAGTGCAGCTGAAGGCTCCTCTCCTCACTCTCTTTGATGGACATACATGTATTTGTAGTGTACGTCCTTGCTGCTGCTGCCTGCTGGCTGCTGTGCTGCTGTGCTGTGAGCTGCTGCTGCTGCTGCTGCTGCTGCTAGTACTGCTCCACTGCTACTGCTGGCTGAGATGCTGCTGCTGCTGCTGTGCTGCTGCTGCTGCTTTCTGATAGTACTGCTATCTGCTGCTGCTGCTACTGCTCTGCTGCTGCTGCTTCTGCTAGTACTGCTACTGTGCTTCTGCTGCTGCTGCTGTGCTTGCTGTGCTGCTTGCTGCTAGTACGTACTGTACTGCAGCTGCTGTGCTGCCTGCTTGTGCTGCTGCTGCTGCTGCTGCTGCTAGTACTGCTAATGCTCCCTGCTGATGTGCTGATGATGCTTGCTGCTGCTGCTGCTGCTGCTGCTTTGCTGACTGCTAGTACTGCCTACAGCTACTGCTGCTGCTGCTGCATGCAGCTGCTGCTGCTTGCTGCAGCTGCTAGTATGCTACTGTACTGTGCTGCTGCTGCTGCTGCTGACTGCTGCTGCTGCTGCTTCTGCTAGTCTGCTTACTGCTGCTGCTGCTACTGCTGCTGCAGCTGCTGCTTTGCTGGGTGAGTACTGCTACTGCTGGCTGCTGTGCTGTGCTGCTGTGCTACTGCTGCTGACAGTGCTGCTGTGGCTGATGTCTGATGCTGCTTGCTGCTTCTGCACGTATGCTACTAGCTGCTGCTGCTGCTGCTGTGCTCCTGCTGCTGCTGCTGCTGCTGCTGCTGCTGCTGCTTGCTTTAGTACTGCTACTGGCTACTTGCTGCTGCTGTGCTGCTGCTGCTGCTGCTGCTGCTTCTTCTACGTACTGCTTACTGAACTGCTGCTGCTGCAGCAGCTTCTCCTGCTGCTGTGCTGCTGCTGCTGCTGCTGCTGTGCTGCCTGCTGCTGTGCTTACTTGCTGCTGCTGCTGTGCTGCTCCTGCTGCTGCTGCTGCTGCTGCTGCTGCTGCTCGTACTGCTACTGCTGCTGCTTGCTGCTGCTGCTAGTTACTGCTACTGCTTGCTGATGCTGCTGTCTGCTGCCTCCTGCTGCTAGTACTACTACTTGCTACTACAGCTCTTACTACTGCTGCTGTATGCAGTACTACTACTGCTATACTGCTACTACTACTTCTGTGCTACTGCTTAGGTTACTACTATTTGCTACTACTACCTCCTACTATATAAGCCGCTGCTGCTGCATTGCTGTGTCTGCTGCTGCTGCTGCTTGCTCCAGCTGCTAGTACTTACTGCTACTAGTACTACTATACTAGTTACTACTCATACCAACCGGTGCCTGATATCAATCTGCTTTCACCTTTTAACTGAGTGTTAGCTTGTGATGCAACCCCGATGGGATGTCACCAACAGTCGAAACCACACACAACCACACACCCAGACACACCCCACAGAAGTCAGACAACACACCCCTGACAAACCGTTCGACAGACACAGGAACCAGACAGACAGACAACCCAGCCAGACAGCCAACAGACAGGACAGACAGCCACCAGGACCAGACGACACACAGCCAGCCAACCAACAGACCAGCACAGACAGACACCAGCCAGACAGACAAACCCGACAGACAGACAGACGGACAGCCCAAAGACACTGTGTGACACCCACACCAGAAACCAACACCATTCTCTTTTGCACTTAATACAACAGTGTCTCCTCACTCGCGAACTCTGAATCATGTACATGCAAGTCATGGACGGTGAAGAAGGAAACGAGGAGGGGAGGGCAGACGCCGAAGGCGAAGAGTAACACTAGATGAGAGACAATGGACTTCGAGACATTTAACTACCAACCATACAATATGGATAGTTAATTGACTAACCGGGAAAGCAGAGAGAGAAGACGCGAGAGAAGAGAGCGAGAGAGAGAGCGGGGAGAGAAGACCAGAGAGAAAGCGCGAGAGAGAGAGAGAGAGAGGAGAGAGAGAGCGGAGCTAGGGAGAGAGAGACGAGAGGAGAGAGGAACGAGAGAGCGAGCCTGAGAGGTGAGGAGGAGAGCGCAGCGAGAGAAGAGATGATGAGAGAGATGGAGAGATGATGCGAGAGACGAGAGAGAGAGAGCGGGAGATCGATAGATCGATTAGAGAGACGAGAGAGAGGAGATGGAGAGAGAGAGGGGGCGCGAGATTGCGAGAGAGGAGAGTAGTGAGAGAGAGAGAGAGGAGACGAGAGAGAGGAGATGAGGAGAGAAGGAGCGAGCACAGAGAGAGAGAGGAGCGACGGAGAGAGAGGGAGGATGAGAGAGAAGAGTGAGGAGACGAGAGAGAGAGAGGAGAGAGGAGAGGCGCGAGAGAGAGAAGACCGAGAGAGTGAGACGATGGAGAGAGAGAGTGAGAGAGACGAGAGAGAGGAGAGAGAGAGTGAGAGAGAGAGAGAGATGAGAGAGAGAGCAAGAGAGAGAGAGAGAAAAGAGAGAGTGAGAATCTGAGAGAGAGCGAGAGCGAGAGAGTGGAGAGGAGATGGAGAGAGAGGCGAGAAGAGTAGAGAGGGAGAGACGTGAGAGAGAGAGGAGAGGAGAGAGAAGAGGAGCGCAGATGAGAAGAGAGAGAGCGAGACTGAGAGAGGAGCAGAGAGAGAAGAGAGAGACGAGAACGCGAGAGAGAGGAGAGAGAGCGAGAGAGAGGCAGAAGAGCGAAGAGAGAGAGAGAGAGAGGAGAGAGAGGGAGCGAAGAAGAGAAGAGCGAAGGGAGCAGAGAGAAGACGCGAGACGAGAGAGAGAGATGAGAGAGAGAAAGAGAGCGAGTGAGAGAGGTGAGAGAGAGAGGAGAGGAGAGATGAGAGAGTGGAGGAGACGAGACCCCGATAGAGACAGAAGCGTAGAGAGAGAGAGAGAGAGATGGAGAGATGAGGAAGAGAGAGAGAGAGAGGAGAGAGAAAGAGGAGAAAGAGAGGAGAGAGAGCGAGGAGAGAGGAGAGGAGAGACGAGAGGACGAAATAAGCGAGAGCGAGCGAGAGCGAGAGAGAGAGAGAGCGCGAGAGAAGAGGAGAGAGAGAAAGAGAGAGAAGAGAGGGAGGGGAGAGAGAGAGAGAGGAGTAGTAGAGAGTGAGAGAGGAGAGCAAGAGAGAAGGGAGAGAGAAGAGGAGAGCGAGGAAAGAGAGAGTAGAGAGAGGAGAGAGAGAGAGGAGAGCGAGAGAGAGAGAGAGAGAGAGAGAGCGTGAGCGAGAGCGAGAGAGAGATGCGAGGAGAGATGAGAGATAGATAGTAGATAAAGAGAGAAGGAGCAGAGAGAGAGGCGAGAAGAGCGAGAGAGAGAGAGAGATGAGGAGAGAGACGAGGAGAGAGAGAGAGAGCGAGAGAGGAGCGATAGATAGCTAGAGAGACGAGCGAGAGTGGAGAGAGAGAGGAGGAGCGAGAGCGAGAGCGATAGATAGATAGAGAGAGAGGAGAGACGGAGAGACAAGAGAGAGAAGAGGAGGAGCTGAGAAGAGAGGAGCGAGAGATAGATAGCTAGTAGATAGTTAGATAGATAGATAGATAGAGAAGAGACGAGAGGAGAGCGAACGAGAGATGGACGAGGACGGGGGGGAGAGAGCGAGAGAGGAGAGAGCGAGAGAGAAGACGAGAGAGAGATAGATAGAGATGGAGAAAGGAGCGGAGAGAATGTGAGAGAGATAGTGTAGGAGAGAGAGAGAGAGTTGAAGAGGAGATAGAGAGAGCGGAGAGAGCGAGGAGCGCTCGATAGTAGTAGTTAGCTAGATAGCTAGATCGCGAGAGAGAGAGAGAGAGAGAGAGAGAAGAGAGGAGTGAAGGAGATGGAGGAGAGAGAGAGAGAGAGAGAGGATAGATAGATAGCGCGAAAGACGCGAGCGAGCGAGGATGAGAGAGAGAGGAGAGAGCGAGGAGAGAGAGCGCGAGAGAACGAGTGGAGAGAGAGAGGAGAGAGCGAGAGAAGGAAAGAGAGAGTGAGAGCGATGAGCGAGAGGGAGAGGAGAGGAGAGAGAGAGGAGAGAGAGATGTGAGAGAAGCGAGAGTAGAAGAAGAGAGAGAGAGAGAAGAGAGGGAGAGAGGAGAGAGCAGAGAGAGATGGAGAGATGAGGGAGAGAGAGGAGAGCTGCGACGAGAGAGGAGAGAGGTAGAGAGAGAGAAGACGAGAGAGAGAGAGCGAGATAGAGTTGAGCGAGAGCAGAGAGAGAGGAGAGAGCGAGAGAGACTGAGAAGAGCGAGGCGAGAGTAGCGAGAGCGAGAGAGATAGAGATAGGAGAAGAACGAGAGAGAGAGGAGCGATTGGAGAGAGCTGAGGAAGGAGAGAGAGGACGAGACGAGAGAGAGCGACCGAGCAGAGAGAGAGAGCGAGAGAAGTAGCAGAGCGAGAGAGAGATTAGAGAGCGAGCGGAGAGAAAGAGAGAGCGAGAAGGAAGAGAGAGAGAGACGGAGCGGGGAGAGAGAGAGAATAGATAATAGCTAGAGAGAGAAGAGATGAGCGAGAGAGAGAGGAGAGAGAGAGCGAGATGGGAGAGTGAGCGAGAGAGAGAGAGCGAGAGAGAGAGAGAGACGAGAGAGCGAGTCCCCGGACAAGTTGAGCCAAGCGTGTGGAAGTTGCAGACGAGCTAGCAGCACCTCTAACTCGCAGGGTAGGTAACAGGGTAATTTACAGTAGAGGTACAGGGTAAGTTGCAGGGTAGAGAACAGGGTAGAGTAAACAGGAGAGTTACAGTGTAGAGTTACAGGGTAAGTAACAGGGTAGAGTTATCAGGGTTAGAGTTACAGGGTAGAGGTAAAGGTAGAGTTACAGGGTAGAGTTACAGGTAGAGTAACATGTAGAGTCACAGGGTAGAGTATACAGGGTAAGTAACATGTAGAGTCCACAGGGTAGAGTTACCGGGTAGTGTTACCCGGGTAGATTTACAGTGAAGAGACAGGGTAATGAGTTACTAACTGGGTAGAGTTTACAGGTAAGTTACAGGTACAGGGTACAGCTACAGATTAACAGATACAGGGTAGATTACAGGAAGATTACAGGGTACATTACAGGGGACAGTTTTACAAGGTACAGGGTACAGTTACAAGGTACAGGGTACAGTTACAAGGTACAGTTTTAAACAGGGTACAGGGTACAGTTACAGGGTACAGGGTACAGGGTACAGGGTGAGCTGGTAATACAGTTCCCTGCACTGAACAACCAGTTATATGATGAAGAAAAAAGAAATTTATGATGAGAACCACATACATGGAAATATTCTCTCTCTCTCTCTCTCATCTCTCCTCTCTCCTCCCTCTCTCTTCTCTCATCTCTCTCTCCTCTCTTCTCTCTCTCTCTCTCTCTTCCTCACCTCTCATCTTCTCCCCTCTCTTCTCCTCTGTCCTCTCTCTCCTCTCTCTCTCTTCTCTCCTCTCTCTCTCTCCTCCATCTCATTCTCGTCTCTCTCGTCTCTCCTCTCTCTCTCTCTCTCTCTATCTATCTCTCTATTTCTCTCTATCTACTCTATCTCTATCTCTCTATCTCTCTCTCACTCTAGTCGGCCTTGTTTTATATTATCGGTAACATTATTTAATTCTCTTGGTTCTCTTTTATCTTCTTCTTAAATCCTCTTGCAACTCTTTCTCCTCAGTTTAAAACCGTGGCCCGGTTGTCAACGCTTCGCCTCACACACTGTGTGTCAGGGGTTCGATCCCCTGGCCCGGGTTGGATAAAACACTGGGCGTGTTTTCCTTACATCTGCTGGTCCCGCTCACTTGGCATTATAGTAGGTACCTTGGTGTTAGTCACCTTATACAGCTGCTGTCCCTGTTCACCACAGTAAGTAGGTACCTGGGTTTAGTCCGACTGTGGTGGGTGGCATCCTGTGGGGACAGATTGGGACACAATGGAAATAAGACAGACAGTCCTCGAATGATGCACTTTTCTTGGGTACCTGGGTGGTTAACCCCCTTACCCCTATTCTGGTTTCCTGGTGGTTAAACCCTCCCTATTCTGGGTTATCCTGGATTGTTTAACCCTCCCTACTCTGGGTTATCCAGGGTGGTTGAACCCCTCCCTACTCTGGGTTATCCTGGTGTTAAACCTCTCCCTACTCTGGTTATCCTGGGTGGTTAACCTTCCCTACTCTGGGTTATCCTGGGTGGATAACCCTCCCTACTCTGGGTTATCCTGGCTAGCTAAAGCTTCCTACCCCGGGGTTTTTTATCCTGGGTGGCTAACTCATTCCTCCCTACACTGAGTTATCCTGGCTGGCTAAACCTTCCTACCCTGGGTTATCCTGGATGGCTAACCCTCCCTATCCTGGGTTATCCTGGGTGGATAACCCTCCTTACCCTGGGTAATCCTGGGTGGTTAACCCTCCCTACCCTGGGTTATCCTGGGTGGTTAACTCTCCCTACCCTGTGTTATCCTGGGTGGTTAACACTCCCTACCTTGGGTTATCCTGGGTGTCTAAACCCTCCCTACCCTGGGTTATCCTGGCTGGCTATCCCTGAAGAGTATTCAAGAGGATTGAAGAGGATTCAAGAGGATTGAGGAGGATTCAATAGGATTAAAGAGTATTCAAGAGGATTCAAGATGATATCAAAAGGATTCAAGAGGCTCCAAGAGAATTCGAGAGTAATGAATAGGATTCAAGAGTATTCAAAAGGATATCAAGAGGTTTCAAGAGTATATCAAGAGTATTCAAGAGTATATCAAAAGTATTCAAGAGGATTCAAGAGGATTCAAGAGGATTCAAGAGGATTCAAGAGAATTCAAGAGGATTCAAGAGAATTCAAGAGGATTCAAGAGGATTCAAGAGAATTCAAGAGGATTCAAGAGAATTCAAGAGGATTCAAGAGGATTCAAGAGGATTCAAGAGGATTCATGAGAATTCAAGAGGATTCAAAAGGATTCAAGAGGATTCAAGAGGTTCAAGAGGAATTCAAGAGGATTCAAGAAATTCAAGAGGATTCAAGAGATTCAAGAGAATTCAAGAAGGATACAAAGGAGTCACGAGGATTTCAAGAGATTAAGAAGAATTCAAGAGGATTCAAGAGGATTCAAGAGGATTCAAGAGGATTCAAGAGAATTCAAGAGGATTCAAGAGAATTCAAGAGGATTCAAGAGGATTCAAGAGAATTCAAGAGGATTCAAGAGAATTCAAGAGGATTCAAGAGGATTCAGAGGATTCAAGAGATTCAAGAGAATCAAGAGATTCAAAGGATCAGAGGATTCAAGAGGATTCAAAGAGAATTCAAGAGGATTCAAAGAGGATTCAAGAGGATTCAAGAGGATTCAAGAAATTCAAGAGGATTCACAATGAGAATTTCTAAGAAGGATTCAAGAGGATTCAAGAGGATTCAAGAGGATTCAAGAGGATTCAAGAGGATTCAAGAGGATTCAAGAGGATTGCTTGCAAATCACTGCATAAAAAATGTAATTGAAAAGCTTGGCATCTCGTTACTAAGTCTAATTGAATGTGTCGGACTCTGTGTTTAATGTTCATACATACATACATACATACATACAACATGCATACATACATGCATGCCATACATACATGCATACGTGTATATCAGACAACATACTGCAACATACAACGTACATACATACATACATACATACATACATACATATATACATGCATCATACATGCATGCATACATACATGCATACATGGTATACATACATACATACGAGCATAACATACACTACGTACAATACATACAACATACATAATACAATACATACATACATACATACATACATACATACATACATACATACATTACATACATACATACATATATACATATATACATCCATACTTATAAACAATATACATTCATACAATTTCATACATGCCTACATTAATACATACATACATGCATTCATATTGCATACATAATTATGCAATAAAATACATACTGGCATACATACAACATTCATTTATATCTGGTATTACATGCATACATAATTACATACTCTTATACACACATACAGTATATGCATACGTACATACACCAAACGTTTTTAATTATCCCTATGTATAGCTACAATACATGGGTAAGTAACATTCTCTCTCTCTCTCTCTTCTCTCTCTCTCCTCTCTCTCTCTCTCCCTCCCTCTCTCTCTCTCTCTCTCTCTCTCTCTCTCTCTCTCATCTCTCCTCCCTCGTCTCCATCTCTCTCTCTCTCTCTCTCACCACTCACGTCTCCTGTCTCACTCTCTCTCCACTCTCCCTACTCCTCTCTCCTCTCCTTGGCTACTCGGTCTCACTCTCGTCCTCTCCTCTCTCTCTTCTCATCTCTTCTCTCTCTCTTCGTCTCTCTCTCTCTCTCCTCTCTCTCTACTCTCTCTCTCTCCCTCTCTCTCTCTCTCTCCAAGATTCACATTGTTAATATTTTCCTAAGGTCGCTGATAAACGCAGACAGCTCCTGCCATCAAACGAGGGATATATCAGTGTGCATCTGTCGTTAAACTCAAGATACTGGCCAAGTTTAACGACGGGGAGAGAGGGGGGGGCGAGGGGGAGGAGACGGTAGATCCATCTATCGTAACGCTAACCACACCTGAAGATACTTTAGGAACTCTAATTAATGGGTATCGCTCGCCAGGCGAAGAGACGATTTGTCGGTACCTTAAGTTGGAAGATAGTGAAGGTACCTGCGCCAGGGTTCCTGTTTACACTGCTCTCTCTCTCTATCTACCTATCTATCTCTACTGTTTTTCAACAGTATCTAGACGCCAACAGCTCCGTTACAACAGGGTTCCTGTTTACACTGCTCTCTCTCTCTATCTACCTATCTATCTCTACTGTTTTTCAACAGTATCTAGACGCCAACAGCTCCGTTACAACAGGTCCAATCTTTAAGGTCCTACCAACGCCAACAGTCGCATTAAAACGAGACCAACGTCAGGTCAACAACAGGTCTAACAGACGTCAACGGGTCTGGTCTCGGGGTCAACGCCCCCCACTTCGCTCTGTTCTGGTCTCGACAGCGTCAAAACAGCGTCACGTTTCCCCATTACTGGTCACAACATTGCAAGGATTCTGCAAGGCTTTGCAATGTTGTGCTGTGGCCGAGGTTCCGGTCAGGCTCTATATCACATCAAGGAGCTTTTGAACCTTGAAACCACCATCGGTGTACACACACACACACTCACACCACACACACACACACAACACACACACACACACACACACAACACACACACACACACACATATATATATATATATATATATATATATAGTATATATAAATATATTTCAAGTTTGGCTAATTGTACTAAATTACTGTTGGTTGGCGCTGGATGGCTGACTGCCTAGTTTGGTTGGTTGCTGGCTGCTGCTGACTGGCTGGCTGGCTGGATGGCTGGCTGACTGGCTGGCCTGCTGGCTGGCTGGCTTTGCTGGCTATCTGCTGGCTGGCTGGCTGGCTGACTGCTGGCTGGCTGGCTGATCGTCCTCATCTCAAAGGAAATAAAGGTCATAGCAGAGTGTTAGTCCTGACCTCGATACGTGCCTTCCACTCCTAACTAACTACCACCCCGGCCTCTACCCACGCCTGCACGCCCACGTCTCTACCCGTGCCTGCACGCCCACGTCTCTGCCCGTGCCCACACTGGATCACCTGCAGCAATATGGCAACATAGTGTGATATGGTAGAGTCATTCCTCAGTTGCAACATGTATTGAAGGTGGCAGTGTGTCCCTTGGGCCGAGGCAGCGCCAGAGGTGAGGCAGGGCCAAGTGTGAGGCAGGGCAAGGGGTGAGGGAGGGCTAGGGGTGAGGCAGGGCCAGGGGTGAGGCAGGGCTAGGGGTGAGGCAGGGCAAGGTGTGAGGCAGGGCCAGGGGTGAGGCAGGGCCAGGCTTGACCAGTACATTATCACCTCAGGGACCAGGTCAGTGTGCTCGGGTATTTTCTCAAGATGTTTTTCTTAAGACATTTATTTTATTTGTTTTCTGCGAGTGCTTCCACACACACACACACACACACACACACACACACAAACACACACACAGAACACCACACACACACACATCACACAACACACACTACACACACACACATCAACATGATAACGAACATACAATAATACTGCGTGAATAGACAAGGTGGGCAGAGACGAATTTCCAGAGATGGGACACAGAAACAAGGGGTCACTCTTGGAAGTTGAAGACTCAGATGAGTCACAGGGCTGTTAGGAAGTATTTCTTCAGTCATAAGTGTCAGGAAAGTGGAACAGGTCCTGGAGAAAGGCGATGTAGTGGAGGCAGAACCATACATAGCTTAAGAACGAGGTATGTATAGCTCATAGGAGCAGGGCGAGAGAGAACCTAGTAGGTTCAGTAAGAGGCGGGGGTCCAGGAGCTGTAATCTCGACCCCTGCAAACTACAAACAGGTGAGTACAATTAGGTGAGTGCACCCACACACACACACACACACAACACACACAGACACACACCCACCATCACCACCCACCACCA
>NC_069487.1:19325713-19338213 GCF_026875155.1 Cherax quadricarinatus | reverse complement strand
TTTTTTTGAAAAAACTTCTTCGAGAAAGTGTCAAGAAATTTGTCTTTCACTTGTGCGAGATGGTTTGACCTAATTTGAACTTTCTCTACTCTCTCTCTCTCATCTCTGTCTCCTCCTCTTCTCTCCTCCTCATCTCTCTCTCCCTCCCTCCCTCTCATCTCTCTCATTCTCTCTGCTCCTCTCTCCTCCTCTCTCTCTCTCTCCTCTCCTCTCTCTCCTCCTCTCTCTCTCTCTCACTCTCTCTCTTCTCTCTCTCTCTCTCTTCTCTCTCTTCTCTCTCTCTCTCTCTCTCTCTCTCACTCCCCTCTCTCTCTTGAATAAGATACCGGTATATATAAATTGAAATATATATATATATATATAATATATATATATATATATATATATATATATATATATATATATATATATATATATATATATATATATATATATAATATATATATCTATATATTTATATATATATATATATATATATATATATATATATATATATAAATATATATATATTATATATATATAATATGGGTAGGTAACAGGGTAATTTACAGTAGAGGTACAGGGTAAGTTGCAGGGTAGAGAACAGGGTAGAGTAAACAGGAGAGTTACAGTGTAGAGTTACAGGGTAAGTAACAGGGTAGAGTTATCAGGGTTAGAGTTACAGGGTAGAGGTAAAGGTAGAGTTACAGGGTAGAGTTACAGGTAGAGTAACATGTAGAGTCACAGGGTAGAGTATACAGGGTAAGTAACATGTAGAGTCCACAGGGTAGAGTTACCGGGTAGTGTTACCCGGGTAGATTTACAGTGAAGAGACAGGGTAATGAGTTACTAACTGGGTAGAGTTTACAGGTAAGTTACAGGTACAGGGTACAGCTACAGATTAACAGATACAGGGTAGATTACAGGAAGATTACAGGGTACATTACAGGGGACAGTTTTACAAGGTACAGGGTACAGTTACAAGGTACAGGGTACAGTTACAAGGTACAGTTTTAAACAGGGTACAGGGTACAGTTACAGGGTACAGGGTACAGGGTACAGGGTGAGCTGGTAATACAGTTCCCTGCACTGAACAACCAGTTATATGATGAAGAAAAAAGAAATTTATGATGAGAACCACATACATGGAAATATTCTCTCTCTCTCTCTCTCATCTCTCCTCTCTCCTCCCTCTCTCTTCTCTCATCTCTCTCTCCTCTCTTCTCTCTCTCTCTCTCTCTTCCTCACCTCTCATCTTCTCCCCTCTCTTCTCCTCTGTCCTCTCTCTCCTCTCTCTCTCTTCTCTCCTCTCTCTCTCTCCTCCATCTCATTCTCGTCTCTCTCGTCTCTCCTCTCTCTCTCTCTCTCTCTATCTATCTCTCTATTTCTCTCTATCTACTCTATCTCTATCTCTCTATCTCTCTCTCACTCTAGTCGGCCTTGTTTTATATTATCGGTAACATTATTTAATTCTCTTGGTTCTCTTTTATCTTCTTCTTAAATCCTCTTGCAACTCTTTCTCCTCAGTTTAAAACCGTGGCCCGGTTGTCAACGCTTCGCCTCACACACTGGGGGTAAAAGGGAGGTTTTATGTGCTAGTGTCTTGGACATCCAGCAGGCGTACGTGACCGTGTTAGACAGGAGTGAGTGGAGGCAGGTGCTTTTCATGAGTTCGGCATGCTGTTGGAGTGCAAGCAAGGTAGCATTTATGAAGGGACTCACGGGAGTGACGGTGAAAGTGCTTCTTCCACGTCAGGTCGTCTCTCAACATCAAATTACTTCCCTCAGCCTGAAAAAAAAAATAATGGACCTACTGGAATAAGTTTTTGGAAATTATGAAGCCAATTTAAACCTCCCAAAAAATTTTGGAAAAAAAATCCAAGAACTTTAATGTGCTTATGAGAAGAAAATGACAAGTTTGTTAATCCCCAGCACCATAATGGCCTAATTTTGTTGTTAATCTTTATATTAATCCGAGTAGAGGAGACGATTATGTCCTGTACAGGCAAGTCATTGTATTCTGTACAGGCAAGTCATTGTATCCTGTACAGGCAAGTCATTGTATTCTGTACAGGCAAGTCATTGTATCCTGTACAGGCAAGTCATTGTATTCTGTACAGGCAAAGTCATTGTATCCTGTACAGGCAAGTCATTGTATTCTGTACAGGCAAGTCATTGTATTCTGTACAGGCAAGTCATTGTATTCTGTACAGGCAAGTCATTGTATCCTGTACAGGCAAGTCATTGTATCCTGTACAGGCAAGTCATTGTATCCTGTACAGGTAAGTCATTGTATCCTGTACAGGCAAGTCATTGTATCCTGTACAGGCAAGTCATTGTATCCTGTACAGGCAAGTCATTGTATCCTGTACAGGCAAGTCATTGTATCCTGTACAGGCAAGTCATTGTATCCTGTACAGGCAAGTCATTGTATCCTGTACAGGTAAGTCATTGTATTCTGTACAGGCAAGTCATTGTATCCTGTACAGGCAAGTCATTGTATCCTGTACAGCAAGTCATTGTATCCTGTACAGGTAAGTCATTGTATCCTGTACAGGCAAGTCATTGTATCCTGTACAGGTAAGTCATTGTATCCTGTACAGGTAAGTCATTGTATCCTGTACAGGTAAGTCATTGCATCCTGTACAGGTAAGTCATATCTTGTACAGATAAGTCATTGTATCCTGTACAGGTAAGTCATTGTATCCTGTACAGGCAAGTCATTGTATCCTGTACAGGCAAGTCATTGTATCCTGTACAGGCAAGTCATTGTATCCTGTACAGGTAAGTCATTGTATCCTGTACAGGCAAGTCATTGTATCCTGTACAGGTAAGTCATTGTATCCTGTACAGGTAAGTCATTGTATCCTGTACAGGCAAGTCATTGTATCCTGTACAGGTAAGTCATTGTATCCTGTACAGGTAAGTCATTGTATCCTGTACAGGCAAGTCATTGTATCCTGTACAGGTAAGTCATTGTATCCTGTACAGGTAAGTCATATCTTGTACAGATAAGTCATTATATCCTGTACAGGTGTTACGCCCTTTGCTCATTTTAAGGGAGAACCGATGTACTTATTCATCTTATTTGAACTTCTCACTTAATATTAAGTGTCATCATTAATAGCTAAAATTAATTTACTCAGCTTTACAATATTATCTAACCGTAAATTTATTTAGCTTTGTACGTAGGTAGGAGACTGCAATGTTCTAAACTACTAGTGAGAGGAGGTGAAGAATTATCACTTCGACTTACTCAATCCTCACTCAGACCTAGTTGAGGTCTGGTATTTAAACGTTACCTTGGGTAGGTTACAACTTCCACTGATCGGGGAAGAGTCTCGGGGAGAATCTGGCTTTAAGTCAGGCTACACTTTCCCAGAAGTTAACAGGAATTTTGGAAGTCCGTTGCTATGATATATCTCGGTCTGAGAAGGCGTTTGTGAAACTCTCGAAGGGAATAGGAATTAGAGAACTAGTCTAAGTGTTGCGCCGGATATTAGACTCTGGTCTAGAAAAAGGATTACTATAGAAGGGTCCCAGAGGAAGGACTTTGTTATTTGCATCTTTTGACTCATAGTGACTGAGTCCAGAAACTCTCTGCCTACATCTGCTTGTAGATATTTAACATATTAGTGATTTAAAATCAAGGTTAATGATGTAGGTTTTTACTCAGTTACGATATGAGAAATGAATGTGTATAATGACCACTAGACGAGATAAACTGGTTCTTTTTATACGAGTTTATGTGAAGTATTATAGAAAACGGGTCTACTGGCCCTGTTCAACAGGTAAGTCATTATCTTGTACAGGCGAGTCATTATATCTTGTACAGATGGATAATGATTATCTTCCTGATAGATAATTCTCTTGATAGATAATTACTGATGTCTGCCTGATGGACAATGGTCTATGACTTTCTGATAGATAGTTACCGATGTCTGCTTGATAGATAACTATCTGTACTATTCAGATAGATAATCCAGAGAGATAATTTAGCGACGTGTTTTAAAAAATTTGTTAAGTACACACACACACACACACACACACACGTGAAGAGGTATCACAGTGGGCGCCTGTGACGAGCGGGGTCCCACAGGGGTCAGTTCTAGGACCAGTGCTATTTTTGATATATGCGAACGACATGATGGAAGGAATAGACTCTGAGGTGTCCCTGTTCGCAGATGATGTGAAGTTGATGAGAAGAATTAAATCGGATGAGGATGAGGCAGAACTGCAAAGAGACCTGGACAGGCTGGACATGTGGTCCAGAATTCAACTCGAATTCAACCCTGCCAAATGCAAAGTCATGAAGATTGGGGAGGGGCAAAGAAGACCGCAGACAGAGTATAGGCTAGGTGGACAAAGACTACAGACCTCACTCAGGGAGAAAGACCTTGGGGTGACCATAACACCGAGCACATCACCGGAGGCACACATCAACCAAATAACTGCTGCAGCATACGGGCGCCTCGCAAACCTGAGAATAGCGTTCCGATACCTTAATAAGGAATCGTTCAAGACACTGTACACTGTGTATGTTAGGCCCATACTGGAGTATGCAGCACCAGTCTGGAACCCACACCTGGTCAAACACGTCAAGAAGTACAAAGGTTTGCAACAAGGCTGGTCCCAGAGCTCAGGGAAATGTCGTACGAGGAAAGGTTGAGGGAAATCGGACTGACGACACTGGAGGACAGAAGGGTCAGGGGAGACATGATAACGACATACAAGATACTGCGGGGAATAGACAAGGTGGACAGAGACAGGATGTTCCAGAGAGGGGACACAGGGACAAGGGGTCACAACTGGAAGCTGAAGACTCAGACGAGTCACAGGGATGTTAGGAAGTATTTCTTCAGCCATAGAGTTGTCAGCAAGTGGAATAGCCTAGCAAGTGAAGTAGTGGAGGCAGGAACCATACATAGTTTTAAGAAGAGGTATGACAAAGCTCAGGAAGCAGAGAGAGAGAGGACCTAGTAGCGATCAGTGAAGCGGCGGGGCCAGGAGCTGAGTCTCGACCCCTGCAACCACAATTAGGTAAGTAACACACACACACACACACACACACACACACACACACACACAGCGATACACATACACACACACACACACGCACACACACACACAAACACCACACACACACACCACACAACACACACACACACACACACACACACACACACACACACACACACACACACACACACACACACACACACGCAAGCACGCACACACTCAACTAACCAACCAACCACAATCTTACAACACAACCACAATCTTGCAACACATCAACCACAATCTTGCAACACATCAACCACAATCTTGCAACAAGACAAGCACCATCTTGCAACACATCAACCACAATCTTGCAACAAGACAAGCACCGTCTTGCAACACATCAACCACAATCTTGCAACACAACAATCACCATCTTGCAACACATCAACCACCGTCTTGCAACACATCAACCACAATCTTGCAACACATCAACCACAATCTTGCAACAAGACAAGCACCGTCTTGCAACACATCAACCACAATCTTGCAACACATCAACCACAATCTTGCAACACAACAATCACCATCTTGCAACACATCAACCACCATCTTGCAACACATCAACCACCATCTTGCAACACATCAACCACAATCTTGCAACACATCAACCACAATCTTGCAACACAACAACCACCATCTTGCAACAACAAACCACCATCTTGCAACACATCAACCACATCTTGCAACACATCAACCACAATCTTGCAACACATCAACCACCATCTTGCAACACATCAACCACAATCTTGCAACACATCAACCACAATCTTGCAACACAACAACCACCATCTTGCAACACATCAACCACCATCTTGCAACACATCAACCACAATCTTGCAACACAACAACCACCATCTTGCAACACAACAACCACCATCTTGCAACACATCAACCACAATCTTGCAACACAACAACCACCATCTTGCAACACATCAACCACAATCTTGCAACACAACAACCACCATCTTGCAACACATCAACCACAATCTTGCAACACAACAACCACCATCTTGCAACACAACAACCACCATCTTGCAACACATCAACCACAATCTTGCAACACAACAACCACCATCTTGCAACACATCAACCACAATCTTGCAACACAACAACCACAATCTTGCAACACAACAACCACCATCTTGCAACACATCAACCACAATCTCTGATAATCTACTGATCCCAGAGTCGTCAAAAGAAAAGACCGATTATCTGCCTCCCTATTTACACTTAATTATTATCTCTCTCTATTTACACGCGATTATCACTCATTAAAATTATTTCCATCTTGCAATTATTGCATAATTTGAGTTGCTCGCGTCGGGAGAGAGATAATTCCGCCCTTTGTTTATATAATCGAATGTTTTCCGATAATCTGTTTGCTTATTCGATTATCAACCAAATATTTTGGCTATGGGTGAATAATTTCCAGCTTTCCATCACTTGGTAATTATTTGAATTATCTTCTATGTATCTGAATTATCTTATATATATATCTACTAAGTATTTTATTCTCTGTTGCTCAGAATTAATAATTATATCAACACACGATAATCAGAATATTAATTTTAGACTCAGTTATAATATTTATAATCAATAATTATTCTGATAATCGTTTACTCAGTTAAGTCTGGACTCGTAAATTCAAAATTATTGAATAATCTCTCAGGACTCTCTGGTACACCGTACAGTATATTATAATAATTTAGTGATGATTATTATTGAGTTAATAACAGTAATAATAGTAATAATAATAGTAATAATGATAATAATAATAATAATAATAATAATAATAATAATAATAATAATAATTATTATTATTATTATTATTATTATTATTATTATTATTATTATTATTATATCAATAACAATGAGATTAAAATCAATAATTTGTGTCCAGAGAGATAGAAGTCCGTCTCTCAGAGAGAGAGAGAGAGAGAGAGAGAGAGAGAGAGAGAGAGAGAGAGAGAGAGAGAGAGAGAGAGAGAGAGAGAGAGGGAGAGAGAGAGAGAGAGAGTCAGATATATAGAGAGACAGATATATGGAGAGACAGACAGTCAAATAAATATATAGAGACAGAGAGACAGACATATATAGAGAGACACAGAGACAGACATATATATAGAGACAGAGAGACAGACATATATATAAAGACAGAGAGACAGACATATATAGAGAGACAGAGAGAGACAATCACACAGTACAACACGGTGAGTAATCATTACTTTTACTCAACAATTTACTCATCCACTACTGAGAGATAAATTCACACTCATTTTTTAAACTTTTTATCCATAACCAAAAAGTTTTGAGCTTAAAAATAGAGAGGACGAGAATAGTGTACAAATGTTGGGCTCTGAACAGATGGTAACACCCGGGTTAATTGTGTACCTCCAAAAATGTGGAGTTTCTTGTTTTAGCATATTAATGTCCACACCAGTGTGTGTGTGTGTGTGTGTGTGTGTGTGTGTGTGTGTGGTCACCTATTTGTGGCTGCATGGGTCTATTCACCGCTCCTGGCCTGGACCTTCTTCGCTGGTCGCTACTAGGTCCACTCTCTCTCTCTCCAGCTCCAAGAGCTTGATCGTGTGTGTGTGTGTATGTGTGTGTGTGTGTGTGTGTGTGTGTGTGTGTGTGTGTGTGTGTGTGTGTGTGTGTGTGTGTGTGTGTGTGTGTGTGTGTGTGTGTGTGTGCCATTAAATCTGATTTCTAGCCTCGGTAAATTGTGTTAGGATGTTGGTCAAAGTTTTTTGTTGGAAGGACATTACAGCCACTCTGAGGCGGAAGAAAGGAGAGAAGGAAGAGAGAGAGAGAAGGAAGGGAAGAGGTAGTCAGAGAGAACAGAAGATGAGACAGAGAGAGAGAGTTGTACAGGTACACTCACAAGTAAGGTAAATCATTACAGTAAGCTATATAAAGCCATACAAGCTTAAAGTGACAGATTCCCCCCACACAGCGCGCTTTATCATGCTGTCTCTGCCTGTGTAACACACGCATTGTTCTCTCTGTGTGTCTGACATGCATGCCAATGTATGAGGTTTCTGGCATGTAGTTTGCATGTTGTTCCACCAGTAACGTCACACCCTCCACATCACATCTACCACCCGCATGCCATTTGGTATTTTCAGTTCACCTGTTATTTTTCACTGTGGAGCCGCTATGCCAGCAGGCAAGACAATATCTGCTGCTAGTGTTCCGACAGTAATATTACGAGAACACTTGTGCTATCATAGTACAGTCTAAGATGCGATTAGGGGTGAAATATTGTTCCAGATCATGGAGTTGAACTCTTCTCCAGGCTGAGGGACTGACTACCTCAAATACTTTTTCTCCAAGAATGGTGGACTGATTACATCATCTTCACTACCATACCTACTGCCTCTGTATTTGACTGATGAACCCTACTGTGTACGGTACCCAACTGTTGTACATATATCTTATTCATCAAAGGACCAGTAGTGCTTCTCCAATCTCATGTTCTCACGTTCTTACAACATAATTTATATAGTCAGGTGCTGTTAAAAGTACACCCATAGAATTATTATCACAGAATTATTATATAAACTTTAAATTATAACATGAATCGTCATGACAACACACGTTACTCTTAGACACGTTTGTTCACGAGTCAAGGATATACACCCCTAGAAGTGTATGTTGCCCAGTGTATATATACTCTGAGAGGTGTATGTCTCAGTGTATATACAACCAGATGTGTATCTTGCACAGTGTATATGCACTCTGAGAGGTGTATGTCTCTCAGTATATATACAACCAGATGTGTATGTTGCCCAGTGTATATACACTCTGAGAGGTGTATGTTTCTCAGTATATATACACCCAGATGTGTATGTTACCCAGTGTATATACACTCTGAGAAGTGTATGTTTCTCAGTGTATATACACTCTGATAGGTGTATGTTTCTCAGTGTATATACACTTTGAGAGGTGTATGTCTCTCAGTATATATACAACCAGATGTGTATGTTGCCCAGTGTATATACAATGAGAGGTGTATGTTTGTCATTGTATATACATGGAGAAGTATGTCTCTCAGTGTATATACACTGGTAGTTTACATTAATCAGTATTTTAGGTATTAAAGTATTCTTGTCTGGTGGTGTACAGGTGACACACCTTCACACCTCCCAATAACCAACCTTGCGGGCGAAACATCGCATTGCTGACATCGCTACGCACACTGCAGGACTTCATCTAAGCTATACACAGAGCAAAACGTGCTGAGCACGACCCACGATCGTCCTTAAAGTCAGCAGAATCATGTTCCTGGCGAGACTGACCGCCTGCCATCAAGTGTTGTGTGACCCCCTACGCATTTACCGCTCCCTAACTTAAATTTTCTAGTTAGTAGTGATAAAAATCGTGTTGATTTTCACGTTTGACAAATGATAATAATAATAACATTAATAACAATAATAATACGATAATAGCAAAAATAATAATAATAACATAATAATAATAATAATAATAATAATAATAATAATAATAAATAATAATAATAATAATAATAATAATAATAACAGTAATAATAATAATAATAATAATAATAATAATAATAATAATAATAATAGTAATAATAATAATAATAATAATAATAATAATAAATAATAATAATTATATCAATTTTATTATCACATCGAAGTCAATAAACTTACTAAAATGTTCTTAAATAAATTAAATAATTGACAGCTCTCCAATATAATTTTTTTTACCCGGCACGATAAAAAAAAATAATTGAAAATAATAATTAAAAAAAATATATAATCGTCCATGCAAATGACAAGATAATTATCACTTTTAAAATTAATACGAGCGTAAAATAATTCAACATTTGGCTTGTTGGAGGGACAAGGAGCCTATCAATTATTTTTTTTATTAAGTAGGCCTCTTTTTTTTTTTAGGATTCTCGTTTTTTTATACTTTTTTTTTAATTTCATCCCATTTTTTTCCGATTTTTTTTTTTTATATTTTCCGTCTATTGTCAAGTTTGATCTCTGTCTGTCGCTTCGTTTATGTCTCTTATTTATTTTCATTCATCCTATTTTTTCCCCTCACACTATTTTCCCCTCACCCTATTTTCCCCTCACCCTATTTTCCCCTCACCCTATTTTCCCCTCACACTATTTCCCCTCACACTATTTTCCCTTCACACTATTTCCCCTCACCCCTTTTCCCCTCACACTATTTTCCCCTCACCCTATTTTCCCTCACCTATTTTCCCCTCACCCTATTTTCCCCTCACACTATTTTCCCTCAAACTATTTTCCCCTCACCTATTTTCCCCTCACATATTTTCCCCTCACCTTTTCCCTCACTATTTTCCCCTCACACTATTTTCCCCTCAACTATTTTCCTCACCTTTTTCCCCTCACACTATTTTCCCCTCACCTATTTTCCCTCACACTATTTTCCCCTCACCTATTTTCCCCTCACACTATTTTCCCCTCACCCTATTTCCCCTCACACTATTTTCCCCTCACCCTCTTTTCCCCTCACACTATTTTCCTCTCACCCTATTTTCCCCTCACCCTATTTCCCCTCACACTATTTTCCCCTCACCCTCTTTTCCCCTCACCCTATTTCCCCTCACACTATTTTCCCTTCACACTATTTTCCCTCACACTATTTTCCCCTCACCCTATTTCCCTCTCATCCCATTTTCCCTGAGCCCATTTCCCCTGAGCCCATTTTCTCTGTCTCATTTGCTGATGTTTTTTCCTGGTTACTCAGACAACGATAATTGCTGTTCTATCTTTTTAGTGAGTCAGGAAGACAGATAATTGTTGAGTTTGACCTGCCAATACGGGATTGATTTCCTATCAGATGATATTAGCGTTTTTATCCTTGTTCAGTGTAATTCTGAGTGTGTGTGTGTGTATGTGTGTGTGTGTGTGTGTGTGTGTGTGTGTGTGTGTGTGTGTATGTGTGTGTGTGTGTGTGTGTGTGGTGTGTGTGTGTGTGTGTGTGTGTGTGTGTGTGTGTGTGTTGTGTGTGTGTGTGTGTGTGTGTGTGTGTATGTGTGTGTGTGTGTGTGTGTGTGTGTGTGTGTGTGTGTGTGGTGTGTGTGTGTGTGTGTGTGTATGTGTGTGTGTGTGTGTGTGTGTGTGTGTGTGTGTTTTATGGTGTGTGTGTGTGTGTGTGTGTGTGTGTGTGTATGTGTGTGTGTGTGGGGTGTGTGTGTGTGTGTGTGTGTGTGTATGTGTGTGTGTGTGTGTGTGTGTGTGTGTGTGTGTGTGTGTGTGATGTGTGGGGTGTGTGTGTGTGTGTGTGTGTGTGTGTGTATGTGTGTGTGTGTGTGTGTGTGTGTGTGTGTGTTTTGTGTGTGTGTGTGTGGTGTGTGTGTGTATGTGTGTGTGTGTGTGTGTGTGTGTGGTGTGTGTGGTGTATGTGTGTGTGTGTGGTGTGTGTGTGTGTGTGTGTGTGTGTGTGTGTGTGTGTGTATGTTGTGTGTGTGTGTGTGTGTACTCACCTAGTTGTACTCACCTAGTTGAGGTTGCGGGGGTCGAGTCCGAGCTCCTGGCCCCGCCTCTTCACTGATCGCTACTAGGTCACTCTCCCTGAGCCGTGAGCTTTATCGTACCTCTGCTTAAAGCATGTATGGATCCTGCCTCCACTACATCGCTTCCCAAACTATTTCCACTTACTGACTACTCTGTGGCTGAAGAAATACTTCCTAACATCCCTGTGATTCATCTGTGTCTTTAGCTTCCAACTGTGTCCCCTTGTTACTGTGTCCAATCTCTGGAACATCCTGTTTTTGTCCACCTTGTCAATTCCTCTCAGTATTTTGTATGTCGTTATCATGTCCCCCTATCTCTCCTGTCCTCCAGTGTCGTCAGGTTGATTTCCCTTAACCTCTCCTCGTAGGACATACCTCTTAGCTCTGGGACTAGTCTTGTTGCAAACCTTTGCACTTTCTCTAGTTTCTTTACGTGCTTGGCTAGGTGTGGGTTCCAAACTGGTGCCGCATACTCCAATATGGGCCTAACGTATACGGTGTACAGGGTCCTGAACGATTCCTTATTAAGATGTCGGAATGCTGTTCTGAGGTTAGCTAGGCGCCCATATGCTGCAGCAGTTATTTGGTTGATGTGCGCTTCAGGAGATGTGCCTGGTGTTATACTAAACCCCAAGATCTTTTTCCTTGAGTGAGGTTTGTAGTCTCTGACCCCCTAGACTGTACTCCGTCTGCGGCCTTCTTTGCCCTTCCCCAATCTTCATGACTTTGCACTTGGTGGGATTGAACTCCAGGAGCCAATTGCTGGACCAGTTCTGCAGCCTGTCCAGATCCCTTTGTAGTTCTGCCTGTCTTCGATCGAGTGTATTCTTCTCATCAACTTCACGTCATCTGCAAACAGGGACACCTCAGAGTCTATTCCTTCCGTCATGTCGTTCACAAATACCAGAAACAGCACTGGCCCCTAGACTGACCCCTGGGG
>NC_069487.1:19313213-19320713 GCF_026875155.1 Cherax quadricarinatus | reverse complement strand
GGTGTCCTTATTGATGAATAAGACACATGTACAACACCTGGGTGTCTTTATTGATGAATAAGACACATGTACAACACCTGGGTGTCTTTATTGATGAATAAACACAGGTGTTGCACATGTTATGCAAGATACGCAAGTGTTGCATATTTCTTATTCATCAATAAGGCTGAGGGACTGATAACCTAATCTTACACTGTCAAGGCTGAGGGACTGATTTCCCCATCTACCACTGTCCTCCGGTTCAGTCTGTGTGTGGAGGGCGAAATGTGTTTGTAATGACCCTTCCCAGATGTTTTGTATGTTTCTCATTCATCCAGCTCCTGGGCCAATGTTCCGGTAATATATGACTCTTTCTCTGCCTCTCATTAGTTCGAGAAACACAAATCTAAATTTTGGGAACACAATTCTAAATCTGAGAAACACAATTCTAAGTTTGAGAAACACAAATTCTAACTTTGAGAGAACACAAAAAAAATCTAACTTCGAGAAAAACACAGATTCCTGTATGTGCGTTTTTCTGTGTCCTCGACACATTCTTCTTGTCGTCTCGTCTCCTTGACGAGTCTCGTCTCGGCTCTCGTCTCTCTCTCAAACATTCATTTCGTCTGCCCCAGATTCCTGTCTTCACCTCTTCCTGTTTACATTCCTGATTTTCTGGTGGAATCAAAAGATAGACATGATTGTCCATTTCTCTCATTGGATTATATGTATATATATATATATATATATATATATATATATATATATATATATATATATATATATATATATATATATATATATATATATATATATATATATATATGCAGGTTGTCTGTTTGGCTGTTGTTGTCACTACACCCATACATATATTCACGTATTAATTTTAGTGTTGTTGTGAGGCTTTAGAAGAATGAGTTAGTTGATTAGTTAAGTTAGTACATGTGTTAGCTTAGAGTGAGATGCTAATGTTTAATTTTACTGGGTTTTTGCTCAATGATAACTGACGTGGAGACAGAAACATAGAAGATTAATTGGTCTGTATATTTCGATTCCCTTCTGGGACCCTCTTCATTAACTTTTATTTAAACAAAAGTAGGTTTCTGCGTGGTTATTCTGACCAGGAATTCGTAATAACGGGATTGTAAACGAACCAGGAAACTGGCTGGGAGATTTTCAACTTACTCGCTAGGCGTTCATAACTCACCCGTTCCGTGGGTTGCTTAGTTATTTTGCTTGGTAAACACACACACACACACACACACACACACACACACACACACACACACACACACACACACACACACACACACACACACACACACACACACACACACTCATGCACCTTTATAACTAGAAATTAAAACCCAGATGAGTCACAGGGATGTTAGGAAGTATTTCCTCAGCCATAGAGTTGTCAGGAAGTGGAATAGCCTGGAGAGTGATGTAGTGGAGGCCATACATAGCTTTAAGAAGAGATACGATAAAGTTGATGGAAACAAGGAGAGAGAGTGGACCTAGTAGCCACCAGCGAAGAGGAGGGGCCAGGAGCCGTGATTCAACTCCTTCAACCACAGCTAGGTGAGCACACACACACACACACACACACACACACACACACACACACACACACACACACACACACACACACACACACAACACACACACACACACACACACACACAGTAAGGTGTAATGGCTCCAAGGTTTCTGGGGTAAACATGGCAGTACGTCAAGAGAGTAATGTATGCATTCTCTGTACGACTATTTGCTGTCGTGAGTATTTTGACACGTCCTCTGTACGACTGCATTTGTTTTCTTGGTGGGGGGGAGGAGGGGGAGGGGGAGGGGGGGGGGGGAGGAGGAGAAAGGGGGGGTTAAATAGCAAGACAATAGGACCTTGCGAGTGTTGTGAATGAAAGAGGTAGAATGAGAGCGAACAGAAAAAAATAATGTTTCTCTCTGACTGAACCAACATTGATATGTGTTGAATTGTTATCCTTGCAACTGCTAAATGATTTTTTTTTCCCTGCTGCTACTTCTCCTTCTCCTCGTCCTCGTCCTCCTCCTCCTCCTCCTCCTCCTCTTGCTTCTTCTTCCTCCTACTCCTTATCGTCCTCGTCCTTCTCCTCTTTCTAATTACCTTGTTGATAGATTTATTCAGCTATCCAAAGTGATCAAGCTTAATGTGTCGTATCAATACTCAAGGAGGAGGATGGATCATCCTCTCTCTCTCTCTCTCTCTCTCTCTCTCTCTCTCTCTCTCTCTCTCTCTCTCTCTCTCTCTCTCTCTCTCTCTCTCTCTCTCTCTCTCTCTCTCTCTCTCTCTCTCTCTTCAAATTACACAGATCTTTCTCAAGGAGCAGATTTCACGTGTGAAAAAAAATTGCAAATCTCTTTTAAGATGCTGGACTGACTCCTCCCTTCCTTCTTCACAGGTCACAGGTCTTACTTCATCAACTTCCACTGCCTTCTTTTCTTTCATCTTTCAAATTATTTCTATCATCCTGGAGCAGCCACTCAGTGTGTGTGTGTGTGTGTGTGTATGTGTGTGTGTGTGTGTGTGTGTGTGTGTGTGTGTGTGTGTGTGTGTGTGTGTGTGTGTGTGTGTGTGTGTGTGTGTGTGTGTGTGTGTGTGTGTGTGTGTATGTGTGTGTGTGTGTGTGTGTGTGTGTGTTTCCCTGTTAATAATAATAATAATAATAATAAATAATAATAATAATAATAATAATAATAATAATAATAATAATAATAATAATAGTAATATAATAATATAATAATAATAATAATAATAATAATAATAATAATAATAATAATAATAATAATAATAATAATAATAATAATAATAATAATAATAATAGCAATAATATATTATTATTATTATTATTGTTTCTGTTGTTCTTATTAATAATGAAAGTTGACATAATAAATCTCTACAATGAGCTAAACATGATAAAACTCTACAATGAGGGAAAAGTGGTCCAAATAACCAGGTAGTTGTGTAACCCGAGTCTTATATCTGGCCACTCACATAACTCCAGTGGGAGAACAAAGTCTCACTTTTGAGCTTTACTGCCTAAGCTCCATTTTATACATGGGGCACAGAGAAAAAACTTACATGGTCACGAACTAAAAGTTCCCCCAAGCTGAGCCTTGCAAGCAAAGTTCTAATCGCTGTGGAGAATGATCTCTCAAAAGTTCATTTTTTTTTATTCCCCCACCAACCAGTGGTTGAACTTTTCGCCGTCAGAGGTGATTGGTTCTTGGGGCATGAGAGCAGGGCAGGGCAGGGCAGGGCAGGGCAGGGCAGGGCAGGGCAGGGCAGGGCAGGGCAGGGCAGGGCAGGGCAGGGCAGCCTCCACTACTTCGTTATGCACCCTGTCACACAAATATCCAAGATTTTACGTTTGGGTAGAACGGTGGCTTTGAGGTCACGCTGGACAGCTCCACACACTAATAATGATAATGTATTGCTTTCAGGGACAGTACATTGCTCTCAGGGACCATCTGTAGCTTTCAGGGCTGTTTCCTACTCACAGAGGATGTCTTTTGTCCACAGAGATGGTGTCTTCCTCTTAGGGATAGTTTCTCGCTCTCAGAGACAAACTCTTGTTCTCAGGGGCAGTTTCTTACTTTCAGGGGCGGTGTCTCACTCTCAGGGGTTCTCAGGGACTGCCTCCTTCTCCCACAGGAATGCAGCTAGTTCAGCAGGGACATAGATAACTTATCAGGGGGTGATTTCTAAATTTAAGAAAAGAAATTCAGGCATCCAGGGATGGCGCCTTGCTCTCAGGGGCACTCCCCTAGGGATTCAGGGGAGAAAAAAAAAGGAATTATTCGTCAGAGAGGAAGGGGGACTAAGCATCCATCCTGTTTACATCTGTTTTGAGGACAGTTGCTGAGGGAGTCATAGCGGACGTAATGGCGGTGAGAAAGTTCATACTACTAACTGGTTGGGAATTTTTATGACACTGTGGTTGACCACTCGACTACTTCCTTCCACGTGTGTATCCCCCTAATGCGTGTCAGAGATACCTGTGAAAGGGGTGGGAGAGGGGGGATGAGCACGAGAGTCGGTATATATGCTTGTAGTTGGACAAATGTGTGAGTGAGAAGGATGGGAGGTGAGGAGGTTGTGATATTCCTGGACCAGTAGGCCTGCCGCAGTGCTGCTCTGTTCTTATGTAGGAGGGATACCTGTGAGGGATACCCTGGGATGTATACCTGTAAGGGATACCAGGGAAGGATACTTGTAAGGAATATCTATAAGGGATACCTGTGATGTATAATCATAAGGGATACCTGTGAGGTATACATGTAAGAGATACCTGGTAAGGATATCCGTAAGGGATACCTGGGAAAAAGACCTGTAAGAGACACTATATATGGGATACCCATAAGGAATACTTGAATGGGATATCCATAAGGGATACCAGAGAGAGATACCAGAAGGGGATACCTGGAGGGAGGAGAGGGGGGCAACGTTTCGAACTGTTTCGACCTTCATCAAATCACATATTTGTCAGGTGTGTGTCTCTCTCTTCCTGACTGTTGTGGCCGGCAGAAAGTGTAGGACCTGACTGACCCTTGACGGAGGATCGAGCCTTCAGTACTTCCCATCTCTAGTGACCCCCACACACACACGAGTTTAGCGCTTCCTAGCATGGCAGTGTAGCAATACACTGCCAGGGCTTTATAAAGTCACAAACAGTTTGTAACGTCCACTGTGTGGGCGAAACCTTGCCAGTAAAGGGGTGTATAATGCAACAACTGCGTTTGTTTTCCCAGTGTGTGTGTACTTACCTATTTGCGGTTGCAGGGGTCGATTCACAGCTCCTGTGTGTATTTGTGTGTGTGTGTCTTCACTTCTTCAATGCCTCTGTACCATAAGTTCCTCTGTATTTATCATCCCTACCATCCACCATATTTACAAGAACGAGGAGAGAGAGAGAGAGAGAGAGAGAGAGAGAGAGAGAGAGAGAGAGAGAGAGAGAGAGAGAGAGAGAGAGAGAGAGAGAGAGAGAGAGAGAGAGAGAGAGGAGGTTTTACGTAGTCACGTTTTTTAATTTACTTCGGAACTCTATAAGCAATCAAACACTGGGGAGGGTGATGATGGGGAGGGGAGAAGGAGGGGAGAGGGAGGGGAGAGGGAGGGGAGAGGGAGGGGAGAGGGAGGGGAGAGGGAGGGGAGAACAGGGGAAACGGAGGATATATACGTTTATCTCTCTCTCCATATATATACATATATGGTACATATATGATACACAGTCTGTATCAGTGATGGATATTATCCATCAAAGACAAGCACGTAGACAGACAAGGACACAGAAGCAAGCACAAAGACAGACAAGGACATAGAAGCAAGCACAAAGACAGACAAGGACATAGAAGCAAGCATAAGTAAGGCTTGCTCTTGCCTGGCTTGCATAAACAAAGCCACAGATGGTGGAGAGTAACAGGTGTGAGCAATTGAGTGAGAGGAGAGTGGTTAATATCCATCCTGGTGGCCCCTTGCAATGTTGCACTGGCACTCTGTGGCACCCTTCCCTCCCTCCACTCCCTCCCTGCAGTTCCTCCATTCTTCTCTCTGTTCTGTCCTTCTATCTCTTCTCATTCTCTATTCGTTTCTTCTTCCTCCACTTCCCTCTCTCTCTCTCTCTCTCACTCACACACACACACACTCACTCTCTCCCTCCACTCACTGACACACACACACACACACACACACACACACACCACACATACACACACACACACACACACACACACACACACACACACACACACACACACACACACACACACACACACACACACAGTTTAGAGAGCACATAAAGAGTCGTCATTTACAGGAAAGAGTAGCAAAGAGAGAGGTAAGAGTAAGATGCTCTTAACCTCCAGGAACCCCCCCTCTCACAGCTCACTCACAGCTCTTTCACAGCTGACATCACAGCTCTTTAACAGCTCACTCACAGCTCACCCAGTTCCACCTTTCCTCCACAACAACAGAACCTCCATTCCTTCCCCCATCCTCCCCTACCCACAATCATAACCCTCCCCCTCCCTCTCCTCCTACAACAATGAACACACATCAACCCCAACCTCACCCCTCCCCTCACTATAAATACGCAGCAAACAGAAGTCATGTATACAAACAAACAGGAACACAACAAGAAAACTCACTCTGAGCATGATACACAAACAAATATGGATTATCATACTGGAATGATTAAACTGTAAGAATGGCTTTCAATGCCAGACATGGTAGCAATCACAAAAAAAAAAAACTAAAATGATAACAGATGCAGTATTCCCTAGCAGGATATCAAGTAATGAGGAAATGATGAGGAAGGTGTGGAAAAAGAGGCAGTGCACTGATGATGGGAGCCGGTGATGTCCTGAAGAGGTGAGAGGAATAATGAGACTGACAACACAGTTGGCACAGTGTTGGTAGAATTATCGACACTATGTTAGGTAAAAAGGACACAGTTGCAATTATTGTGGCAACTTTTCTCTCCCACCATAACCACCATCACCACCACAGGAACCACTCAATGAGAAAGGCCTCCTCTTCTCTTGTCCCCAACTACCCCCCCCCCCATATCCCACTAGAGTGTCAGGTGGGTGTTGGCACTATGCTGGCAGTGTGTCACAACCAACACGAATATTCTCCAGTCATTCAATCCTCCTCTTCATTCATACATTCTCTTTCCCTTAACCGTGTCATTCATTCAGTCTTTAACGTCTCTAATCATACATAAAATACACTAATCATACATTCTCTCCCCTACTCATACATACTCACTACTCTCACGACATCACCTGACCTTCCATTCTCAATAGATTTATTCCCCAATAATTCATAAAGTTTCTCTTCTCCCTTTTCTCCTATATCAAGAAACTGCATCTACAACACACACCTTCCCCTGTGTGTACCTGCGTCTCTATACACGTTCATCAATGTACATCCACATTTGCATATACGTATACACACAACTGCTTAATTGCCAACTGCTGCAGAATATAACAGTTTCCCCCTCGACCGTCACCTCAGTTAACATATACTAAGTGAATTATTAACTAAAATAACCGGCTGGGGTGTTTAGTAGTGACCAGGAATCCTGTGTGTGTGTATGTATATACCGCTAAGTACATAAACAGTTAAAGATACACATCTCTGGGTGTATATAGTGAGAGATGTATAAACCTCACCCACACACAGTCACACCATGGGAGTGCTCTCTCCCACACGCTTCTAAATTATCATAAAAGTACAAACATTTAAGACTACAGTTATTATTGTAAGATGTGAATAATATGTATAACAAGAATATTTAATTTAATATATATATATATATATATATATTATATATATATATATATATATATATATATATATATATATATATATATATATATATATATATATATATATATACATATATATACTGTGTAAAATTTCTCTGGTAAATTGATCAAACGCATAGATACTAGATTTATGGAGGGTGAAGTGGAGGGTGG
>NC_069487.1:19303213-19308213 GCF_026875155.1 Cherax quadricarinatus | reverse complement strand
TGTGTGTGGTGTGTGTGTATGTGTGTGTGTGTGTGGTGTGTGTGTGTGAGTCAGTGTGTGTGTGAGAGTGTGCTGTGTGTGTGTGGTGTGTGTGTGTGTGTGTGTGTGTGTTGTGTATGTGTGTGTGTGTGTGTGTGTGTGTGTGTGTGTGTGTATGTGTGTGTGTGTGTGGTGTGTGTATGTGTGTGAGTGTGTGTGTGTGTGTGTGAGAGTGTGTGTGTGTGTGAGTGTGTGTGTGTGTGAGTGTGTTGTGTGTGTGGTGTGTGTGTGTGTGTTGTGTGTGTGTGTGTGTGTCTGTGTGTGTGATAAGATAAGTTAGATTTCGTTCGGTTTTTAACCCCGGAGGGTTAGCAACCAGGATAACCAAGAAGGGTCAGTGCGTCATCGAGGACTGTCTAACTTATTTCCATTGTGCCGTCCTTATCTTGTCCCCAGGATGCCACCCACACAGTCCATAACACCCAGGTACCTATTTGCTGTAGGTGTGAACAGGACAATAGGGGTAAGAAAAAAAAAACACGTGTCGGAATGTTTCCAACCCGCCGGGAATCGAACCCGGGCCCTCCCGTGTGTGAAGCGGGAGCTTTAGCCACAGGCCACCGGGCACCGCCCAGCACGGGCTGGGTGTGTGTACTCACCTAGTTGTACTCACCTAGTAGAGGTTGCGGGGGTCGAGTTCCGCAGCTCCTGGCCCCGCCTACTTACTGATCGCTACTAGGTCACTCTCACTGAACCGTGAGCTTTATCATTACCTATGTTTAAAGCTATGTATGGATCCTGCCACCACTACATCGCTTCCCAAACTATTCCACTTCTGACTACTCTGAGGCTGAAGAAATACTTTCTAACATCCAGTGAATCATCATTGTCTTCAACTTCAACTGTGTCCCCCTGTTACTGTGTCCAATCTTGGAAACCTCCTGTCTGTTGTCTCGTGTCAAATCCTTCAGTAATTTGTATGTCGTTATCATGTCCCCCTATCTCTCCTGTCTCCAGTGTCGTTAGGTTGATTTCCTTAACCATAAGACATACCTTCTCTAGCTCTTGGGAACTAGTCTTGTTGCCAAACCTTTGCACTGTCTCTAGTTTTCTTCAGTGCTTGGCTAGGTTGTGGTTTCCAAAATTGGTGCCGCATACTCCATATGCGGCGAAAGTACACGGTGTTACAGGGTCCTGAATGATTCCTTATTAAGATGTCGGAATGCTGTTCTGAGGTTTGCTGTTCTGTGTGTGTGTGTGTGTGTGTGTGTGTGTGTGTGTGTGTGTGTGTGTGTGTATCACCTAGTTGTACTCACTAGTTATGTTGCGGGGGTCGAGTCGAGCTCTGGCCCCGCCTCTCACTGAATCGCTACTAGGTCACTCTCCCTGAACCGTGAGCTTTATCATACCTCTGCTTAAAGCTATGTATGGATCCTGCCTCCACTACATCGCTTCCCAAACATATTCCCTTACTGATACTCTGTGGCTGAAGAAATACTTCCTAACATCCCTGTGATTCATCTGTGTCTTCAGCTTCCAACTGTGTCACCCTTGTTTACTGTGACCAATCTCTGGACATCTGGCTTTGTCCACCTTGTCCAGTTCCTTCTCAGTATATTTAGTATGTCGTTATCCTGTCCCCCCTATCTCTCTGTCCTCCAGTGTCGTCAGGATGATTCCCTTAACTCTCCTCGAGGGACATACCTCTTAGCTCTGGACTAGTCTTGTTGCCAAACCTTTACACTTTTCTCTAGTTTCTTCACGTGCTTGGCTAGGTGTGGGTTCCAAACTGGTGCCGCATACTCCAATATGGGCCTAACCTACACGGTTGTACAGGGTCTGGATGATTCCTTATTAAGATGTCGGATGCTTGTTCTGAGCTTTGCTAAGGTGCCCATAAGCTGCAGCGTGAATTGGTTGATGTGCGCTTCAGGAGATGTGCCTGGTGTTATACCACCCTAGATCTTTTTCTTGTAGTGAGGTTTGTAGTCTCTGCCCCCTAGACTGTATCCTCTGCGGCCTTCTTTGCCTCTCCCCATCTTCATGACTTTGCACTTGTGGGATTGAAACCCAGGAGCAATTGCAGGACCAGGTCTGAGCCTTGTCCAGGATCCCTTTTTTTAGTTCTGCCTGGTCTTCGATCGAGTATATTCTTCTCATCAACTTCACGTCATCTGCGAAACAGGGACACCTCAGAGTCTATTCCTTCCGTCATGTCGTTCACAAATACCAGAAACAGCACTGGTCTAGGACAGACCTGCTGGACCCCGCTGGTCAAGGTGACCACTCTGGACACCTCGCCCGTACCATGATCGTGCTGTCTTCTGACAGTATTCCCTGATTCATTTGTAGTGCCTTCCCTGTTATCGCTTGGTCATCGTTTTTGCACCAATTCTTATGTGGAACTGTGTTCAACGCCTTCTTGCAGTCCAAGAAAATGCAATCCACCCACCCCTCTCTCTCTTGTCTTACTGCTGTCACCAGTCATAGAACTCAGTAGGTTTGTGACACAGGATTTCCGTCCCTGAAACCCATGTGGTGCTGTTGATGAGATCATTCCTTTTGGTGTTCAACACTCTTCTCCTGGATAATCTTCTCCATGATTTTGCATACTATACATGTCAGTGAACTCGGTCTGTAGTTTAATGTTCATGTCTGTCTCCTTTTTTTAACGATTGGGGGACTACATTTCTGTCTTCCATGACCTCAGCAATCTCCCTGTTTCGATAGATGTATTGAATATTGTTGTTAGGGAGTACACATAGCGCCTTGCTCCCTCTCTCAATACCATGGGGAGATGATTATATGGCCCCATTGCTTTGAGGTTCTAGCTCACTCAGAAGCCTCTTCTTAGTCCTCGGTTGTGGGTGGACCGTGTCCAGCTATGGTGGTGTGCCCCACCTCTCCGTCTTTCTGGAGTCCCTTCTGTCTCTCTGTGAACACTTCTTTGAATCCTCTTGTTGAGTTCCTCACATAATTCCGGTCGTTTCTTGTTGTCTCTCCTCCTTCCTCCTTAGCTGTTTACTGGTCTGACTGTTGTTTTTCTCCTCCTGGATGTGGCTGGTACAACAGCTTTTCGGGTCAGATTGGCTTTCGCTGCTATGTCATTTTCATATGTCTTTGGGCCTCTTCTTATATGTGCATATTCGTTTCTGACTCTACGGACTGTTACTCTTATTCTCCTGGGTCTTTGCCTTCTATATTTCTTCCATTCCCTAGCATCACTTGGTTTTTGCCTCCTGCACCTTTGGGTAAAACATGGGCTCATCCTGCTTTTTCATTAATCCTGTTACCCTTGGGTACAAACCTTCCTCAGCCTCCATGCATTTTGGGTTAGCTACAATATCCATCATCTCATTAACTGGCTTCCATGCCGTTCTCTGTCCACTGAAAACAAACCCCGATAGTAGTTCCTCATTCCTGTGTAGTCCCCTTTCTTGTAGTTTGGCTTCATTCGTCCTGGCCTTCCTGATTTCTCCATTGTAGGCTCTACTGTGTATTCGAAGCTTAAAACCACATTGGTCACTGGCCCAAGGGGTCTTTCATATGTGATGTCCTCGATATCTGCACTACTGAAAGTGATACTAAGTCCAGCTTGTGGTCATCCTCTTCTCTCTCTTGTAGTGTCCCTTACGTGTTGGTACATGAATTCTCCAGTACGACCTCCATCACTAAGCCCTCCAGGTATCTTGGCCCCAGTGGGTACAAGTTTCCCAATCGGATCTCTTGTGGTTAAAGTAACCCATGTCAGGAGCTTTGCCCTGCATGCATGAGCTCTTCTGGTACTCTACCCAGTTTTTAAACCCATCGCTCTATTGCTTCGTCGTCTTTTCCTTGGGCCCTCCTGTGTTTTGGTGGGTTTTATAATCACGCTATTACCCCCTTGGGATCTCCGAGTGAAGTGTTCCCACTATGAAATCCTTTCTTCTCCCCTTCTCTCTCTCCAGCTCAAAAATTCCAGCTTTTTTTGATCGAAACGTGTGTGTTTTTGGGTGTGTGTGTATGTTGTGTGTTGTTTGTGGTTGTGTGTGTGTTTGTGTGTGGTGTGTGGTGTTGTATGTGTGTGTGTGTGGGGTGTGTGTTGTGTATGTGTGTGTGTGTTGGTGTGTGTGTTTGTGGTTGTGTTTTGGGGTTGTGGTGTGCGCGTGTGTGTGTATGGTTGTGTGTGTGTCTGTGTGTAGTTTGTGTGTGTTGTGTGTGTGTGTTGTGTGTGTGTGTGTGTGTGTGGGTGTGGTGTGTGTGTTACTACTATTTTTTCCCCCCTATTTGTGGTTGAGGGGTCGAGTCCTAGCTCCTGGCCCCCCTTTTCAGGTTGCTACGGGCCCCTCCCTCCCCGCCCCATGAGCTTTAACAAACCCGTTTTTAAAAATGTGTTGGTTCTGCCTCCCTAGTCATTTTTTAGGATATTCCACTGCCTTACAACTCTATGACGAAGAAAATTTTTTCCTTCTATCTCTTGACTATTTTTGTCTTCAACTTTTCCAAATTGTGGCCCCTTGTTTTGTGTCCCTCCTGGAACATCCTGTCTTTGTCCCCCTTTTTATTTCCCCGCGTATTTTTATGTCGTATCATGTCTCCCCTGACCCTCCTGTCCTCCGTGTGTCAGGCGATTTTCCCTTAATCTTTCTTCATAGGACATTCCCGTGGAACTAACCTTGTCGCAAACCTTTGTACTTTCTCTAGTTTTTTTGACGTGCTTTATCAAGTGCGGGTTCAAACGGGCTGATACTCCAGTATGGGCTGACATACACGGTGTACAGTGTCTTGAAGATTCCTTATAAGGTATCGGAAAATGTTTTCGGTTTGCAGGCGCCCATATGCTCAGCGTTATTGATTTATGTGTGCTTCCGGAGACTGCTCGGTGTTATACTACCAAGATCTTTTCCCTTTAGTGAGGGTTTTCGTCTTTGGGCCCCTAGCCTTACTCTGTTGTGGTTTCTGTGCCCCTTTCCCCATCTTAGATTTGCTTTTTGGGAGGATTAAATTTGGAAGCCATTTGCTGGACCCGGTGTCCAGTCTGT
>NC_069487.1:19284478-19302713 GCF_026875155.1 Cherax quadricarinatus | reverse complement strand
AAAACAAAAAAAAAAAAAAAAAGAAATAATTTTTCCGTTAGATCTTTTACTTAGAGTCATTTATTTTCCCCGAGGGGGTAAAAATATTATAATGCAATATTTGTAAAACAAAAAAAAAACAGTAAAAGATCGAATAAGAAAAAGGGAAAAAAAGGGGGAAAGAAGAAGAAGAAAAGAAGAAAAATTAATATGTATGGCATTTTTTAGACAGTCAAAATTTAAATTTTAAAACTACTTATTTTTTATGAAAATAGTCAGTCTTTTTTGTACCACAGATATGCCCAAGATTATTTCAAATATTTCTCCTCATATTAAAAATTGAATCACTGAATAAAAAAAAATCAAATAATTACCCTTTTAAATTTGATACCAAAGGGGTAAACCATGTTTTATTTCTCCCGGGGATCCTCTTTTGGGTAACCCTGGAGATTGGGAAGCTTGATTACCTTTAATATCACGAACACTGTTCCTATCATTCAAAAAATATTAATGATATCTATTTAAAGCCAGTATTTTTCTTTCCTAAATTAGATGGTTGAAATGCTTTTAAAAATTTTCCCCCAATCATTTTACGTTATCGACAGAATAGTTTCCCCAGCAACACACATTTTATTCCAAAATTTTAAATCTGCATTCACTTTTTGTTTTTATTTTTATAGGGGAAGCTGATTTACATTGTATTTTTTAATATAAATTAAAAACCACTAGCAATTTTTGATATTTCACTAGACTTTCACAGCATATGAATGAATGCTTTATTACAAGCTTTTCGAAAAATTTTTTTAGAAATATTTTGCTCCTTACTATATATTTTTTCAAGGAAAAAATAGCTTCCTTCCCACTACCACCACCACCTCAATCTTTCTTTTAAACTAAAAACTTTGAAAGGCCAAAGAAGAAGATCACCACCCCATCTAAAACCCCCATTAACAACCCGGGGAAACTGTGTTTAAACCGTCGCTCCTTCTGTCCAACTTTTGGATCACTACGAAAAGGGGTTCGAAATGCACTAAAAAAAAAAAAGAATGCAGAGAAATAATACAACTTTGCAAACCCTTTTGACAAGTGGACCAGGGCGTACGGGCCAAAAATGCGTGCTAAAGGAAAACGGGAAAAAAGTGGGTCGATGGTCAAAATTTTCCCCACAACAAACACAAGTAGTCTCAACAAAAGTCCGAGCACTACGGGAAAAGCTCTTTTTCCCCAAAAGGGCACATACCCTCCCATCTTTTTCCTCTCCTCATACCAACTAAAAAGATCTCCCCCACACCGTGTCTTCCTTTTGCAGTGACACCCAACTGCATGACCGTGTCTCCATTGCAGACCTGCAAAGGGTCCAGGGGGACATCAACCAAATCATTCATGGGCTGCAGAAAAAAAATGAAATTCAACGTAAAAATTTCAATCTCAATATGGTAAACACAGGAAATTAAATCTTCAAAGACAAAAAAAAATTCTGGCCACAAAATAGAGCGAAAAAACCCAAACCCAAAAACCTGGGGGGGACATGTCGGAGGACCACCTTTCAGGACCAAAACATTGTACAATCGAAACTGCTAGAAAATGAAAGGATGGATTTTGAGAACCTTCAAAACTAGGGAGGGAAAGCCCTGATGACACCTTTTAAGTCACTTGTTTTTATCTAGGCGGAAAATTGCGCACCAACAGCAAACCCTTTTAAGCAGGTGAAATGCTGCCTGAAAATTACAGAAACCTCATGGGGCCATAACGAAGATAAAACACCTCATTACTGGGGAGCGCTTGAATTCCTAAACCCTGGAACCAGGGGGGAGAGATAATATTTTAAAACCCGGAAAAACCTAGAGGGACTAGACCGAACTTGTACATGAAAACACTCACAAAGAAAGCAAAAGACTTGCAGACGATGCACCATCCCCTCAATGAAAAGCAGGGGTTCACAGCACTTTAAAAGACCATACAATAAGTGAGGGGGCCCCAGACTGTTCAACTTCCCCCCAGTATACATAAGGGGTACCAAAAACCCCCGGGATCTTTAAGCAACACTGACAAGACCTAAAGTCGGGTTTCCCGACCACCGGGGTGTGGCTCGTACGTTGGGTTTTTATGCGCCAGCACAACGCCTGGTTGATCAGCTTTGATCCACCAGGAGGCCTGGTCACAGACCGGGCCCGTGGGGCGTTGACCCCCCGGACTCTCTCAGGTAAACATCCAGTTACGTTATTCTTTTAAATGAATTTACAAGATGGAAAATATATGAAGTTTTATTACACTCACTAAACAAGTTCAAGTAAATATTAGAATTAAGAAGATAAATACGGCTAATCCACGAAAAGTTGTTATATTTTTTTGGGAATTACAAGAAAAATTTTATTTTTTTTTAATATATTAAGGAATGGATATATATAAAGATAAGACATTACTTACTTATCTTTACATCAGTAATTAAACTAGCTTTGCTTGAAAGATAAAATTTAGAATATTAATAATAATGTTTTTTTGTTGTTTGTATTTGTAAAGAAAATTACAAAAGAAATAATCTCATTTTAAAGGATCATTTAAAACACATTTAAAAATATATCTTTGCACAATATGAAAACAAGATTTTATTTTAATTTGTATTTGAAGAACCATATTTTCAATTCAGTATACCGAATATGCAGAACTTGCGATCTATTTAGGTGGAGCAAAATTGAAAATTTTAACATATACCATTAACCCTTTTGAGGTTTTCGTCGTAACAGTACGTCTTACAGCGAGGGGTTTTTTGACGTACTAGTACGTATAAATCTAGCGGCCCTCAAATCCCGCGCGAAAAGATTGATAGGCCTAGGTGTGAGAGAATGGTCCTGCGTGGTCAGTGTGCCGTAAAAAAAAAATCTGGGAACCCCAGTGGTGCATTGTGGGAATGCCCTCTAGTAAACAATGTCCACCATGCCTCGCGGTAAAGAAAGCTCCTCACAATCCCTCGGCGAATTGGGACAACTTTTGTTCCCCCCAGTGACAGTTCTAATAGTGCTGGAAAGTGCCAGTAAGATGATTTCGTGGTTTTAGTGAGGTTTTGACCGAAACTAATACCATAATATCGGTAATAGTGAAGAAAACCCAGACGACCCTCAGCCTTCCATCCTCTGGTGCTGGGCCCTCGTGTTCACGTTCAGCTTTTGTTCCAGAAACCCAAGAGAAACTTCTATTTCCCAAATCCCAACTCAGATGAGAGCATGGGAGATAGTGAATAGTGAATAATGACCTACAAGCTCTTCAAACTAGTTCAGTAGTGATAGTGAAGTGCAATATCCCCATTGAAGCGTCCAGTATATACGACGATATATGCTCTCTGAAGTGTGCCATATGCTATTTCCAAGGGAAGGAGTGTATCTCGGAGTACATCCCGTGGCTGTTACAAATCAGGACAGACAGTGAAAAATGACGAAAACTGTTGCATATTGGGATGGAAAAATGTGCGTGGTGGGTAGTGGGTGCCGGCTGTGAGGCCACAGCAGTGGCCATGCTGCCACCACACGCTGCCACCCACGCCGCTGCCCTCAGCTGATCTAAACAAAGGCAAGGCCACCATCCCCCCTCCCCCACCACACCAGACTCCACAACCACAACCTCCACAACCACAACCCTCCACAACCACAACCACACTGTCATTGTCCAGTACCCACCAGCATAACCACCTGGATTGGCAGAAGCTGTCAATTTTGGTTCCAAAATCCCCCACCATTTGATGCAAGCCAAAGTGGAATACGGCCATCTTGTTAACACTTGGGAACAATGCCACTGACTGGAATGTTTCGAGTTATTCTGACGAACCACTGATTAAAAGTATTTCATGGAAAGCAACACATACTACTACGAGTACACCATGGCAAACACAATACTTTCACCAAAATCATCGTCTACACCAATTGGAAGGAGCAACTTGGCTGACTGTATCTTTTCCTTTGCCACAATAATGGCTTATGACCACAGTGTATAATCAACAAGTGAAAATCATACTGGTTCAACAGACCCCCTCATGCACACCTATGTTTTTCTGTGATATAATGCCAGAGAATCGATTTGTGCTAATGTTTCCGTAGCTCACTTCTCGATAAAACCAGCCTGACAGACTGGACAGGTTATATAAAGAGTAGGAATGTGTTTTGTGGTATCTGAACACAGAAATTCAAGTACTCATTTTTATCCCTTCAGGAAGCTTGTTAATGTGACGAGTCTTTGATTCTGTTCAAATGAAGACTCTCTTTCAAGCAGTACAATAACCAAGCAAGAGGAAACGCTTTGGTTTATAAAGTTGTTTGTGCTTTGTGATTGTTACAGTGTCTGGTATTGGATATTTATTGTGTAGAAATCACTGAAGTTTATACATTGCAAATACCAGGAAGTTATTGGGCATCTCCAGGTATGTGGTTCGAACATGATAAGAACCATACCTTGGTAAGGGGCATATATTATATACAGAAACTGGTACACAATAGCCCCTCACTCAGTGTTTTTTGCGAGTGAACAGACAATGTGTGTGGCACAGTGCGTGCAAGATCGAAACATAAGCCAAGGTTGATGCTGGCACTCGCAGAGGTGGAGTGGCAGGCGTCTGCTGCCAATTGAACATCATGGCATTTCTTTGGCAGACAAATGAGATGTCACACAGTTGTCCATCAAATTCAACCCTATGAAATGGCAGACCGTGCAGGGCAGCATAGAGAGAGAAATGAAACCCTTCAAAAAACTAGCGGTGCGATTAGCACCTTCAACATGCGTTACATGGACAAATGTGACATGCAGATTGGGTTTGCTGATTTGGTGACGCAAGAGTTATAAAGTGGTACATCAAACTGTTTTCATCTTCTGGACATTTTCCATGCTCAAATGCTTATAATATGATAAGATGAAGCACCAGATAACAAACCACAGTACGGCGAATTCTGTTTGTCTGTCTCAAACAATATCGTATTCCAAGTACCAAGGCAAGCACCTGCAATTGACCGCCCACCAAATTATCAACAACTACCTGCTCGTCTGAAGCATGGTGATCAATTTCCTGGTAGAAACTGCCTGCTACTGCTTTGAAGAAAAAGGCTCAGACGAGGTGTTACGTCTGTTCACGAATACAAAAAAACCGCCTGGCCCAAGACAACGCAGAGACATCCGTTTTATGTGTGAGGAGTGCAAAACTCCACTGTGCATGACACCTATGTTTCAAAAGACTTCCAACAGCTGCAGAACTTTCTAGAAAACATGTCCAGTGACTGTATATTGTAGTATAGAAATATAGAAAGAATAGTAATAAACAACATTTCATATTGTTTGTTTGGTGTAAATAATTTCTGTAAAACAAAATAATGACAACATGTTTACGCCCTTAATTGTGTAGTATTGAAAAAGAAATAACTTACAAAATATGATCATGTTGGCCTCAGAGGCCATAAAAGTTACTCAGGAAAAGAAAAATTGAAAAAAATTGAAAATAGTACATAAAAAAAGTAAATAGAAAAATACCGGGTGACGGCAGTCGGCGCTGTTACCAAAAAAAGATGATGTTCTATATTGGCAAATTCCTACCTCCAAAGCACGGTAAGTATTGACGTTAAAATTTTTGTGTTTACCTATAATGTTTAGAAAAAAAATACTCTATTTTTTCATAAGAAAAAATAAATTTTTTTTTTTTTTGAAATTTGGCCGACCCTGAGAACGAGTTTCGGAGAGGGCCTGTCGACCCTCAAAGGGTTAATGTAAAAAAATATATCTTCAACATTTAAGAGAAAATTTTAGGGATTCTTGTAATTGGCCACTTATAACATATTCGGCAATGACATATATATATATTATTTATCTAATCCAGGATATATATATAGAGAGAGATTGTAGAGGAAAAAAATCATAACAGGATTGGAGTTCCAATAAAGAAGAATGGCAAGGAAAAGGGAGATTACAATTATGATTGATTGCTTTATCCTGAAGTAATTCAAGAATATTTATTACCAAAAGGAAATAAGTATTTGTATTCACCACTGATTGATAGAAATACCTTAGTACATAATGTACTGACACCCCAAAGAAGATTTTTATAATCTTCATTCTTAACTATCCAATAGGAATTTGGAAATTGAAAGAACCTCAAAAATTATTTACTGGAGAATGGTAACCAATAATGATCTTGAAATCCTAATTTTCCTTTCGATTGGTCCCGTCAAGAGAAAATATATTGTATGAGTATTAGTGAACCAATGGCTAACATGATTATCTCCAGTTTTTCACTATTAATTTTTACTACACGCGGAAATCAAACAGAGGAGGAATGTGTAGTGTAAGGTTCTTCGAGTTTAGAAGAGTATTTGTGTTGGAACAGCGGAGTGGAGATGTAATCCTCGTATCACACGAACATATAGTCTCTCTCTCGGGCCGGGAGGGAGCTGGGGCGTAAGCTTGAATCTGCTAGGTGCCCGCGGTCGAGACTGGGTAGTGATTGGTCTACTGGTAACGTCGACAGTTGAGGATACTGGGGGCACAAATTCCGGGGGGGGTAATTCTCCCTCAACTTGTCCATTTCCACCATGGCCTCATAAATTTATATAAATTATGAGCATGTGAAATCTCTTTTATAAATTTATAGGAATATCTATAGGGGCTTTACATGTACAATTGACATATCACTGACCAAATAAAATTATTTGAAAAATTTTGGACACTGAATACTTTTTGGATTACAAAGAGGAATGGAACTTTATTCTTTATCTATATCAAAAATAAAAATTGTGTCACATTATCTATAATACATCTCCTCTTTATCAGTACAACTAACTACAGAAATGATTAATAAAGAGCTAAATAAAGAAAGGAATGCACTCTTACTTGAAGAAAAGAACAAATCTAGCACAACTGAAGAAAATAAATAAAGTTTTAAATTGATCAGAATGATAAATAGTTTTTATAATAAAAAAAGAAAGTAGCAGAACAGTAACAGTATAAGAAATATGAACAGTAATATTCATAGGAGAAGAGGAGATAAAAAAAACACAAGGAGAAATAGTAGCAGTAACTATAATAATCATAGCAGAAAGAAGCAGCAGAAGAAGAAGCAGCAGCACAGCAGCACAAAACAACACAACACCTACAACAACTGCAACAACTTTTGTCACATAGTTATAGTAGAAGAATATAGGAAATAACGACAACTATTGCATTACAATCACAGAAATACTAATATCTACTGTAGGGTAAATTAAAAATTTAAGAGTAGTGATCTCTTCATAAAAAAATATCCAGAAAAAAGAAACAATGTGAAACTGACCTAAAATATATGTTAGGAAATAATGAAAACAAATTTAGAATTGGATTAAACTCAAGTTTGAAAATAATCAACAATTATCTCACCAGTATGTAAGCTAAATATATGATTAACAAGAATATAAGTAAGTCATATATAAATGAATATAAAGTTGACCAAGAATGGCTAGCAGATGTTTTAAATACAACAATTCAACATCTCAGGAATGATAAAATATTTTGAGACATTCAAGCAATACTGAATTTGTTTTTTTAAAGCTAGAGATTTGTTATTTGGTATGCAAAAATGAAAACCAAACAAAATATTTAAAACCAAGTTGTCATCGATTGGAACATACTGTAATCCACCATCAGAAAAATTAACACTTGAAAAAGATGCCATAAAGTTATTATAATTATTTTAAAAGAAAGTCTATTAATTGAAAGGTACCACTATTTTTATTAATTTTAATGGATTCGTTCAATTCATTAAGGAATTTTGATATATTTAAAATAATTAGATTCAGATAATATGGCAAGGGTATTTCTTTATGTAACATCCAACAGGAAGAATTCACCTATCATGCTGTGCACTTTGGAGTTTACATTAGCTTCTCTCCCTCATATAAAGAAGTTATTTCATAGAACCACTCACATTCTTCCATACAATTTCTTTGGAGTAAGAGGTCAGTTTTTTATGTGGAGATTTGTTCCCTGTTTACATACTGTACAAATTCTTTATAAATCAACTCAAAACCTGAATCAATAATTTTTAATTTATTCAGTAGTATTTTAAAAGAAAGTTTTTATGAAATGTCCCACTATTTTCATTTTCAAAATCATTTTTGCTTCATTAATTTTAATGAATTCGATTCAAACTTTCAGTAAGAATTTTTAAGGAAGAATTTCTGGTAGTGTTTAAAAATAATTTCTTTGTAGTTGTGATAATTTTCAAGTGACAGACAAATTGGAGTGTAGGTGGGTTGTGCCAAATTTCACAGAGACTGACCAAATTTTTACACAAATTCCATCTCTTGAAGTGGAACTAAGAATACTTTGAAAATGTATTTGTTACAACCTATTCCAATGTTTACTAATAAATATATTAGAATTAAAGGTGACATATATAAGACCATTTTATAAATTATTAATCATCTTCTAAAAAATACAGATATTGCAAAGACAGGATGAAGTTTTATACACCATTCGTATTATTAGTTCGTAATAAACAAAAGTAATTTTTATCATAGTCATTTTCGGTTATAAAGAATGGTATAGACGATCTAACCATCTCCAAATCACATAGAAACTCTGTAATTCATTATTCTACCCATAAATCTCTTTCGCAAAGAGCATTTTATGATTGATTGAATGTAGTTTTGATACTGGTGAATTCTCTATAGATGATCAATGTCAAATACTTTGATACATTCTTAACGATAGATTGAAGCCTTTTGTGTCCCTGCATTCTGAAAGCATGATGACAAAATATTTGGAAATTCTTTATATTTGTTGAATTTTTTTATCCTTTAACTTAAAAAAGTTGCCTCTATTACTTGCAATTCTTCTAATCGGTAATAATCCTAGTGAAGTCAGGATTATTATTTTTGCTTTTGAAGTAAGAGGTATTTTTGTAATAATCATCTTTGGCTTCACAAATTTTAATGAACTCTTTTATACTCCAATCAGAGGTTCTAGGAATAATATTCTCAGGAACAACAGTGTAGTAGTCTGTAATTTTCAATTGACACAAAACTTGAGCATTGGTGGGTTTTGCCATAATTTTATGGGAGACTGAAGCAAACTCTACACAAAATCCATCTTCTTGAAGTTAACTAAATATGGTTGAAAAATGTGTTTCATACAACTTGTTCCAATGTTACTATTAAACATATTAGAACTGAAGGTGACATATATAAAACCATGACATTCATACAAAAATAATCCTACAAGCAAACCTTGATAATAAGACATGTGGATAAACTGACATATCCAAAGACAGGATGAATTAATTATACACCTTTTCGTCCACTAGTTCATAATAACCACCATCACATACTTTCATTATTTATGTAATTAAGATGTGGTATAGTCTATCCACCTTCTCCAATTTCACTTTGAAACCTGTCATTCATTTCCTTATCAATAATCTCTTTCGCACGGAAAGTTCCTACGATCAAGGTAATATTGTTGATACCAGAAAATCATTATCTAAAATTTTACAATGGTTCATAGGCTGTTGATACATTTTTAACTAATAGACTTGAAGCCTTTTTGTGTCTGTATAATGAAAGCCATACAAAAAAAAAAAAAGATTTTTGTTGTAGATGAAAAAAATTATATATATTAGTTGAATTTTTATTTTATCCTTAACTTTAAACATTCCGTAGATGTGGTTGTAACAACTCAAAAAAAAAAAAAATCATAGTCCATCTAAAAAATTGTATTGAAATGAGGATTATTTTTTGTAACAACTTTGGCTTCACTAATTTTAATGAACTCTCTCATACTCTCAATAAGAGTTCTAGGAAGACTATTCTCTATGGAACAGCAGTGGTAGTATCAGCAATTTTCAATTGACAGAGAAACTTGAGCATTTGGTGGGTTTGCCATAATTTTGTGGAGACTGAACAAACTCACACATTATCCATCTTCTTGAAGTGAATTAAGAATGTGGTGAAAAATGTTTTCTTTCAGCTTATTCCAATGAATACAAATAAAAATATTAGAACAGGAAAGAAACATATATAAAACCAAATCCTCCAATCCTTCATTCATTGGAAAACGATGTTAACATAGTTGACAATTATTACAAAGATGGGACGATTCTCGTACACCATTCGTACTGCTAGTTCATAATAACCATCATTTTCGTACTCGTGTTTAATTAAGATAATTGTATAAATGATCCACCATCACCAACTTCACTTGAAAACTCTGTAATTCATCTTCTTCCCCATATATCACTTTCACAAGGGGAAGTTCTACGATCAAGTGAATCTGATAATTGGAAAGCCGCACCCAATTGATAATGTCAGAGCTGTTGATACATTATAACAATAGACATGAAGAGCCTTTTTTTGTGTCTGTATAATGAAAGCCATTGAAACTGAAAGTGATGTCGTGTAATTTATATATGGTACCTTGTCACTATTTAATGTTAGACTAGAAGATAAATACTTATATAAATTACATTTGTTTTTAAACCTATTTGAAAACATTAAGTTCATTTTTCTTAAATTCCTTCAGAAAAAAGAGACAAAACATTTTATAAAAACGTCAAATACGGACAGAAACAATGGAAACAATAGAAATTAAGGAAAAATATGTGTAAAACTTTGCCTTATGCAATTGCAAATAAGGTACGTCCTTAATAAAGGAAAATGGACTCACTCTCAGAATAGCTTTATTAATAACTAAAAAGTGGTCATCCAAAATGCAGAAGTATGTGGAAAAGTGAATACATCATCACCATAAATGAAAAACATATGTAGAAAGTATAGATATGAATCATTTCCAGTCTTTGACAGTAAATACTAATGAGAAGATGATAATGAAGATGGAGATGGATAATTAAAAATCAAGATGTTGAATTGTTGATCTTGTGTGGGAAGAAATTTAATATAAGGAACATTTTAAACAAGTTAAGTCTCATCGTTCATGGAATCAACTCTCATATAATAGATATATTCAAAGTTTTATGACTCCCCTATTCTCTTAGTCTGGAAAAAAATGTTGGACCGCATGATTTTGACAAAAATTGCATCAGTCAAGCTGTTGGTTATACACGAGTTTTGTACACAAGATCATACATCCCTTAATTTGGAGGAATGCTTGTGATTCCTTTATATAATGAGCCTCATCATCTTTCAAATGAACAATGTAATACATCTAAAAAGAAAAAAATTGAACTTTGGATGAAATGTCTTCTGATGAAGATTTTATAATAGATTTCCTTATGAATTGATTTAAATAATCATGTTTTGGAATTCTAATGAATTTTATTAGAAGTTTTTTTTAAAGAGGTTTTTTTTAGACATGGTGGCCTTGAAATGGAAATAAAAACGGAAAAGAAGGAAAAGGGTAAACATTTACCAATACCGATCTTGTACACATTGATGAAAATATTTATCTAGATAAATACTAAACTAAAACAAATACTAAAAGAATTCATGAGAAAAGTAAAAGAAAGTGATGAATCACGGGTCCCCAAAAAGGTCCCCAAACCCAGAAAAGGCCTCTAGAGCAATTAAAAAGGTTGTCTCCCAAGCACCAACAGCAGATCATCCTCAGGCTCCAGAACAATAAAAAAGTCGTCGCCCCAAACTCCAGAAAAGATCATCCACAGGCTCCAGAAAAATCTAAAACATGTGTCGTCCCCAAGCCCAGAAAAGATCATCCTTAGGCTCCAGAACAATCAAAAAGGCCCAGATCCCAGAACAGTCCTCAGATCCCGAACAAAAGGTCCTCAGATCCCAGAACAAAATGTCCTCAAAATCATAGAACAAAAGGACCCAGATCGCAAAACAACAGGTCCTCAATCCCAGAACAAACGATCCTCAGATCCAGAACTAAAGGTTTCTCAGATTCCCAGAACAAAAAGGTCCTCAATCGCAGAACAACAGGTCCCTCAGAATCCCAGAACAACACCTCAGATCCCAGAACAAAAGGTTCTCAGATCCCAGAACAAAAGGTCCTCAGATCACAGACAAAAGGTCCTCAGATCCAGAACAAAAGGTCCTCAAATCCCAGAACAAAAAGGTCCCCAAGGCACCAAAATAGGGTCCCAGGCCCCGAAGATGTAGGAAATAAAAAATATAAATACTTTTTGGTAAATTAATTTATTATTTGTTAAATTTGCATGCATTATGTATGTATAATTATTTTTTTGGGTTTAATATTGGTAGAATAGATCTTTAAAGTGTATATGTTTATTACTACATATTAGTTTCTTTGTTCAAGAGATTATTGAACAGTTTGGTAATTTTCATGTGACTGAGTGTTGGTAGTTTTTTTTTTTTTCAAAATATTTTATACTCATGTAATGTACCTACTTAAAAGTATAAAAAATTGAAAGTGATTATGATTTAAAAATTTTTTATGATAACCCGTTAAAATTTATCATAAAATAATTTCCTGTTTGTCATAATAGAGCTGATATAAAAAGACACCAGTTGGATAAAGAGATAATATTACCTTCTGTAGTGCACAATATTAACATCTGTGTGTGAACTTAGAATTCAGAAAAATTTGGTACTTTAAAATAAAAATGAGTTTTCACAGAATTACTCCAAGCAATTTTTGCTCAAATTCCCTTACAAGATTTTATTAAAACTGTTGTGCTCCAGTGTGTAAGCACTGGAAAGAAATAGAATTATTGAACAAGATTATATGCCAATTCCCGCCAATTAAATTATAGATTATTGTAAAGAACCTTATTCACAATTTCAAAATCCTTTTAGTATAATAATAGTAGAGTATAATGCATTGAAAATATTAAAAGACCATTTTTTTTAAAATACGAAGATGACAATGTATTTCAACTTTTATTATCAAATTATTGATTATAAAAATAACATATATAAAACCTCATAACTTAAAAATTGATTAGTTGAATTGAAAAGACATCGATATTATTTGCATTGCGCTGAATTATCTTTGAAAATCACCAATCATTCTATAATAATAATGATTGGCATCTTCTTAATATGATGATATAAATATCTAAGAATGTGAGTGAAGTCTGTATTTATTAATTTAGTATTAAAAATACAAAATTTTTAATCCACTGGTGAATATTATAGTTTTTTTATGATTATGATTTGATGTTTTTATTTGTTACATAATCATAAAGTTTTAAAACTTTCCACTTATAACATACTAAGATTAATTTCTGCTCTTTTCATTTGGAAAATAGAATTATGGTTGTCCAATTAATGAAATCTGTGAATGAGCACAAGTTGTAAATCATCTTTATTGGCAACAATGATATAAATTTATTAATGTTGATTTTTCTGATATAGAAACTACCTTTGAGATATTATTATTAATTTTCAATAGGTCAAGGCAATAGAAAAGTTTTTAATTTGATTATTCTGAAGAAAATGCGTCTATTCAACTTTAATAACTTTAGAACAATCTTTATAATATTTCTTTAAATGTAACTATAAATAGTTAAACTTCTTTAAAAAATATATATAATCTGAAAAGATATGACAAATCTGATTTCATAATCCCCTTCAGGTCGAATGAAGAAATAATAGAAAAGTCAAAAACTAACCATGTTACCCTAATTTTTTTTAAATATCATTATTTGGAGTTATAATAATAATATATTTTTAAAAGTAACAAAGTCAGAAATTCCACTTTTTCGTTTAATGTATAATTACGATAAACAAACACTCTATTTTGTAAATTATTATGTTTTAAAAGAAACAGTTATTTTGAAACTGATGATTTTCCCCCCCAAAAAAGGGCGAGGAATAAAAAGTTGGAAAACTTGGAAAGATGATGTGGCAGCAAAGAGTACGTAACCTTTATTCGGCGCATGGACACACCCTCCTATACAGGCTATCTCCCCCAACCAGCGAACCAGGTTGCTAAGAGTTGATGATGGGGCCCCATCGTTCAACTATTGACCAGGTTCTAGCCAATAAGAAGGTGGGATTGACAATCGCAGAGTTAGTGGATACCGCTCTCCTGTCTTGCCCTTGTCATTCCTACTCTAGAGCTGGTTTGAAGCACGGTCTCTATCTGTGGCTTCTATTCTGCCTTGCTTACGTGGATTGCAACTATATTTAATCTATCACGTCATAGTGTACAATGCTTGTTATAATTGGTGAAGATAATATAAGGGCTAAACTTTTTCACGTGTGTTTTATTTGCTCACATTACACCTGGATAACAGGCCATTTGAAATCCTAGGTTGTAATATGGGTAGCTGTCCGAGAGCTGGACTTAAGAGAAACGGTTGAGCTTAGGGTGAACTGTAGCAGGAACATTGTGGTAGCTTGCTTGTTTCGCTTCGCTTTAACAAATTTTAGCGTGTCAGTTGCTTATGATCAGCCCTTGCTATTGTGTGATCGTACAGCATCTCTCTACTAGCTTGTTCATTGAGCTCGCTTCGCTACTGTCAGTCTTGTGTGCAGGCGGCTTTGCTTGTATGCGTAATCTGCAATCGTACTGTAGCATAGGCTAAGCGTGTTCTGCAAATTAACGTGTTACTTTGGGGTATTCCGTACTGTGCATAGCGAATAACTTATGCCACCTAGATTAGTCAGACAGCCTGTGTCGGCATATACTTTGCATAACCTACCTAAATTGTCCTACAGCGTTGTTGGCAAATTGCTCGTTCCATTGGACATTCCCCTATAAACGCACTCTCACAGCTTCGCAACTGCGTTCACTTATTGCTGACATTACTATTGAAAGGAAGAGATGGCACTTCAAACTCTCCCTTTACGGGAGCTAGGGAACAAAATCTACTATGTCTCGCAGGAGAAAGATGATAACCTACGAGACAAAATTGTCAGATATGGCAGCTGGGGTTGTCCCTCAGGGTGAATCAGCGTCGTTGGCACTTGAGCTGGCAAAATCAATCTTGAGCAAACTAGGAAAGAGAGCATTCGCAAGGGAAAATTTTTGATAGGGAAAGAGAGGAAGGCAGTTTTCGCATTCAGTAAACGATTTCAGTTTACAAAAAGCTGTACATCTTGTTCCGCCGCTTCAATGAGGCCGAACCAGAGCAATTATTCGAAGCTTCGAAAATCAGGCTCCAGCCCTGAGGTGGCCGGAACAGCACTGTGCAGCGTTGGGTTCATACAGCATTATTGGGTAAAGCAACAGGAATTTACGTCGTATTAACTGACGCTGAATTCTCTGATTATCCGTAGTGAGACTACACAGTGTTGGGAGCAAATCATGTATCCCACTAAATTTCGTAAGACCTTCAAATTGAACAGGCGGCAGCTTGGTCAATCCCTGGTGGACATTGTGAGAGCAGCAAACCAAAGCTTTTACCAGCTGGTAAAAAGCGAGTGGTGTCTCTAACTTTTGAGGAGCTGGTGCAGCTATTCTGATTGATAACCTGCTGGAGTCTGTGGGACCAGAGGTTCGTGTCTTTCAGCAGGATCGTGACTTAACATGCATTGGAGGCGGCCAGTTGGCTGATACCTTCGAACAAACAGCTCTCTTTGTCGAGCGGTCCCGCTCTCTTTTTCAACGTCTGGCGTGAGCAGAGATCGAAGCAACATTGGAGAATGAAGTCAGCCGGAGGAGAGCGTCTACGCATCCAACTAAGTCACCTGGTGAGCCACGCTTCTCAACAAAATAAAAATGGTCCCCCTGCGGAGAGGCAAACTACTTATGGAGCATCTCGACAACAATACCGAGAGAGGCACCAGCCAGAACGACACCACTTGCAACGTCATCAAGGGAGTAAAGGGCAAGCCTGTCGTCTCTTCAGGTGCAATAAAGTAGGTCACATCAGTTCCAACAGCCCCCAAAAACCTCACCCATCGGAAATCTCTAATATTCCCAAGAACATGGTCCCCTAGAGAAGTAGAAAAAGGTAAGGCCCCTTATTATTGCGAAAGTCTTATTTCCCTTCAGGAAAACTCAGAACCAACAAGTAAATACCTTAGGATACTGGAGCATATTGCTCACTTGTCAGAGAAGGAATATTACCCTTTCAGATAAACTTCCTTAATTCCTCCGTTTTTATTGTGAAGCCTATGGAGGACTATATATGCAGTTCCTTGCATAAAATTTATGTAACAGTGCAAATATTACACTGGGTTCTTGACGTAGGTATCTCAAAAGATTTCCCATTAAAAATGCCATGTATTACTGGGTAATAAACATTACACTGTTACTTCGTGTCCTGAACCTATATGATTAATCTTCTCCAGTGCGGCCATAACTCGGGCAACATCCCAAGGGGTTGTCTGGGAGAATGTTGACCTATCCTTGTCGACTCCGTCTCGGAATAGCCACGTTTGTTTTATGAGACACACCGCCGAGTCTCGTAAATCAAGTGAACAGACCCCGATCAAGCCTTCCATTCCCGAGGTTGCAGGATTCCCGATGTCCCTCTGTTTCCATTCCCGAGGGACTGTCCACCGGGAGGACAACGAAAGGACCCATCTTTAAAATTCGCTTTTCAGCAGCCATGGGTAAATCCTCTTTGGTCATCCAGTCAAGTATGATGTTAAAAATGATTATTGGTATGCACTGCGACTGGTAAGGAAGATAGAGGGCCGGCAATTATACGACAGTTAGTGTTCCAACACAATATAGACCTCAGATTATTAAATATCGCCTCATAATACTCATTAGGAGTCAACTTAGGAATTACCAAACTTGTATATAAATCACAAAAGAAAGATATTGGCCAAAATTAAAGAAAGATGTGAAGAATCAAATTAGTGTTGCCGAGAATGTCAGCAAGTTGGAAACCTGGACATTCCATTAAACCTCACCTCTCCCAACCCATACCTGCTGATGGAGAACCTTTTGCAGATTTAATTATAGATTGTGTAGGTCCACTACCTAAGTCAAAGTCTGGAAATCAGTATTTATTTACAATTATGGATAAAGTAACCAGATATCCTGAAGCAAATCCCAATGCGTAGTATCAATACTAAAGCTATTCTCAAAGCTTTAACAAAATTCATTTCTTGTTTTGGCATTCCTAAAACTATACAAAGTGATCAAGGTACTAACTTCACTGCCAAAGCATTTAGGGAAGTATTAACTAGGTTAGGGATAATTCACAACTTATCCACTGCCTATCACCCTCAGTCCCAAGGCGCCTTGGAAAGATTCCACCAACATTAAAAACAATGATGAGAAGTTTTTGCATGCACTTTCCGACAGATTGGGATGAATCTCTACCTTGTTGCTGTTCTCAGTACGAGAGACGGTGCAAGAGTCTACAGGGTATAGTCCGTTTGAGCTGATCTTTGGGCACAATGTACGAGGTCCTCTTCGGGTGCTCAAAGAAGGATGGATGGGAGAAGACGTAAGCTCAGCACTCTACAACCCGTCTTCAAGGTTGCAGGTGGCACGTGAGTTAGCCACGGCTAACCTAAAGATAGCTCAAAGTAAGATGAAACAGAGGTATGACAAAAGTGCACAATTCCGCTCCTTCCATCCAGGAGACAAGGTGTTGGTGCAGGAACCTATACCTGGCCACACCTTGAAAGCTAGATTTACGGGACCTATGCAGATAGTAAGTAGATTATCTGATTTAAATTATGTGGTAGCTCCCATTGATAAGACCTCAAAAACAAAAACTTACCACATTAATCAAATCAAGGCCTTTCATACACCAGATAAAGTCCCAGTAATGACTCTGTCCTCTACCTCTGAGGACGACTCTGACTCTTTGCACTCTATCTCTGAAATTAATACTAAACTTTCAAATTCTGTCCTCCTCAAGGATCCTAGCCCGTTAATGGATGGATTATCTGAAATACAAGCAACCAATTTAACTGAGCTTCTACAGTCATATCCTAATATTTTTTCGGATGTGCCGAAAAAATGTACGTTAGGTTACCATGATGTAGATGTGGGAAAATCTAAACCAATTAAACTCTCCCCCTACAGAGCTAATCCTGAAAAGCAAAGGCTACTTCAGCAGGAAGTAGACTTCTTGTTAGAACATGGTTTAGTGGAGGAGTCATCTAGTCCATGGGCTTCACCGTGCATCCTAGTAAAAAAGGCTGATGGAGGGTTTCGTATGTGCACAGACTACCGTAAAGTGAACGAGGTCACAATTACAGATGCTTACCCTCTTCCTCGTCTGGATGACGTAATTGACTTTGTGGGTAAGGCTACTTTTGTGTCCAAATTAGATCTCCTTAAAGGTTACTATCAGGTACCTTTGACAGATAAGGCGAAGGAAATCTCTGCCTTCGTGATTCCAGGAGGTCATTATCAGTATACAGTTACCCCTTCGGAATGAAAAATTCCCCTCTCATTC
>NC_069487.1:19264048-19283978 GCF_026875155.1 Cherax quadricarinatus | reverse complement strand
CCTACCTTTACCTGAAGCCATCCTTGTTCTCTGCTATAATATATATAAGATATATATATTATATATAAGATATATATATATATATTAATATTCAATCAATACATATAATATATAATATATCATATGTATTATAATGTATGTCGAGTGGCCGAATAGGGCAAATTTGCGATCTGGCTTAAATAGCAACGTTTCATCTGCCAACTGGACAAGTGACAATTTGAGTGTAATGCCATTTTTCGCCAAATCAAATACTGAACCTAAGGAAAAAAATATATTTCGCTGTGTATCTGTTTAGTATAAATTACAGTAAACAAATCTACAAATTATATTTAAGGTTGGGTTAGAGACTAAAAGAAATGTTATAATAAGTGTAAGGTAAGGTTTTCTAAGATTCATTTGGTGCAAAATTAAAATTTTATTACATTAACATTCTAATGAAAAAAAATATATGCTTTAAACGTATAAGAGAAAATTTAAGAGAAAGTTGTACTTAATTTTTAAATGAGATCTTTTTAATGAGACCAGTTTTACATATTCGGCACGAGATTATATAGTATATATAGTACATATATAATATATATATATATATTATATATATATAATATATAATATATATAACTATATAAAATATTATATTATCAATGACAACACTGCGACTACCTCAAGGTGCGCAAAACTTCATGACGCCTTAATCCACGGACCATACAAGCCTCATGAGAAGCACATCCAGCAGAATTGAATGTTGTATACTCGCTAAACCAGGACATACATAGATTGGGATGACTCAGCATAATTTCATTCCCTGCTTGTTGTACAAGTACAAACGAGCAGTATATTTATATTATTTGATGCCCACGAACGAGTGGTATTGATCATTTACACATCACTGCGACTTTAGCCAGCGGACTCGAACCCATGCTGCTATTGGCCTGCCTCATGGTGCTGCTCAGACAAAATCATGACGCCTTAATCCACAGTGACCCATACAATCCAGTAGAGTAGCGCTCCCGCGACCTGATGTATTCTCTCGCTACTTGAAGGTCATTCGAATGGTGTGAATGACTGCTAGGCTAGTTTTATTCTAGTTGCCTGTTTGGTGTACTAGTACACGAGCATAATTTTAAATTTATTGTGCTCACGAACGAGGGAATTGGCAGGGTTCGAGTCCTCCGCTAGTCGTAGTGTTGCTATTGATCATTACACTTGTTCGTGGGCACTAATAATATAAAACATACTGCTCGTGTACAAGTACAAAAACCAAACAGGGACTGAGAAGAAATCTTAAACCTAGAGACATCCACACATCGTATCCTTGGGTAGCAAGTACAACATAGCATACTTTTGCTTTCCGCGAGCTACACTACTAGGATTGTTATGGTCGCAGTGGAGATTAGAGGAGCGTCATGAGTTTTTCGCACACCATGAGGTAGGCCAAAGCAGCATGGGTCTTCCGAGTCTCCTTGGCTAGTTTCGCTGTGATGTTTATTGATCAATCACCCACTCCGTTCAGTTGGGCACAATAATATAAAATACGCTCGTTGTCTAGTACAACAAGCCGGAATGAAATTATGCTAGAGTCATCCACACATTGTATGTCCTTGGGTAGCGAGTACAACATCCAATAACCTGCTGAGGATGTGTCTTCTCATGAGGAATTGAGTATGGTCAGTGGATTAAGGCGTCTGAAGTTTTCGCACCATGAGGCTAGTCCGCAGTGTTGTTATTGATAATATAGTATATATATATATAAATAAATATATATATTAATATATATTATATATATATATATATATATATATATATATAAAAAATATATTAAATTATAACCAACGCACCCACTGTGGAAAGAAATACGCTACAACCACAGTACATCAAAGAGGAAAGCATATAAAGGTCGAGACCAACACTTTAACACATCACATCCCACAAACAACAACTGACGCGCGAAGAACATATATACAGACTCATAAGAAAGGAACACAGCATAACAAGTCTGTTTAGCTCCAACTAGGCAAGGTCCTCACGACATTCCACTAACAAAGCACTTTTAAACACCAAGAAATAATATTTACCATTTTGCAACAACTGTCATTATATAAAATACTTCCCAAGTGAGTCTGGTACTCTGATTCTTATATGCCTTCCTATGATGTAATGTTTTTTATAGTTTTCCCGCTTGAATTTCACTATTCTTTCACAGTGGTTGTTTTGCTATTCTGAAATCACCTGAATCACCTGTGATCTTAATGCATCATATATATATATATATATATATATTATATATATAATATATATATATATATATATATAGTATTATATCCTTATATATATATAATTTATACATGTCGTGCCGAATACATGTAAAACTGGTCAATTAGCAAGAACTCAATTACAATTAAGTCCTTAATAAAATTTTCCTCTTATAACGTTTAAAGAATATTTTTTTCATTAATGTTGATGTAAGAAAATTATAATTTTGCACCATAAGCGGAACTTAGAAAACTTACCTCACCCTTATATATAACAAGAACAATTTATTTTAGCCTAACCCAACTAAATAGTATTTTATAATTTTGTTTACAATAAATTTAAACTCAAAAACAAATATCAAAAATAAATTTTTTTTTTCGAGTAGGTTCAGTATGATTTTGGGCGAAATTATAGAGCATACACAAATTTCACTTTGTCCTATATGGCAAGATGAGTGTTTGCTATTTAAGGCCAAGATCGCAAGATCTGCCTATTCTGCACGACACCATATAGTAATATAATATATATTATAATATATATATATATAGATATAATGAACTTATATATATATATATATATATATATATATATAATATATATATAATATATATATAATATATATATACATATATATATAGATATAATATATATTATATATATATATATATCTCATATTATATATATATATATAAAGTCTCCTCCTTAAGACCATAAAGTCTACAGACATTGTATTGAATCTTCCCTCGAATGAAGGACAGTGGTTGAAAGCTCATCTTCCAGTCAGGCTTGGGGGGCTGGGAGTACGCAAATCCTCCCAGACTGCCTATCATCTTTCCCTATCCTCTCCCAATAGCTTCAAATGATTTAATAAAATAAATTCATCCAGACAACCTCAGTGACTTCACCAGCCAAAACCACCCCCGGGATACTGGACGCCTAGCTATGCCGATCTGAGCCATCACTGAATGAGAGACTCTTGCAGCTACAGCACCAAACCTAGTGCAGCAACTGCATACAAACAGCGTCAAGTTGGGATGGCCCCATCCGTGAAAAGGTGCTTGCCAACATGCATAGGGTTGTGATCATCAGACAGGGGAGACTGCCACGTATTTTCAAGCTGATGGAATGCACATCACTCCGGTGCCTTCCTCCAAACAGTTCCTATATCGGCGGAAATGGGAACTACGCCTCGAACCCTAAGAACCCTCCGTATAGTGCAGTGGTCAGTGCTTGCAGCTCATCCTAATTCATCACGAAATACATGTGTATTGCAAGCCGGCCAATATTGGTCTACATGGTCTTTATCTGTTCTAAAACCAAGGGCTGCCTGAAGACACAAGAAGTCACCGACATCATAAAAGAGAACCTTTGCTACAAGCTGGATGCCCAGCCGAAGAGAGAGCCCCGATCACTAAAGCCGACAATAACCCAAACCCAGCACACACCTCGATGAAAATCACCACACCTACTCCTTGGAAGAATGGGCAATCTCTCATAAAATGGGACTATATCTGTGTGTCGACGCTGCATGAACCACCTACATCCATCACAGTGTCGGGCGACAGGCAGGAGCCTGCTTGACCACTAGAGGAGTAACAAGACTGAAAGTACAGGGAGCATAAGCCAACAAGAATTAATTTGTCCGAGTGGATCAGAGACCTTGGGATCATGGAAAAAAATGGCCACACGTTTCCTAAAGACTGGGTTCCAGACTCATCGACACCACCAGGACCCAAGGGCAGCACTTTCATGTTCCAGCGCCTCACGGGTCCATCGGGGGAGAGGAGGGAAATGGCTTGTTGTCAATACTTGGCTCAGCGTCCGCTTTGAAAGGATCTAGGAGGAAATTCCATAATCTTTGACATATTGTCCTCACTACATTTACATTTGTGTTTTCTTAAATGATAATTCTGTCCTATTAAAAATTTCCACATAGAAATATAAGTATAAGGGATGGTAGAGAAAGTAAAAATATTAAACAGCTCCGGGAGATACCTTGAGTTTTCCCATTTGAGGTACTTTTTATTTTCTTTTTCTGAGGATGAGGTCCCCAGTCCAGCTATGGAGTGGTACCTCCCTATATTTTTTTAATATATATATATATATATAATAAATATATATATATAATATATATATATATTATATATATATGTATATATATATATATATATAAGTATATATATATATATATATATATATATAAAAATATATATATATATATATATATATATATATTATATATAATTATTATATGAGTGTGTGGAGTATCGAGTTGGTGTGCGTGTGTGTGTGTGTGTGTATGTGTGTATGTGGAATGTGCGTGCGTGTGAGTGTGCATTGAATTCCACTTTTATGTAATAACACGTTTTTACGTTTTTTTTTATATATTTTATTTTAAACCGTGCGATACAAATGACAAAAAATATTAGAAAAGAGATCACGACAAAACATCTACTGCACAAGAATCTCAACTTAACCCAAACATAATAAACAACACCATACAGTACAGTGGTAAATACCTCTCACACACAACACACTGTATATTACAGTGGTAATACACTCCGACACACAACACAACCGTATATTAACAGTGGTAATACACTCTCACACACAACACACAGTATATTTACAGTAGGTCATGAAACACTCACAACACAACACCCCGATATTGTTACAGTGGTAATACACTCTCACACACAACACACTGTATATTACAGTGGTAATAAACTCTCCACAACACAACACACCGTATATACAGTGGTAATAACACTCTCACACACAACACACTGTATATAACCGTGGTAATACACTCTCAACACACAACACACTGATATTACAGTGATAATACACAACACTCACACACAACACATCCCCCGTATATTACAGTGGGTAATACACTCCTCACACACAACACACTGTATTACAGTGGTAATACATTCTCACACACAACACACCGTATATACAGTGGTAATACACTCTCACACACAACACACTTATATAACATGGTAATCACATCTCCCACAGACACAAACACACTGAAATTACAGTGGTAATACACTCTCACAACACAACACACTGTTATTACAGTGGTAAAACACTCTCACACAACACAACACACTGTATATTACTGTGGTAATACATCTCACACACAACACACTGTATATTACAGTGGTAATACACTCTCACACACAAACCAAAACTGTATATAACAGTGGTAATAACATCTCACACACAAACACATACTGTATATTACAGTGGTAATACACACTCACCACACAACACTCACACTGGCCGTACTATTACTGTGGTAATACACTCTCACAACACAACAGTACACTTATATTACAGTGGTAATACACTCTCGACCAACACAACACAGAAGACACACCGTATTAACAGTGGAATACACTCTCACACACAACACACTGTTATATTACAGTGGTAATACACTCTCACACACAACACACTGTATATTACAGTGGTAATACACTCTCTCACACACAACACACTCGTATATTACAGTGGTGAATACTCTCTCACACACAACACACAGTATATTACAGTGGTAATACACTCACACACACAACACACTGTATATTACAGTGGTAATACACTCACACACACAACACACAGTATATACAGTGGTAATACAACTTCACCACACACAACACACCGAGTATATTACAGTGGTAATAAACTCTCACACACACAACACACCGTATATTACAGTGGTAATACACTCCACAACACAACACACCGTATATTACAGTGGTAAATACACTCACACAACACATACACACCTTATATTACAGTGGTAGTAATAACACGCACACACACAACACACCGTATATTAGCAGTGTAATACACTCACACACACAACAACACCGATATTTACAGTGGTAAAACACTCACAACAACCACAACACACAAACCGAATATTACATGGTAAATACACTCACACAACAACAACACGACCCGTATATTACAGTGGTAAATCACTCACACACACAACACACACCGTATATTACAGTGGTATACACTCACACACACAACACACCGTATATTACAGTGGGTAATTGACACTCCTCACACACAACACACCTATATTACAAGTGTAAATACACTCACACACACCACATCACCCGTATATTACAGTGTAATACCCACACACACGACAACACACCGTAAATTACGTGTAATACACTCACACACACAACACACCGTATATTACAGTGGGTAATACACTTCACACCACACAACCACACCGTATATTACAGTGGTAATACACTCACACACACAACACCATTTACCGTAAAATTTACAAGTGTTAAAACACTCACACATCACAACACACGGTCCTATATTACAGTGGTAATACACTCAACACACACAACACACCGTTATATTACAGGTAACTACACACACACAAACACAACACACCGTATATCACAGTGTAAATTACACCACACACACAACACACCGTTATCAGTGGTAATAACACTCACACACACAACACAGCACACGTATATACATTGGAATACACTCACACACACAACACACCGTATATTACGTGGTAAAACACTCACACACACAACACAAACCGTATATTCAGTGTAATACACTCACACACACAACACACAGTATGATTATCAGAGATAATACACCACACACACAACACTACCGTATATTACAGTGATAATCAACTCACACACACAACACACCGTATATTACAGTGAAATACACCTCACAGACACACAACACACCGTAATATTACAGTGGTAATACATTCTCCCACACAACACACTGTATATTACAGTGTAAAACTACAACACAACACACACAGTATATTACAGTGGTAATAACTCACATCCACAACACACCTGTATACTTACAGTGGTTAATACACTCACACACAACACAGAATCCGAATATTACAGTGGTAATATCACACTCACACACAACACCACTGTATATTAGTCACGTTGGACAATACACTCACACACAACACTCCGTATATTACCGTGTAATACACTCTCACACACAACACACCGTATATTACAGTGGTAATACACTCTCACACACAACAACACTGTATATACAGTGGTAATACACACTCACAACACAACACATCGTAAAGTAACCGTGGTAATACAACACTCACACACAACCACTACCTATATTACATTGGTAATACACTCTCACACACACCACACCGTATATTTACAGTGATAATACACCTCCGCACACACAACACACCGTATATTACAGGAAAATGACACTCTCAACACACACCACACGTGATATATTTACAGTGGTAATACACACTCACACACACCACAACAACCGTATATTACAGTGGAAATACACTCTACACACACACCACATCCACCGTAATATTACAGTATAATACACTCTCCACACAACACACCGTATATTACAGATGAAAATACACCTCTCACACACCACCATCCCCGTATAATTAACAGTGATAATACACTCTCACACACACCACGATACCGTGTATATTACATTGGTAAACACCACCCACAACACAACCACACCGTTAATACAGTGATAATACACTCTCACATAGCACACAACACAACCGAGTATATTACAGTGATAATACACTCTCCCACCACAACACACCGTATATTACAGCTGGTAATAACACACCATCAACACAACACACCGTATATTACAGGGAAATACAGCTCACACACAAACACACCGTATTTACAGTGGTAATACACACTCACACAACAACACAACCGTATATTACAGTGATAATAACACTCTCACACAAGCACAACAGCACCAGAATATAACAGTGTACATAAACACTCACACATCAACACACCGTATATTACAGTGATAATTACACTCTCACACCAACACGAAAACCGTATATTACAGTGGTAATACACACTCATACGACACAACACACCGTATATTCCAGTGGTAATTACACACTCACACCACAACATCACCGTATATTAAACAGTGTAATACACACTCACACATCAACACACCGTATAATTCAGTGTAATACACACTCACACCCAACACAACCGTATATTACATGTGGTTAATAATACACTCTCACACACAACCCACCGTAATATTATACAGTGGTATACACTCACACACACAACACACCGTATATTACAGTGGTAATACACTCACACAGACAACACACCGTATATTACAGTGATCATACACTCTCACACACAAACACATAACCGTACATATTACAGTGGTATATACAAACTCTCACACACAACACACCGTTATATTAACTATGGTTAATACACACTCACACACTAACTACACCGTATATTACAGTGGTAAATAGCACCATCACACCAACAACACACCGTATAATACAGTTGTAATACACTCTCACCGACCCAAAACAGGACACCTAAAAAAAAAGGAAAGGACAAAACTATTTCACCAAAAAATGCCACATCCCGTATATTACAAGTGATAATACACTCTCACACACAACACAAACACCCGTATATTACAGTGGTAATACACTCACACCCAACACACTGTCTATTACATGGTAATACACTCACACACAACACACACCGTATATTACAGTTATAATACACTCACCTCACACAACAGACACACCGTATATTACAGTGGTAAATACACTGCACACACAACACACCGTATATTACAGTGATAAGTCACTCTCCACACACAACACATCCGTATATTACAGTGGTAAGTAACACACACTCACACACAAACACACCTGGCCGAATATTAAACAAGTGGTAAATATCACACTCACACACAACACAGGAACCGTATATTACAGTGGTAAAACCCACTCACACACCAACACCCCGTATATTTACAGACTGATAATACACTCTCACACACAAACACACCGAACTATTACAGTGATAATACACTCTACACACAACACACCGTATTTACAGTATAATACACTCTCACCACACAACACACCGTATATCACAGTGATAAATACACTCTCACACACACAACACGGTTGGGGTTGTGTTGGGCCAATTTGGTGAAAGTACGAGCGGTGGAGATTGGAGGAGATTGTGAGGGGAAGTTAGGGGAGGTGAGTGAGACAGGTATGTGAAAGGTGGTGGCAGTGGAGGAGATAGGGGCAGTGTGGGTGAGGTCTGGGCAGTGTGGGGGGCGGTTGGGTGCGATGGTGGGCATGTGGGGAAGGTGGGGTGGGGTTGGGGAAAATTTGGGTGGAGTGTGTTTGGTGAGGTGGGGCGGGAAGGGGACGATGGTAGATGTGTAAGCAAGATAGGTAGGAGGTATGGGGCAGGGGTTTGAGGAGGGGGGAGGTGGATTGGAACCCAAGTCAATCATATGTTATTATTACAATCAAAAAGAAACACTAAGTCCCCCACAAGGGCTATACAACACTTCATAAGGCAAAAAAAAACAAAAAAAAAAAAAAAAAAAAGTTATGAGTGGGGTTCGAACCCACGTCAGTCCAATTACAATTATTATAATCAAAAAGAAACACTAAGCCACAAGGGCTATACAACACATCATAAGTCACAAAAAAAAAAAAAAAAAAAAAAAAAAAAAAAAAAAAATAAAACAAAAAACAAAAAAAAAGTTTGAGTGAGGTTCGCAACCCACATCAGTCATATTACTATTATTATAATCAAAAAGAAAACACTAAGCCACAAGGGCTAAACTACACTTCAGTAAAGTCAAAAAAAAAAACAAAAAAAAAAAAAAAAAAAAAAAAAAATAAATAAAAAAAAAAAAAAAAATTGAGTGGGGTTCGCACCCACAGTCCAGTCATAAACATTAATTATATAATCAAAATTGAAACACTAAGCCACACGGGCTATAAAGCTCTACATCACAAAAAAAAAAAAAAAAAAAAAAAAAAAAAAAAAAAAAAAAAAAAAAAAAAAAAAAAAAAAAAAAAAAATTGAGGGGGAATCAAACCCACTCACTCATATTATATTATTATTACCGAAAAAAATGCAACCTTAAAGGGGCTTACTGCATACATCAAAAAAAAACAGACAAACACAACACATCATAAACAACATCAAACATACATACACCACAGACACACATACAACAATATACACACTAAGAACATACACACACATAAAAACCCACAACACACAAAAGACATATATAACAAAACAGACACTAGACACACACACAAACATAATTACACACACAACAGACACACACAGACACACACACACACACACACACACACACATACACACACACACACACACAGAACTTCTTGGTGTTCTCTTTATTTGATCATTCAGAGATTAATCATCTTTTGTGGAGGTGTTGAAGGCGTCTCAGTGTCCAGTTTGACGCTTACGAGTCTTCTTGTTTGCAACTAGTAGATGAGCTTTAACGTCTGCCAACAATACGCTCTCTTGTGGATCATGCAGGAAGTATCTATGTCATTATTGAATTCAGTCAACATTGAATTGACTATGTTGATTGCTGTTATATCTGGGTTATATTTCATTCTGATGGTGAACCAACGGATGATGTCATCAGGGTCTGTGAGCTTGGAACTGACAACTATGTCCATGAAGGCTAATGCGTGGTACACCAGGTCCCAGTCATACTGCCGTACCTCATCAACGCTTAGGAGTCTTCTGAAGCAGGGGTGCTGGTTGTAGTAGTCATTTACTATTTTGTTGGCGAACATAGGATTGCCGGCATTGTAGTAGATTAGGGTCCCATCTAGGCAGAAGTACAGAGAGACAACGTGAGGGGTTTCTTTGTCACATACAAAGCGACCATGACCCTTGGTAAACATGTCCACCAAGTAGATAATCGCCAGAGACAACTCTGCATCTTTTTCCAATGCACGAGGAGTATTCTTAAGGATGGCGATCATGTCCAAACCCTCGCAATGTTGCGTGACCTCCAGGAGAGGGTGATAGTCACCAAGTACTTGGATACCATTGTCTTAAACTCACTCAGCACAAACTTGGGCACAGGCGGGCTCGAACCGGGACGCTGCAGTCTCGTAGCGGTCTGCTAACCACTAGGCTATGGGATACAAGCAAAAATATTCCAAAAAATCTATTTATACACCACAAGAATGGTAGGTACTTTACAGGAATAGTGATAAAGCTGTGTTATATAGTGAGAGTGTATCATTTAGTGATAGTTGTGTTATATAGGGAAGATAGTGCTGTGCTATCTGGGAGGTGGGGGAGGTGGGGTGTGGGTGGGCATAGGTGGATAGACGAGCGGGGATGTGGGAGGAGGTGGAGGGAAGTAGGGGGAGGTGTGAGAAGGTTGGGAAGGTGGGGCATGTGGGAGGAGATAGGGGCAGGTGGGTGGAGGTCTGGCAGGTGGGGGGCGGTTGGGTGCACGTGGGGGGCAGGTGGGGGAGGTGGGGGTGGGTTGGGAAGGTGGTGGAGGTGGTTGGAGGTGGGGCGGGTGGGGGACGAGGGGAGATGTGGAAGACAGATAGGTAGAGGTGTAGGGCAGGTAGGTTGAGGAAGGGGGAGGTGGTTTGAACCCAAAGTCAGTCATATTGTTATTATTACAATCAAAAAGAAACACTAAGCCACAAGGGCTATACAACACTTCAGTAAGTCACAAAAAAAAAAAAAAAAAAAAAAAAAAAAAAAAAAAAAAAAAAAAAAAAAAAAAAGTTTTTGAGTGGGGTTCAAACCCACAGTCAGTCATATTACTATTATTATAATGAAAAAGAAACACTAAGCCACAAGGGTTATACAGCACTTCAGTCAGTCACAAAAAAAAAAAAAAAAAAAAAAAAAAAAAAAAAAAAAAAAAAAAAAAAAAAAAAAAAAAAAAAAATTGAGTGGGGTTCGAACCCACAGTCAGTCATATCATTAATTATATAATCAAAATGAAATGCTAAGCCACAAGGGCTATAAAGCTCTACAGTCACAAAAAAAAAAAAAAAAAAAAAAAAAAAAAAAAAAAAAAAAAAAAAAAAAAAAAAAAAAATTGAGTGGGATTCGAACCCACAGTCACTCATATTATTATTATTATTATCAGAAAGAAATGCTAATCTTCAAGGGCTATACTGCACTACAGTCATAAAAAAATACAGACAAACACAAACACATACATAAACACACATACAAACATACATACACACACAGACACACATACACACACATATACACACATATAGACACATACACACACATATACACACATACACACACATAGACATATATATACATATACAGACACATAGACACACACACAAACATATATACACACACATACAGACACACACAGACACACACACACACACACACACACACATACACACACACACACACACAGAACTTCTTGGTGTTCTCTTTATTTGATCATTCAGAGATTAATCATCTTTTGTGGAGGTGTTGAAGGCGTCTCAGTGTCCAGTTGACGCTTACGAGTCTTCTTGTTTGCAACTAGTAGATGAGCTTTAACGTCTGCCAACAATACGCTCTCTTGTGGATCATTGCAGGAAGTATCTATGTCATTATTGAATTCAGTCAACATTGAATTGACTATGTTGATTGCTGTTATATCTGGGTTATATTTCATTCTGATGGTGAACCAACGGATGATGTCATCAGGGTCTGTGAGCTTGGAACTGACAACTATGTCCATGAAGGCTAATGCGTGGTACACGCAGGTCCCAGCATACTGCCGTACCTCATCAACGCTTAGGAGTCTTCTGAAGCAGGGGTGCTGGTTGTAGTAGTCATTTACTATTTTGTTGGCGAACATAGGATTTGCCGGCATTGTAGTAGATTAGGGTCCCATCTAGGCAGAAGTACAGAGAGACAACGTGAGGGGTTTTCTTTTGTCACTACAAAGCGACCATGACCCTTGGGTAGAACATGTCCACCAAGTAGATAATCGCCAGAGACAACTCTGCATCTTTTTCCAAATGCACGAGGAGTATTCTTAAGGATGGCGATCATGTCCAACCCTCGCAATGGTTGCGTGACCTCCAGGAGAGGGTGATAGTCACCAAGTACTTGGATATCCATTGTCTTAAACTCACTCAGCACAAACTTGGGCACAGGCGGGGCTCGAACCCGGGACGCTGCAGTCTCGTAGCGGTCTGCTAACCACTAGGCTATGGGGATACAAGCAAAAAATATTCCAAAAAATCTATTTATACACCACAAGAATGGTAGGTACTTTACAGGAATAGTGATAAAGCTGTGTTATATAGTGAGAGTGTATCATTTAGTGATAGTTGTGTTATATAGGGAAGATAGTGCTGTGCTATCTGGGAGGTGGGGGAGGTGGGGTGTGGGTGGGCATAGGTGGATAGACGAGCGGGGATGTGGGAGGAGGTGGAGGGAAGTAGGGGGAGGTGTGAGAAGGTTGGGAAGGTGGGGCATGTGGGAGGAGATAGGGGCAGGTGGGTGGAGGTCTGGGCAGGTGGGGGGCGGTTGGGTGCACGTGGGGGGCAGGTGGGGGAGGTGGGGGTGGGTTGGGGAAGGTGGTGGAGGTGGTTGGAGGTGGGGCGGGTGGGGGGACGAGGGGAGATGTGGAAGACAGATAGGTAGAGGTGTAGGGCAGGTAGGTTGAGGAAGGGGGAGGTGGTTTGAACCCAAAGTCAGTCATATTGTTATTATTACAATCAAAAAGAAACACTAAGCCCACAAGGGCTATACAACACTTCAGTAAGTCACAAAAAAAAAAAAAAAAAAAAAAAAAAAAAAAAAAAAAAAAAAAAAAAAAAAATTTTTGGGGGTTTGGTTAAAACCCCATCAGCATATTCTATTTTTAAAGAAAAAAAAACCTAAGAAAAGGGTTTAAAAGCATTCAGTGGCACAAAAAAAAAAAAAAAAAAAAAAAAAAAAAAAAAAAAAAAAAAAAAAAAAAAAAAAAAAAAAAAAAAAAAATTTAGTGGGGTTGCCCCAAAGTCATCCAATTATTAAAAATCAAAATGAAACTCCCAAAAGGGCTAAAAGCTCTCAGTCCAAAAAAAAAAAAAAAAAAAAAAAAAAAAAAAAAAAAAAAAAAAAAAAAAAAAAAAAAAAAGTGGGTTTAAAATTTCCCATTTTTTTTATTTTTAAAAGAAATTTCTTCTTCAAAGGTATTGCAAATATAAAAAAAATAAGAAAAAAAAAAATCAAAAAAAAAACATTAAATCCCGCACTCCCAATTTGAAATAAAATATCCCTAACAAATAGACAAAAATAATTTAAAGAAAAATGAAAAAAAAATTTTAACCCAAAAAAACCAAGAAAAAAAAAACCCCAAAAAAACCAAAACCACAACAACAAATTTCTTGGTGTTCCAAAAAAAAAAAAAAAAAACCCAAAAAAAAAAAAAAAAAAAAAATGAGTTTTTTCCCCCAAAAACCCCGGGTCACATATTATTATTATTAATTTCAGAAAGAATTGTTTTTAATTTCGTTAAAAACGGGGTTTTTTTTCATTCGAAAACCAAAACAAATCATCACCAACAAAACATTCCATAAAAACGGGACACCATCCCCACAAAACCCAAAACCCATCAACCAAAACCCTAACACTTTAAAAACATTTTAACTTTTTTTTTGGAACTAGACCCAAAAAATTTTTCCCACAAAAAATACAGAAAAAAGGGGACCACTACAAACACCAGACCCAAAAAAATTCACCAAAAAACCAGAAAAAACCTGCTTTTTTTTTAAAATTCCGGATTATTCTTGGATTGGGGCTTCAGAAAAATGCAGGGTTCTCCTTTTCCCAGAGAGGGTAAAAGTCCCAATACTTTTGGATATTTGCAAAACTACTAGCAAAAGGGGAAGGGGGGTCAACCCCGGACGTGATCTGAAACGTTTAAAAAACCTATGGGAAACCAAAAATATTTCCAAAAAACTATTTTCCCCAAAAATGGTGGTACACGGGAATAGTGATAAAGTTTGGTTAAAAGTGGGTGAAACATTTATAATTTTTTTTGGGGAAATAGGTTGCATTGGGGGGGGGGGGGATGGGGGTTTTGGGGGGCAAGGGGGTAGAACAGGGGGATGGGGAGATGGAAAGTGGGGGATGGAGAATTGGGGAATTTGGGGAAATGGGGAGGAGATACAGGTGGGGGAGTCTGGGCATTTGGGGGGGGTTGGGGGGAAAAATTTGGGGGGGCAGGGGGGGAGTGGGGGGGTTGGGGAAGGGGGGAGGTGGTTGGAGGTTTGGGCCCGGTGGGGGACGGGGGAAAATTTAAAAATTTTTTAAAAAAGGGGGGGAGGTAGGTTTTAGAGGGGGAGGTTGTTTAAAAAGTATCATTTTTTAAAATTTTAAATAAAAAAACTGCACGGGATAAAATTTTGTGTCAAAAAAAAAAAAAAAAAAAAAAAAAAAAAAAAAAAAAAAAAGTTTTGAGGGGGGTTAAAAATTCAGTTTTAATTATTTTGGGGCATGAAAAGGGGGTTTGTTGTTAAAAAAAAAAAAAAAAAAAAAAAAAAAAAAAAAAAAAAAAAAAAAAAAAAAATTGAGGGGTTGAACCCAAGTCAGTAAAATATTAATTAAAAAATCAAAAGAAACTAACCCCCCACAAGGTTTAAAAACCACATCAAAAAAAAAAAAAAAAAAAAAAAAAAAAAAAAAAAAAAAAAAAAAAAAAAAAAAAAAAAAAAAAAAATTGAGGGGGTTCGAACCCCAGTCCCCTCAATTATTATTATTATTATCAGAAAGAAATGCAAATTTTAAAGGGGCATACTGCACTACACTAAAAAAATACAGACAAACAAAAACCAAAACATAAAACACCAACAAACAACATACACAACAGAAACATACACACACATATACACACATAAAACACATACACCCCATATACCACAACACACACATGAAAAAAATACAATAAAGACACATAGACCACACACAAAACATATATACACACACATACGACACAACGACACCACACACACACCCACACACCAAAACACACACACACACACAAAAACTTCTTGGGTTCTCTTTTTTTTGATCATTCAGAGTTTAACACCTTTTTGGGGATGTTGGGGGCGTCTCAGTGTCCATTGCCCTTTTACGAGTCTTCTTTTTTGCAACTATAATGAGCTTAACGCTCCAACAATACGCTCTTTTGTGGATCATTGCGGGGAAGTATCTAGTCTTTATTGAATTCAGTCAACATTAAATTGACATTTGTTTGCTTTATCGGGGTTATATTTCTTCTGGGGTGAACCAACGGATGAGATCAGGCTTGACTTGGAACTGACAACATGTCCATGAAGGCAAATGGGTGGTACACCAGGTCCCGCAAACGCCGTACCTCACAACGTTTAGGAGTCTTCGAAGCGGGGGTCTGTTGTGTAGTTCATTTACTATTTTGTTGGCGAAAAAGGGATTGCCGGCTTTGTGAGTTTAGGGTCCCACTGGGCAGAATACAGAGAGAAAACTGGGGGGTTTTCTTTTGTCACTACAAAGCGACCATACCCTTGGGTAGAACATGTCCACCAAGTAAAATAATCGCCAAGACAACTCTGCATCTTTTCCAAATGCACGAGGAGTATTCTTAAGAATGGCGATCATTCCAACCCTCGCAATGGTTGCGTGACCTCCAGGAGAGGGTGATAGTCACCAAGTAACTTGGATATCCTTTTGTCTTAAACTCACTCAGCACAAATTTGGGCACAGGCGGGGCTCGAACCCGGGACGCTGCAGTCTCGTAGGGTCTGCTAACCACTAGGCTAATGGGGATACAAGCAAAAATTTTCCCAAAAAATCTATTTTATACACCACAAGAATGGTAGGTACTTACAGAATAGTGATAAAGCTGTGTTATATAGTGAGAGTGTATCATTTAGTGATAGTTGTTTTATAAGGGAAGATAGTGCTGTGCTATCTGGGGGGTTTGGGGGAGGTGGGGTGTGGGTGGGCATAGTGGATAGACGAGCGGGATGTGGGAGGGGGTGGAGGGAAGTAGGGGGAGGTGTGAGAAGGTTGGGAAGGTGGGGGCATGTGGGAGGAGATAGGGGCAGGTGGTGGAGGTCTGGCAGGTGGGGGGGGGGTTGGGTGCACGTGGGGCAGGTGGGGAGGTGGGGTGGGTTGGGGAAGGTGGTGGAGGGGGTTTGGGAGGTGGGCGTGGGGGACCCAGGGGGGATGTGGAAGAAAAGATAGGTTTGAGGTGTAGGGCAGGTAGGTTGAGGAAGGGGGAGGTGGTTTTGAACCCAAAGTCAGTCATATTTGGGTTTTTATTACAATCAAAAAGAAACACTAAGCCACAAGGGCTATACAACACTTCAGTAAGTCACAAAAAAAAAAAAAAAAAAAAAAAAAAAAAAAAAAAAAAAAAAAAAAAAAAAAAAAAAAAAAGTTTTTGAGGGGGTTCGAACCACAGTCAGTATATATTAATTATATAATCAAAATGAAATGCTAAGCCACAGGCTATAAAGCTCTACAGTCACAAAAAAAAAAAAAAAAAAAAAAAAAAAAAAAAAAATAATTGAGTGGGGTTCCGAAACCCACAGTCACTCATATTATTATTATTTATTTTCAGATAGAAATGCTAATCTTCAAAGGGCTTATACCGCACTACAGTCATAAAAAAAATAAAGACAAACACAAACAGATACATAAACACACATACAAACATACTACACACACAGACACACATACACACACATACACACACATATAGGACACATACACACATATACATCACATACACACACATAGACATATTACATATTACAGACACATAGACAGTACAACACACACATATACACACATATACACAATATATACAGACCACACAGAAACACACACATACACACACACACACACATAACACCACACACACAGAGAAACTTCTTGGAGGTTCTCTTATTTGATCATTCAGAGTTTAATCATCTTTTGTGGAGGTGTTGAAGGCGTCTCAGTGTCCAGTGGACGCTTTACGAGTCTTCTTGTTTGCAATAGTAGTTGAGCTTTGACGTCTGCCAACAATACGCTCTCTTGTGGATCATTGCAGGAAGTTCTATTCCATTATTGAATTCAGTTCAACATTGAATTGGCTATGTTGTTGCTGTTTATCTGGGGATTATATTTCATTCGATGTTGAACCAAACGGATGATGTCATCAGGGTCGTGAGCTTGGAACTGACAACTATGTCCATGAAGGCTAATGGCGTGGTACACGCAGGTCCCAGCATACTGCCGTACCTCTCATCAACACTTAGAAGTCTTCTGAAGCAGGGGTGCTGGTTGTAGTAGTATTTACTATTTTGTTGGCGAAACATAGGTTTGCCGGCATTGTAGTAGTTTAGGGTCCCATCTAAGGCAGAAGTACAGAGAGACAACGTGAGGGGTTTCTTTGTCACTACAAAGCGGACCATGACCCCTTGGGTTAGAACATGTCCACCAAGTAGATAATCGCCCCAGAGACAACTTCTGCATCTTTTTCACAAAATGCACGAGGAGTATTCTTAAGAATGGCGATCATGTCCAAACCTCGCAATGGTTGCGTGACCTCAGGAGGAGGGTGATAGTCACCAATCACTTGGATATCCATTGTCTTAAACTCACTCGTCACAAACTTGGGCACAGGCAGGGCTCGAACCGGGACGCTGCAGTCTCGGAGCGGTTAGGTAACCACTAGGCTATGGGATACAAGCAAAAAATATTCCAAATAATCTATTTTATCACCACAGAATGGTTTGGTACTTTACAGGAATAGTGATAATGCCTGTGTTATATAGTGAGAGTGTTCATGTAGTGATAGTTTGTCTTATATAGGTGAAGATAGTTGCTGTGCTATGTGGCGAGGGTGTGGGTGGAGGTGGGAGTGAGGGGGGCATTTAGGTGGATAGACGGAGCGGGGATGGTGGGAGGAGGTGGAGGGAAGTAGGGGGGAGGTGTGTGAGAAGGTTGGAAGGTGGGGGCAGGTGGGAGGAGATAGGGGCAGGTGGTGGAGGTCTGGGCACGGGTGGGGGGCGGTTGGGTTGGCACGTGTGGGGGGCAGGTGGGGGAGGTGGGGGTGGGGATTGGGGAATTGGGGGAGGGTGGTTGGAGGTGGGGCGGGTAGGGGACGAGGGTAGATGTGGAAGATAAGATAGGTAGAGGTGTGGGGCAGGTTGGTTGAGGAGGGGGGAGGTGGTTGAGAACCCGAAAGTCTATCATATGGTTTATTTGTACAATCAAAAAGAAAACACTAAGCCACAAGGGGATCTACTACACTTTCAGTAAGTCAAAAAAAAAAAAAAAAAAAAAAAAAAAAAAAAATAAAAAAAAAAAAAAAAAAAAAAAGTTTTTGAGTGGGTTCGAACCACAGTCGTCATCATCATTAAAATTATATAATCAAAATGAGAATGTAAGACCACAATAGGCTATAAGCTCTACAGTCACAAAAAAAAAAAAAAAAAAAAAAAAGAAAAAAAAAAAAAAAAAAAAAAAAAAAAAAAAAAAAAAAAAAAAAAAAAAAAAAAACAAAAAAAATTGAGTGGGGTGTCGAACCCACAGTCACTTCATATTATTATTATTATTTTTCAGAAAGAATTGCTAATCTTCAAGGCTATACCGCACTTACAGTCTAAAAAAGTAAAGACAAACCAACAAACAGAAACATAAAACACATTACAAAACATACATTACAAACAAGACACACATTCACAACATACACACACATATAGACACATTACACACAACATATACACACATACACACACATA
>NC_069487.1:19245732-19263548 GCF_026875155.1 Cherax quadricarinatus | reverse complement strand
AGCTATTACATTTCTTGTAGGTATGTTCACTGTTTTCACTCACGTACGATGACCGTAATAATATCTTAGGACAGCCACTAGAACGCTAAATCCTGGGAGCACTATTCAGCGATACTGCTTCACGTGTGTGTGTGTGTGTGTGTGTGTGTGTGTGTGTGTGTGTGTGTGTGTGTGTGTGTGTGTGTGTTGTGTGTGTGTTGTGTGATTGGGTTATTACAATATTTTTCGAAACGGATGATTATTTACTATTTTTCCGGCTATTTCCTGCTTACCACTAAAATTAAAATATTTTGACTTAAAATCAATTGCTGTAGAGTCAGATTTCTAATCTCTTATTTATTTTTTTTTTGTACTTCTTATATCATATTTTAAAAACAGATGAAATATAAAAAATAAGAAATATGGGCTAAGATGTCATTTTATTGCATATTTCGGCGATTCAATACAATTTTAAGCATTTTCTTATTTTTTTCTTTTTTTTTTTTTGCTGAAATACGTAAATTATCACACCTTTAATCGAATCGAAAGATCGATACCATGCCTAACCCTTCTAGAGTAGGGTAGGTGCCTGAGCCCGAGCCTTTAGCTCATAAGACTGTCATTCCCATTTGCCCCCTTGGGCCGGGGATGGCAGACCAGAGAGGCCTAACTTGTGGCTAGGCCTGGGGACAGTTGGTCCCAAAGATGAGGAGGTACTTGTGCCTCCTCCCATGGGAGACTTAGGTCTCAGACACTCCATAAAGAGGGAGCCAAGGCCGGGCCACCACTTGGAAAAGGCCCGGGCCGGGAGAATACCGGCTAATCTTTAATAATAATAATAATAATCGAATCGAAACTGTTTCTATTGTTGCTTTGATTGGAAAAAATAAACCAAATCATGTTTTTTTAATGATTTATATGCATATCTTAGATAAAAAAAATTAAGATTGATAGAAAATTTTGAAAACCTCACTGAATCTTTTTTTTTTTTTTTTTTTTTCTTATTCGCCGGTATTCTCCCGGCCCGGGTCTTTTCCAAGTAGTGGTGACCCGGCCTTGGCTCCCTATCTGAGGAGTATCCCGAGACCTAAGTCTCCTATGGGAGGAGGTACAACTACCCCCTCATCTTTGGGACCAACTGTCCCCAGGCCTAGCCACATTCCCCGCCCTCACGGGGCTCGTAGGGAGAAGCTAGGCCTCTGGTCTGCCATCTACCCCGCCTCAAAGGGGCTCGTGGGGATGGCAGTCTTATGAGCTGCAGATGGTAGCAAGCTCAGGCCTCATTGAATCGTCGATATATGCATTAAAATAACGTTTATTTCTTTTTTATTTTATTTTCTTGGTTAAATATGTAAACTATCACAGTTTTAATCGAAACTGCTTAAAAATTTTTTCGATTTGTTTCCTGCTTACCTCTAAAATCAAAATATTCTGACGAAAAATCTATTATTTTAGAATCAAAATAACTAATCTGGAAGATTTATTTGTAATTTTCATACAATATTTTTGAAAATATGTGACATTAAAAAAAATATGTTATGTCGATGATTTACAAAGGTTTGAAGGATTTACTGACACACATCGGTTTTTTTTTATTTTTTTTTTTAGCTAAAATACGTAAATTATTAAAGTGTTACTCGAAACTGTCACTTAAGTTGCTTTTCATGGGAAACTTCGCAAATCATATTAATTTATTTCAAAGTAAAACCTTAACTTCTTTTAAAATATATTTGTATATACTTTTAGCTAATCATTGGGGTATATTAGAAAGAACTTTAAAACGCCCTAAATCATCGAAATATTCAAGATTATAATACTGTTTTTTTATTATTATTATTAAAGATTCGCCGGTGTTTTCCCGGCCGGGCCCTTTTTCCCGAGTGGTGGCCCGGCCTTGGCTCCCTCTTTAGGGAGTGTCTGAGCCCTAAGTCCCCCATGGGAGGAGGCACAAAGTACCCCCTTTCATCTTTGGGCCCAACTGTCCCCAGGCCTAGCCACAAGCTAGGCCTCTCTGGTCTGCTATCCCGCCACAAGGGGGCAAATGGGAATGACAGTTCATGAGCTAAAGGCTCGGGCTCAGGCACCTACCTACCCTAGAAGGGTTAGGCATGGTGTCGATCAAATACTGTTTTAGCACATTTTCTTTTTAAATATTTAATATAAAAATCATATGAAAACTTCAAAAAGGATATATTTATTATTGCAAATTTTGTTTGTTTCGGGACCCGTTTGGGGGTATTTTCTGAATCATTTTTTAATCAAAATGTTTTTTAATTTATTATTTTTTTATAAATATTTTCCAAAATTAAAAACCCCATTAAAAATTAAAATTTTTTAAATTTTAAAATTTTTTAAATTTTTTGTAGTAAATGAATTTTTTAATTTTCTTTCAAATTTTTTTTGAAACTTTTTTATGTGATTTTTTAAAAATTAATGAAAAGGAAAAATTTTAAAGAAAATATGGGGAAAATTTTAAATTCATTGTATTTTCAGTGGGTGGAGAAATTTTCTAAAAATTACCAAAATTTTTTTGTAAAAATTTTTTAATTTTAAAATTTTTAAAAAATTTTAAACAAAAATGTTTCCTCCCCTGAACTTTTAGGGGGAAAAAAATTTAACCCAAATTTTTTATTATAAAATTTTTAAAATTTTATTGAAATTTCAACACCAGGGTAGTTTTTGAAAAAAATTAGCCATTTTTTATTCCGTCCCGGGGTTTTTAAATTTTTTTAAAAAATTTAAATTTTGCTAAAAATTTACAGTGAATAAAATGCTTCCCAAACAAACTAAATTTCAAATAGGAAAAAAAAATCCCGGTTTCGGGGCTTATTTTTCCCTTTTTTTTTAAAAAATCCCCCAAAAATAATTGTTAAACCATAAAAAAACTATAATTCCCGGGGGTAGGGTTTTGGAACCCCCCTTTTTTTAAAGTCCCAAAAGGGGGGGCTTTAAAACTTGCCGGTTCCCAGGGCCTATCCGGGGAAAACCCCCCCCCCAAAAAAATTCCTTTTTTTAATTTACTGTTGCAAAACATCAAGGAACCTTTATATGCCCTTTAAAACGGAGGGGAAACAAATGGACCTAAATAATGCCCAAAAAAGGGAAGGCAACCCCGTCCGGGACCTCCCCTGCCGGGGACTTTTGCCCGCCCCCTCGCTTTTTTAAAAGGAAAAAAAGCTTTTTTATAAAAAGGGCCCAGTTGAAAAGGGGAAAACTTTGGAAAAACCCGGGGGGTTTTAAACCTTTAAAATTTTTCCCAAAAATTTTGGGAAACAGGTCCGAGGATTTTTTTAGTGAAATGGGGAAAGAATTTGAAACAATTTTTAAACGGGGCCGGGGACGGTTTCCAAAAAAATAGGTTTTGCCGGGCCTTAAAACTGGAAAGGGTTTTAAATTCTCCCCCCCTTTACTGGGAAAAATTGTTAAGGGTCCCTTTTAATCTGACCAAATTTTTTAAAAACCGTCCCATTGGGCCAAACGGGGAAGGGGACCCCAGGGACATCCGTTAAATTTCCAAAGTCCCAAAAACACCCAAGGTTTTTTGGGTTTTGGAAACCCCTTCGGGGCCCAAGTTTTTTCGTTCCCGGCCCAGGGAGTGCGGTTGGGGGGCTCGCCCCCCTTGGGGGGGGGTTTTAAGGTGGGGGGGTCCCCCGGGTTAAAAACCAGGCCGCTAAAGTGTTGGAGGGGCGAAAATTTGGGTTTGGGCGGTTTTGGGGGTTGGGGTGGGGGTTTTAAAAATCCAGGGAGGAAATTACCTAAAAGGGGAGGACCCGGGAAAAAAGACAGAGGTGAATGGGGGAATGCCCTTTTTAAGGGGCTTCGGGAATCCCCTTTTAAAGGAATTACGCCGTTCGGGGCTTTGGGTTCAAAGTTAAGGGGACGGGTTGCCTTAGGGGAAGGTTGATTTAATGGGGGTTACCCGGGCCTTTTCCGTGGGTTGTTGGGTTGTTTTTGGGGAAGGGCGTTGGAGGTTAAACATCGGGGGGAAAATATTGAAAAATTTGGGGGGGCATAGGGAAAAACCGGGGGTAAAACTCGGGCAAAACCGGGAAAGGGGTTGGGGAGGGGAAGGCCTTGGGGGGAATTTCCGGTAAGAGGGGCATAAAAAAAGGGGGGGTTTAGGGTGGGGCCGTGTTTGGGGAGGACCGGAGAAGAAGGGAGGGGGAAGGGGGAAAACAAAAAGGTCCCGGGGAATATGTGGGGCGTGAAATTGGGGGGGCGTGTTTTTGAAAATTTAGGGGGGGGGGCCTCCCAAAAACTGGGGGGAAGAATTTCCAGGTGGGGGGTTTTTGGGTTAGAGCCCCCGCGAAAGGGGTTGGGGGGTTTGTGGGGGGAGGGGGTTTAAGGGGGGGGGGGTGGGGGGGGGGGGACAAAAAGGGGGAAGGGGGGGAAGGAAAAGTACCGGGGGGGGTGGGGGGGGGCAGGGGGGAGGGGGAGGCCCAGAAAAAAGGGGTTTTGGGGGGTTTTAAAACGGGAGGTTGTGAAAAATGTTTTCTTTTTAGGGGGTTTTAGGGGGGCCGTAGGGGGGTAAAAAAAAACCTTTTTGGGAAGGGTTAACGGGCCAAAAGGGGGGGGGAGTTGTCGCCCGTGTTTTTTTGGGGAACAGGCGGGTGGGGTTTGGGAGGACTGGGAGGAACCCTTTTGAAAAAGGGGGGGGTTAGGTGGAGGGATAAGGAAGAAGGGGGGTTTTACAGACTAAAAGATTTCCGGACACCGGGGGGAGAGGGTCTGGGGGGAAAAAAAAAATGTCAAGGTTTTTAAGTAAGTCTTTTAAAAAAAAAGGGGGGGGGTTGTGGTTGGTTGTTTTGGGGGGCAGGGGGCCCGAAGGAAAAAGGAATTTTAAGGAAAAAAGGGAAAAAAAAGGAAAACATAAAAAGGTTAATGAAGAGTAAAAATTTAAAGGGGAAGTAAAAAAAGTTTTAAAAAAGGAAAAAAGGTTGTTGTTTTGTATAAATATAGGGTGGAATTTTGGTTTTGCCGGGGAAAGAACCCAAAAAATTAAAAAAAAGGGGGGAAGAAGTCTCAAAAAAGGGGTTCGGGCAGTTGTTTAATTTCTAAAAGGGTGGGTGGGGAAAAAATTAAAAAAGGGGAAAAAGGGGGGTTTTGTTTGTAAGAAAAAAAGGGGAAAAAGGGGGAAAGTATTGCGGAAATGGGTGGTAAGAATTAAAGGGTTCTTTGAAGTGTGTAGAAGAAAAATAGTAAAAAAGGGAAAAAGGGGGTTTTTGGATGAAAAAAAAGGGTTTTTGCCCGGGTTTAAAAGGGTCCACGTATGGGGATAAAAAAATGCTTAAAAAGGGAGGGCGCGGAAAAAAGGGGCCGGGGAATTTGGTCGGGGGGTTGTAAAATTTTGGAGGGAACAGGGGGATGCGGTTGGGGAGGGGGTGGGAGGTAAAAAAATTTTGAAAGGGGGGTTAGTGGAAAGGAAAGATAGTGAAAAATTTTAAAAAGGGGTTTGGGTTTTTTTCCGTAAAAAGAAAAAAAGGGAAAGGAATAAAATCGGGGAAAGGTAGGTCAAAGGTGGGTAAAGTCACTGCAGGTAATCTAGGGGTTATTGGAATTTTAAATAAAAAGTTTTGTTAGGCGATGAGGAGGGGATGGGGGGGAAATTTGAAAACGCTTTTGGGAGGGGTTACGTTCAGAGGTTAAATGGGGGGGGTTTGAGGATGTGGTGATGGGGTTGAGAGGGTTTGTGGCTAAAAAACGGATTAAGCAATATTACGAAAAGGAAAGGGAAAACCCGTATCAATTCTTTAAATTGGGCTTCCCAAACTATTTGGGGGTGGTTAGGGGATGTTATGCGGGGGGGGGGGGGGCGGGCACTTACCCCAATGGTTTGAATTATAAAAATTTTAAAGGGGGAGGCTGGTGGGTTTGCGGGGATGAGAGGTTCCAAGCGGTGGGGGTTTTAAGGGGGGGGTTTTGGAAAGGGGTTTGTTATGGGGCGTTAGACCTTCATTTCCCGTATTGCGTAGGCAAAAAAACAAAGGGCAGGAAATGCTTCCCATGGTTGGGGTTCATGAGTCGATTGGGAGGGTACAGGGAGGGGAGGTCATACAAGTTTATGGAAGGAATGGGGGCTTTTAGCTGATAAGTGGTATGAGAATTTATGGCAAAGAGAAGGGGTGAGGAGGGGGGTTTTTGAAAGGGGGTTGTGGGAGTGTGGTATGTCATTTTGCGTAACAGTGAAAAGGGAAGCACTGGGGGGGGAAAAAAACTGAGGGGGAAATAGGGAAAGGGCTTTAAGTGGAATGAAAAAAGGGAAAAAGCAGGGGAAAATTGATGGACTACGGCAAAAGTTTTTTTCCGACCCTTGGGGAAATTTAAATTGAGGGCATTTTTTGGTTAGGGTTTTTAAATTGCATGAAGGGGAGAGGTGAGGGGGGGTGAGAAGCAGGCAACGGCTGTCGTTGTATTGGTACCCAAAGGGGAAAAGGGGGGCAGGAAAATAGGGCTTCGGGATTACCGGGGGGGATTCGTTTTTTATGCGAAGTTTTCAAATTTTTTGCAAATTTTTTGGGAAATCGGGGTCAAGTGTTTTTGGGTGGGGTGGGAAAGTATCAAAAACTCAGTTTGGTTTGCAAGGGGGTCTTGGTGGGGGGGGCATGGGTTTCTTAGGGCATTTCGTGGGGGAAAAAAGGGGGGGAAAAAGGGGGGGAGGTTTGGTGGGCGCTGATTGGAAAGGGGATTACGATAGAGTGGATCGGAAAGCTTTAAAACCTCCTCAGGGGGCGGGGGGTTTGGGGAAAAAAATTTAGTGGGTTGGGTTGAGCGTTGTTTTGGAGGTGCAATGGCGAGGGTAAAGATTAATGGCGATTGGGGGGGGAAGTTTTGTAAGGGGTTTGGGGGATTTAGGGGGGGGTGTCCTAGGTCAAATTATTTTTTGCGTGCTTTACAGGCCCCTTTTATAGTTTGGGTGGAGCAGGTGTGGGGCCCACGTAGGGGCCCGGGGTTGGGAGGTTGCGGGGGTTTTGGCCTTTTTTTAATTTTGGGTTTGTGAATGATAAAAAATTGTTTGACGGGAGGGGATGTAAATTGGACAATTAGATAGGGTTTATTTAGGAATTTTTGGCAGGGGCAACTTTATGGGGGGAAAATTTCCCAGATAAACCCATGGTTATGGGGTTGGGGAGTTGGGCGGAAGGGGGTTGTTGGGGGTAGTGAAATTTTTTGTGGGGAAGCAGGCAAATTTCCCTTTAAAAAATTTTTCCCGGGTTTATTTATGCAGAGGGCTAACTGTGGACCCCATGGAAAACTCGATTAGGTGGGGGAAAAGGGTTTCAGGGACGCTTGGGTGAAATGCGCCCCTTATCATTTGACCCTTTTTGCAGGTCCCAATTGTTTTAAATATCTTACTGTATACCCAAAGAAATGGAAAGTGGCAGGGGTTTTCCCCATTAACGGGGGCCAGCAAAAACCCAAACATATTGGGAAAGGTTTTTTTAAATTTTGTGGGGTTCGGGCTGTAAATTGGTTTAAAAAGGGAGTGGTAATTTTCCCTTTAAGTAAGGGGGGGGCTTGGTTGCTGGCCCTTAAACCCCGGGGGGTCAAATGGTCTTCTTTAAAAGGGGGGTGATGGGGGAAAAAGTTTGGGTGGGGGGGGGGGTTTTGGCCCAGGATCCAAAACCCGGTTGCAACGGAGGGTATAAGGATTTTTGGTTGCAAAATTTAAAAACTTTTTTTGAGGGTATGGCGGGGGGATCGGGGGCCGGAAAAGGGTTTCAAAAATAGGTAGGTTGGTAGATTGTTAGCCGGGAGGGTTGTAGCGCCTGTAGGGGGAAATTTTCCCTATGTATGCAGGGGGAAGTATAGGAATGGTTGAGTAGGATGAGGCTGCAACCTTGTTGGGGATGAAAAGAAATTTTTTTTCCTGAACGGCATTTTACCGTCGGGTGTGGTTCTAGGGGAATTGGAAACGGGTCTTTGACGGGGGGGGAGTGTGGGTTTTATGGGGGTGGGGGGGTCGGTTTTTCATGTAGTATTTTTTTGTGCCCGATGAGGGTGTAAAGGGGGTGGTTAAGTAGGGGTTATTTTTAAAAGGGTTTTTTTAAAAGGAGGTAAGGAATTTCTGTTTTGAGAGCTTTAAAGTCTGGGACGGGGGGGGTTGGGGGAGGAAAAGTGTAATAAAGAGCTTTTGGGGTACATTATGGCAGTTTATAAAATTTTGAATATATAGTGTGGGGATTGGGGGGGGGGAAACGGGTTCAGTGAGGGGAAGAGGAGGGTTTTAGCAGTAACGTTCTAAAAAAGGGTTATGTAGAAATAAAGAATTTATGGGAGGGGGGGGTGGGGATTTTTCGGGAAGGATAAAAAGGCAACTTACGTTTTGGTTTTTTTTAGCTTGTAATTAGGGGAGGGGAGGGTCGATTGGAAAGTGTTGCTGGGGCAGGGAAGTCATGGGGTTTAATTTGGGTCGGCCCCCCCTTTGGGAGGGGTGACAACAAAAGTTTTTCGTGTGTGTTGGAGGAGTGATGCGTGGGGTGGGAAAAATGTATGGACCCAAAGGGGGCCCACCTATGGAGTGGCCAGTTTTTTTTTTTTTGTATGGGTTTTACCTATTCTATGTAAAAGTGTCTTAAAAAATCGTATTAAATTTTGTTGTTTTCTATGTACCAGTTTTGTTTTACAATGATGTACTGTGGGGTATGTGTGTTTAGGGGTTTTTTGTATTTTAACAAATGCTTTTTGTTTTTCCCTCTTCGTTTTCTTGTTTCAATTTTCAAATTTAAAGTAAATTTGTTTTTGCATTAAAACAAAAAGGGTATTTTTCTTTGCCAATGAAATTTTTTTTTTGTTCATGTGTGTTTAGGTTTTTTTATGTTTAAAATGTACTTATAGAAAGTCGGGACCCTGATTTTGGGTTTTTTATGTTTATGTTCTTGAGTAAGTTTTTGGCTGTATGGTATACAGATATATCTAGCCAGTTTATAGGGCGCATTCCTTTTGTTTTCTGGATTTTTTTTATACGGGTTTATTGTAACTGTAATGAGTCGGGGGTTTTGGGTTTAAAGTGTTTTCTTTGTTTTGTTTTTTTGTATTTTGGGATATTAAAGCTGTAATGTTAGGGGTAAGTATGTAGATGTTTAGAGGATTATGATGTTAGGTTTTTGGGTTTTTTGATTAATGGAAAAATGGAAGTTTAAATTTTTACATTTTTTCGTATATATTCTTTTTAAATTTTAATGAGCCTTTTCATATGTTTGTGGGTTTTATGTAAAATTTATATGTAAGTTAGGTTTTGAGTCATTGAATGTTTTATATGTCAGTTCATGACCCTGTTACTGTGTTTTTTGTAGCTATGTTTTTGCCCTTTAAATTATTGTTGTATGGTTTTTACAGTTATATCTTGCGGGGTTATAGGGGTAATTTCCCTTTGTGTTTTGTTTTTTTGTTTGGGTTTTTTATGTCAATTTGGGGGCCCAACCTTCGGGGTTGAGATCCATTACTTTTTCCTTTTATTTTTAAATTTTTTTGTATTTCGTTTTTGGTTTTTAAAAAAAAAAAAAAAAAAAAAGTGCCCGTCGTGGAAAAGAAAATGAATAGTTAAACAGTCCCAAGGGTTTAAAAATTTTTGTAGCTGACCTATATTCAGCTGACCAAATTACAGTGAGGAATCAAAACAGAAAACGCCAAATATATCTTTAAAATCAAGGAAAGTAAGGTTGTAGGTGGCGTTTTCTCCCCCCGTGTTTTAAAAAAAAGGGTGAGTCAGCAAGGGCCCGGTTTAGGCAGCCCAAAAACACCACAAAACCCCCTAAATGGAACTGAGGGGGATTTTTGGAAAGGTTTTTACCCTGGATTAAACCTTTCTGATCTACAGAAGGAAAGGAGTTAGAAGTTAATTGGTTTAAAACCAGGGCTGTGAAGTTTAGTGGGGAAGGGGGGGTGGTTTTAAAAAGGGGTTTAAATGTAAGGGTTTTGTGAAATTTAAAAAAAAGTTGGGGCAGTGAAGAGGGTTTTTTTAAGGAAATTTTTTTAATAATTCAGTGGTGTATTTCTAAAACAGGGTACTAAATGTACTAGGGGCTGGGGGGAAAAAGAAATAAATATTTATTGTAAAATTTTGGGAAAAAAGCGAAAAGTTTAAAAAAGGGAGGCCCTTTTGGGGGGGGACAGGCTGCCATTAAAATTTTATTAAAATTTCTTCTTCAATTTCCCTGAAGAAAGAAATCAGTCATGGGGGCTTTGGGAAAAAGGGGAATGGAGTAAATAAAAAGTGCCCCGGAAAAGTAAAAGCCCAACAGTTTTCCATCCTACCCGAAAAAATAAAAGTCACTATCGCGCAAGGTTTTGGCAAAAAACTGAAACCCAAACAAAAACAGTGGCCCACGTCTTATTGTTTGCACTTTAAATGGGGATTTCCAAAATTTCCGGACCTCCAAAATATTGTGCAGAGGCCAAAAAAGAAAAAATAAATGACGGGGATAATGACGGTCTCAAGTAGTAGGAAAGATAACCTTTAAATCCTTTTGTAATGAACTAGGTCAATGTGAGCAATACAGCCATTATTACTCAAAAAACCCACCAGACAGGTGCATAAACTGTACTAAAGTACCCATGAAAAAAAGGGGAAAAAGGCCCCCTTAGTAAAATGTGGGAAAAGGGGGGGGTGCCCTGATGGATGGGATGTTTCAATTTTTGCCCGCGGGTTTCCGGGAAATTTATTTTGTGTGTAACAAAAAGCCTTTGGCACAGTTTCTCTTTAAACAGTATGACATTGATTTACCTAATTTTAATACAAAAAGACCATTGCCATATATTGAAAGATTAGATTTTTTTATGAAAACAGGGCCTTTTACTTTATTCATGTCAATTTCAAGTCCCCTTCTTCCTAACTTGGCAGAGATTAGGGGTTCTAGCTAAAAAAATTAGGGAAAAGTTAAAACCATTTTTGAATCTTGGTTGGGGTGATCCCGGGGACTGACGACGAAGGGGCAAAAAAAGATGGGGTTTCAATATAAAACGCTTTGATAGGAAAAGGAAAAGGGGGGTGGGTATGTTTCCCACATTTGAAATGGGTTGTTACCAAACCAAAACCTGATTTAAAATTTAAAAATAAACTGGGATTTTATGGTTTTTAAGTGCTGCTTCCTAAACCCAAACCCCCTTAGTAGGAACTTGTTACCGCCCTCCTACCCAGGACCTTTTTTAGAAGAAAATTTTCCCGAGTCTTGTCCGGGTTGAAAAAAAATTGGGGAGCAATAATATGGGCGACTTTTAAAATTGTTTTCAGCAGCAAAAATACGGGCCCTTTCAAAAGGTATAACAAATTTCTAGGTTAAAAAGGGTTTCACTCAAACCCAATTTTAAAACCTTTCCCAAACCCCGGGTCACCCCAGTCTTAGCCACCCCAATTGACCCCATACTTTTTAACCCCTCTGAGAAATTTAGTCAGTCAGGCGTCATTACCCCCAGGTCTTAGTGATCATTTCATCATTTACTGCACCAGGAAAAAACTAGGGTTGGATAGGCTACACAGGGGCAATTAAAAAAAGAGGTCAATTTAAAAAAAAAAATAAAGAAAAACTGGGGAAATAGGCGGGCCCAAAATTTTGACTGGGACAGAGATAACAAGTTGCCGGAACCCTAAAAAAAATGCCTGGGGAAAAAATTTAAAACAATCCACTTTCCATCCCTTTATAATATTGCACCAGTTAAAAAAGGTTTTGGGTTTTTAAAAGAAGAACTGAACCCTGGTGAATACTGGTTTTTTAATTTTTATGAAAAATTTAGAGACCAGCGCTAAAAAGATTTTTTGAAAAAGACAGGATATTTCAGCATAAATGAATTCCAAAGGGTGAGGAACAGAGTACAGAGACTTTTAAAGGGCAAAGGCCCAAAACCTTTTGCTAAAAAAGAAAAGTTAAGCATAAAAACCAAAAGCTCTTTGGGAACAACTTTAAAAAAGTTGGGGGATAGCCATTTAAACCGTAGATTGGTTAAATTGTACTCACTATCGGGTAAAGAGGTATGCCAAAGAAACATCTAAGGTGGCAAATTGCTTTTAATTTTCCCATACCAAACTGTTGGGAAAAACATAGTAAGTAAACTACCCGCTGATCAAATACCCTTTTTACAGGGCTCTGATAAATTTCCAAATTTACCAATAAAGGGGTAACCCCCAAAAAGTTGTCAATTTTTTTAAATGTTCTCATGCTTTATTCAAAAAGAACTAAGCAAAATTAAACCCCAAATAAGGCACGGGCCCCGATAAAAAATTCCCCTTAAGTTCCCAAAAGATGGGTGCTTCTGGAAATGTTTAATTTCCCCATTGGGTCACATTTAAAAAATTATCAATCACCCAAAAAACCCTACCCGGGGGGGTTCAAGGAGGCCCGGTTTTTCTCCGTCTTCAAGAAAAAAAAATTTGGGCTGATGTAAACAATATAGGCCTGTTGGGATACTCAGTTAAAATCTTTAAAATTTTAGAGAGGGCGATGTATTTTTAAGTTGTTAAGTACCTTAATGGGCAACCAAAATTTCCCTAAACTATCAATCGGGGTTTAGAAGTCCTACTCAAAACCCACACTCCCCTTTTTAATTTAGGATTACCCGAAAAACTGAAAAAGTCAAAGGGGGAAAACCCCTAGGTTTGGTAAAACCCTTTGGGTTGCAAAAGGCCTTCGATACTTTTCCAAAACCCCAATATATTATGTAATAAAAACCCTTTAAAACTATCGGTATAGGGTTTTGTTTGACTGGTTTTTAAAACCCAAAAATTTGCCCCAAAAGGGGACAAATAGTCAAAAAAAACCAAAAAAAGGGAAACCGAACCCCCTTTCCGATAAACAGTGGGGTTCCCCAAAAGGGAGTATTTTGGGGGCCCTGTATGCCCACAGGTGTAAGTGCCAAACCCTACTTTTATGCAGAATTTAAAAGGGCTTTCTTTTTTGTGTAGGTAAAGGGCCCACAAAATATTGCTAAAGTTTTAACACTGGAAATGGGGTCCTGCAGCAAATGGTTAGTAGACAAAAAAAACTATTTACACCTTTGGGAAAAAATAAAACCAATTTTCCTTTTTGGGAAAGAAAAAATAAAAATGAGAAGGGTAAATAATTTAATTTTTCAATGTAATGGGGAAACCCTCACTTTGGTTTTTATCAGTAAAAATATTTTTGGGGAAACCCCTTTTACCCCTGATGTCAGGAAAAATTGATAGGGAACAGGTGTTTGAAAGAAAGCGGGAAAGCCAGCCCGAAGTTTCCCGTATTGACAAGCCCCGGGGGGTTACCCACAGAGGTGCAGGACCCTAGGGTTTGCCCTTTTTACAAGCCCAAAGGTTTTTGCTTGCTTTCTTGGTTCTCTGCCTTTTACAAAAAAAAACTGAAAAAATTTGGACTGCAAATACCCCGAACAAAATCGGGAAGATTCTCCTGGGGCTGGGAAAAAGGAACATGTAGGCCAGGATGAATTTCGCAGTTTTGGTTTTGCTGAATGTTTAAGACCCGAGTAAAAAAAACTGAAGCTAAATCATGTTTATAAAAATTTCTCCAAAAATGTCTAAATATCTTGCTGTCAATTTTTTCAAGGTTGGGAACCAAAAAAATATAGTCTAGGGGGAGGGGCACAACTTTTGTAGTACCCACAGTCAGTGGCCAGGCTTCAAAAACCCCCCTTTTATTGTACAGCAAAAAAAGAAAAGGAAAAGCTGCCTGTACATGTCAAAAACCAGTTTTAGCAGGGAACCCGTTAAAAAGGGGTGGGCCCAAAAAGGGGTCTGATGAATGTAGTACAGAAAAGGGAGGGGAATGATTTTCTATTTTTTTGGTAAAATACGTGTAAAATTTTCCCCTATTTCCCAGTTTAAAGACCCTGTATTGTAGATAGTTTTTAAAACCCTTTGGGGTAGTAGATAGTCTTTTTTGTTTTGATTAAAAAGATGTTACCCCCATTGTAGAATAATAAGAAAATATTAAAAACCCTAATATTATAATATAAGGTAAAAAGGCCCCAAAGGAAATAAGCACTCTGTCGACCTTTTTTTGGGTTTTTCCTAGGTTTTCTAACATTTGCTGCTATGTATGATAATTCATGCAACTGTTTTTTGTGAAAAACCCCGAATAAAATTTCTTTTTTACTTACTTACTTTTCATAAAAACAGGATTATTATTGCCCCCTTTTGAGTTGCAAGAATTGGAAACATTTCCCGATATACTTATTTTTTTCCCCTTTAAAAATGTTAAAATATTTTTTTTTATTAAAAAAAAATGCTACTTTAATTTTAAATTTTTTATATATATTTTATAAAAAAATATATTTATATATATATATATTTTTATTATATATATATATATATATATATTTTATATTTTACCCAAAAAATTGACATATATCAGGCTCTGTTGTCGATATTTGAAATAAAATATGGTTCAGCACATTTCCAATATTTTTTTTTTTATTTTTTATTTTTAAAAAATTCAAAAAAATTTAAATAAAAATTAATATTTTTATTGGAAATTTCGAAAATTTTGAGAAATTTAGAGGTATTTTCCGACATCATTTTATAGCTAAAATATGAAGATTACTTTTAATCAATCGTAATTTTTTTCGATTTCTGGAAATTTCTTGCTCTCAACAAAAATATAAATTTTTGGCTAAAAATACATTGTTTTAGCAATAAAAATCAATCTTTTAGATTAATAGACTTTTCAAATTTTTTTTAAATTGTGAAATTTTAAAAAAAATTTAAGAAAATGTACAAATGTTATATTATTGCATTTTTTAAGGTTCAGAATGGTTCGAAGCATTTTTGAATTCTATTATTTTATGTAAAAAATATAAAAAATCAAATTTTTAACAAAACTTTTGTTTTCATTTGAATTTTAGGGGAAAAGTTCATTGAAATCTATTATTTAAGAAAAATTTTTTTCGGGTAAAACATCGCCTGTTTTAAATGATTTATTAGACTTTTTAGTTTAAATTTAAATGTAAAAAGCTTCAAAAAACCCCTGAATCTTTAAAAATGTGGAAAAAAATCTTTATTACCCTTTTTTTTATTTTTTTATAATGCAAAATTTTTTTAAAAAATCATAAAATCGATAAAAAAAAATAAAAATTATTATAGCATATTTCGACGTTTCAGGGCAGTTGAAGTCATGTGTAAATATTTTTTTTAGATAAATATGTAGTTTTTTCATTTTAATAGAATTGATTATAATTTACTTTTTTGCACGTGAGCCCATGCCCACCCCTTCTAGGGTGGGGTTAGGTGCCTGAGCCCGAGCCATTAGTCTAAGACTGCATTCCCATTTGCCCCTTGGGGGGGGGGATGGTAGACCGAGGGGCCCTAGCTTGTGGCTAGGCCTGGGGACAGTTGGCCCCAAAGTGGGGGTACTTGTGCCTCCCCCATGGGGGGGACTTAGGTCTCAGACACCCCCCCAAAGAGGGACCCAAGGGCCGGGCCCCCATTTGGGAAAAGGGCCCCGGGGGGAGAATACCGGCTAATCTTTAATAATTTAAATAATAAAAATTTATATTTTGGATTTTCCTTTAAAACAAAATATTTTCACTAAAAAATTCATATTTTAGAGTCAAAACCCCAAATTCTTAGATTTTAGGTTTTTTATATGTATTTTTAAACTTATGTTTTAAACCCAAATTTGTATTAAAATTTACCCATTTACGGATGGCCCAACTTTATGGCGCTTTACATTAAAATCTTCATTTTTACATAAAATGGAAGTTTCAAAAATTTGTTTACGGCTCCCGGGTTGTCTATTTTGCATTGCAGCCTCCCTTCAGTCTTTTTTTGAACCTCCGTGAGCTCTGCATCTTCTCGTTTTGTCTGGAAACTTTAAAATAGTGCTTTTTATAGATTTCTTGAGTGGTGTGGTGTGTGTGTGTGTGTGTGTGTGTGTGTGTGTGTGTGTGTGTGTGTGTGTGTGTGTGTGTGTTGGTGTGTGTGGTGTTGTTTCAAAGACGTCTTTTTTTTTTTTATTTTTTAAAACATTACAAAAACAAGGTGGAATTTTTTTTAAAGGGACAAAATGAGGTAAATCACAAATTCCCCAATTAGCCCTTTTCAAAAATGATTAAAAAGACAAAAATGTTCTGACACCAAAACCACACCATTACACCGTTATACCCGAGTTATATTACCCGTGAAAGGGTGAAACTTTGACACAATTTCACCCCCCCCCCCCCCCAAATATAACCCTCACCAACGACTGATCTTTAAATTAACATTAAAGGTACATAGGAAACACTTCATGAGTGAGCAGTAACATTTGGGCACAAAAAAATTAAAAACAATTAAAAAGGGGTAATGTCTTTATTAACACAATGACACCTCAACCTGGTGAAAGAAAAAACCCCGCAAAAGTTTAGTTTTCTAAGAAAGGTTGCAACAAAGAATGTCAACTCCCAAAGGGAACTTTGTGCAATTTTTTTTCTTTGAGTAAACCTATTCATTCAACACAGTATATAATAAAAAAATTTAAAATTTTGAAAAAAATCACGAAAACAAAGGTATAAGTATAAACCCCAGCCATTTTTAGCGGCTAAAACGCAAAAAAATTCCACTACTTCCCTAAACAGATAAAAAAAAAACAAAATTTTGTGACAACTGCAAACCCAAAACAAATCACATCATATGATTAAAAAATTATTACTAGTAACAACATAAAAATATGACTTTGCGTTTACATAGATAATAAATAATAATTGACTTAAGATGCTATGTACAAGATAACAAATAAAAAATGACTTAAGACTGCTATGTACATAGATAATAAATAATAATATGACTTGATGCTTGTCTAGTTAAAAAACATAAAAATTGATTAAAACTCTTGTATAGATAAAAACTTAATTGATTAAGCTGCTTGACATAGTAACAAAAATAATAATAGACTTAAGACGCATGTACATGATAATAAATAAAAAATGACTTAATGCTATGTACAAGATAAAAACTAATAAATGACTTAAGATGCTATGTACATAGAAATAAATAAAATAGCTTAAGACTACTTTAAAAGGTAACAACATATAATATGATTAAGACTGTATGTAATAGATAATAACATAATAATATGACTTAAGATACTTGTACATAGGTAACAAATAAAAATATGACAAGATACTATGTCATAGATAATACATAAAAATAAAATTAAATTTTAATGGACACAGTTGTCAATTAGCCCTTAACAGATCAGGCTTAGAGGTAATTCTCATAGACAAGTCAAGTCCAAATGCGTGTAGTCCCCTCTTTCTACTACAATAATATGCGTATTATCTACACAAATTTAATTACTGGACAAGCAAATTTCCCTCCTTCCAATCAAAATTTCGCCCTACCCTCACTTGACGTGTGTAGGCAACCCCCCCCTTGAATCTTTCCTCATTCATATCCTTGAAAGGAACATGGTACTATATGAAAAGTGTATAGTCCAGCACAAAAAAATGGGAGTCCCAGGTGTTGCACCGTGGTCCTAATTATTCACTACGCATCACTCCCAAAACACACGCAAAAATTTGTTGTATCCATCCAGGGGGGGGGACCCGTTTTCACCATGACTTCCCCGCCCCCGCAACCCCTTTCCCAAAGTACCCCCCCCTCCCCCGTATATTAAAGTCTAAAAACCTGTAACGTAAATTGCCCAAACCCCCAAAAACCTCCCCAATCCTCCCCTAAAATTTTTTTATTTTTTAATACCTTTTTTGAACCGTAACCCCTCCTCTTCACCACACTGACTTGTTTCCCCGCAATCCCCACTATATATATATAAATTTCCTAATGTACCCCCGCCTTTTTACACTTTCCCCCCCCCCACGTCTCAATACAGAAAAATTTCCTGACCTCCTTTTTATTATCACCCTATTTAACCCCCCCTTTA
>NC_069487.1:19227594-19245232 GCF_026875155.1 Cherax quadricarinatus | reverse complement strand
TCCGGGCTTTGTCATACCTCTTCTTAAACTATGTATGGTTCCTGCCTCCACTACTTCACTTGCTAGGCTATTCCACTTGCTGACAACTCTATGACTGAAGAAATACTCCTAACGTCCCTGTGACTCGTCTGAGTTTTCCCAGCTTCCGGGTTGTGACCCCTTGTCCCTGTGTCCCCTCTCGGGAACATCCTATCCTGTCCACCTTGTCTATTCCCCGCAGTATCTTGTATGTCGTTATCATGTCTCCCCTGACCCTTTTGTCCTCCAGTGCCCGTCAGTCCGATTTCCTTAACCTTTCCTCGTACGACATTCCCTTGAGCTCTGGGACTAGCCTTGTTGCAAACCTTTGTACTTTCTCTAACTTCTTGACGTGCTTGACCAGGTGTGGGTTCCAGACTGGTGCTGCATACTCCAGTATGGGCCTAACATACACAGTGTACAGTGTCTTGAACGATTCCTTATTAAGGTATCGGAACGCTATTCTCAGGTTTGCCAGGCGCCCGTATGCTGCAGCGGTTATTGGTTGATGTGTGCCTCCGGTGATGTGCTCGGTGTTATGGTCACCCCAAGGTCTTTCTCCCTGAGTGAGGTCTGTAGTCTTTGCCCCACCTAGCCTATACTCTGTCTGCGGTCTTCTTTGCCCCTCCCTAATCTTCATGATTTTTGCATTTGGCTGGTTTGAATTCGAGAAGCCAGTTACGGGACCACATGTCCAGCCTGTCCAGGTCTCTTTGCAGTCCTGCCTCATCCTCGTCCGATTTAATTCTTCTCATCAACTTCACGTCATCTGCGAACAGGGACACTTCAGAGTTTATTCCTTCCATCATGTCGTTCACATATATCAAAAATAGCACTGGTCCTAGAACTGACCCCTGTGGGACCCCGCTCGTAACAGGCGCCCACTGTGATACCTCTTTCACGTACCAAATGACTCGTTGCTGCCTCCCTGCCCAGGTATTCCCTTATCCATTGCAGTGCCCTTTCCCTTTTTCGTTTTGCCTGATCCTCCAGCTTCTGCACTAATTCTTGTGGGGAACGTGTCAAAGGCCTTCCTGCAGTCTAGGAAAACGCAATCTACCCAACCCTCTCTCTCATGTCTTACTTCTGTTACCTTGTCATAAAACTCCGGAGGTTTGTGATACAAGATTTGCCTTCCATGAACCCCTGCTGGTTTTCATTTATAATCTTGTTCCTTTCCAGGTGTTCGACCACTCTCCTCCTGATAATCTTTCTCCATGACTTTGCACACAATACATGTCAAGGGGACACAGGTCTGTAGTTTAGTGCCTCGTTTCTGTTTCCTTTCTTAAATATGGGGACTACATTAGCTGTCTTCCATTTCTCAGGTAGTTGCCCAGTTTTTAAGGGATGTGTTGAAGATTGTGGTTAGAGGCACACACAGCATCTCTGCTCCTTCTCTAAGGACCCCCTGGGGAGATGTTGTCCGGTCCCATCGCCTTTGAGTGTCAAGGTCACTTAAGAGCTTCTTCACCTCCTCCTCAGTTGTTCGTAATGTCATCCAACACTTGTTGGTATATTCCCTCTTGATGTTCCCCTTTTGTTCTGTCTTCCCACAGCCCTTCCTGTCTCTACTGTAAAAACTTCCTTAAATCTCCTGTTTTAGCTCCTCACATACCTCCTGATCATTTCTGTGAGTTTTCCACCTTCTGTCCTTAATCTGATCACCTGGTCTTTGACTGTTGTCTTCCTCCTGATGTGGCTATACAACAGTTTCGGGTCTGTCTTGATTCTCGATGCTATGTCATTTTCATACTGTCGCTGGGCCTCCCTCCTTACCTGTGCGTACTCATTCCTGGCTCTGCGACTGATCTCCCTATTTTCGTGTGTTCTTTGCCTTCTGTACTTTTTCCATTCTCTATTGCACTTTGTTTTTGCCTCCTTACACCGTCGGGTGAACCAGGGCTTGTTCTGGTCTTCCCGTTGTTACTGTTGCCCTTGGGAATGAACCTTTCCACTGCCTCCTTGCATTTTGTTGCTACATATTCCATCATTTCATTTACTGGCTTTCCTGCCAGTTCTCTGTCCCACTGGACCTCCCGCAGGAAGTTCTTCAACCCTATGTAGTCCCCTCTTTTATAGTCAGGCTTTTCCCATTCTACTCCTGTTATTCTCTCCACTTGCAGCTCTACTATGTATTCAAAGCACAGAACCACGTGGTCGCTAGCTCCTAGGGGACTCTCATACTTGATTCCCTCAATGTCTGAGCTGCCCAGGTGAACACAAGGTCCAATCTTGCTGGTTCATCCTCCCCTCTCACTCTGGTAGTGTCCTTAACATGTTGGTGCATGAGGTTTTCCAGCACCACGTCCAACATCCTGGCTCTCCATGTTTTGGGACCCCCATGTGCTCCAGGTTTTCCCAGTCAATCTCCCTGTGGTTGAAATCCCCCATAACCAGCAACTTTGCTCTGCTGGAGTGAGCTCTTCTTGCCACCTCAGCAAGTGTGTCCACCATTGCTCTGTTGCTCTCTTCATATTCCTCTCTTGGCCTCCTGCATTCTGTGGTGGATTATACATCACTGCAATGACCACTTTGTGTTCCCCAGACTGAAGTGTACCTGCTATGTAGTCTCTTTCTCCCCGTCTCATCTATTCCTTCCATTTTTCTCGAATTTCCATCTGTGTGTGTGTGTGTGTGTGTGTGTGTGTGTGTGTGTGTGTGTGTGTGTGTGTGTGTGTGTGTGTGTGTGTGTGCGTGCGTGTGTGGTTGTTGGTGTGTGTGTGTGTGTGTGTGTGTGTGTGTGTGTGTGTGTGTGTGCGTGTGTGTGTGTGTGTGTGTGTGTTGTGTGTGTGTGTGTGTGTGTGTGTGTGTGTATGTTTGTGTGTGTGGTGTGGTTTGTGCGGTATCTGTGGTGTGTATTGTGTGGTGTGTGTGGTGTATGTGGAGTGGTGTGTTTGGTGTGTGTACTCACCTATTTGTACTCACCTATTTGTGGTTGCAGGGGTCGAGTCATAGCTCCTGGCCCCGCCTCTTCACTGATTGCTACTAGGTCCTCTCTCTCCCTGCTCTATGAGCTTTATCATACCTCGCCTTACAACTATGTATGGTTACCGCCTCCACTACTTCACTTTCTAGGCTATTCCACGGCTTGACTACTCTATGACTGAATAAATACTTCCTAACATCCCTTTGATTCATCTGAGTTTTCAACTTCCAATTGTGACCTCTTGTGTCTGTGTCCCATTTCTGGAACATCCCGTCTTTGTCCACCTCGTATATTCCGCGCAGTATTTTATATGTCGTTATCATGTCTCCCCTGACCCTTATGGCCTCCAGTGTCGTCAGGCCGATTTCCCTCAACCTTTCTTCGTAGGACAATCCCCGTAGCTCTGGGACTAGTCTTGTTGCAAACTTTTGCACTTTCTCTAATTTCTTGACGTGCTTGACTAGGTGTGGATTCCAAACTGGTGCTGCATACTCCAGTATGGGCCTGACGTAAATGGTATACAGAGTCTTGAACGAATCCTTACTGAGGTATCGGAACGCTATCTGTAGGTTTGCCAGGCACCCGTATGCTGCAGCAGTTAACTGATTGATATGCGCCTCAGGAGATATGCTCGGTGTTATACTCACCCCCAGATCTTTTTCCTTGAGTGAGGTTTGCAGGGTTTGGCCATCTAAACTATATTTTGTCTGTGGACTTCTTTGCCCTTCCCCATTCTTCATGACTTTGCATTTGGCAGGGTTAAACTCAAGGAGCCAGTTGCTGGACCAGGCTTGTAGCCTGTCCAGGTCTCTTTGTAGTCCTGCCTGATCCTCATCCGAATTGATTCTTCTCATTAACTTCACATCATCCGCAAACAAGGACACTTCTGAGTCTATCCCTTCCGTTATGTCATTCACATATACCAAGAACAGCACAGGTCCTAGGACTGACCCCTGTGGAACCCCGCTTGTCACAGGCGCCCACTCTGACACCTCGTCACGTACCATGACTCGCTGTTGCCTCCCTGTCAGGTATTCTCTGATCCATTGCAGTGCCTTTCCTGTTATGTGTGCCTGATCCTCTAGCTTTTGCAGTAACCTCTTGTGAGGAACTGTGTCGAAGGTCTTCTTGCAGTCCAAAAAAATGCAGTCGATCCACCCCTCTCTCTCTTGTCTTACTTCTGTCACCTTGTCATAAAACTCTAGTAGGTTTGTGACACAGGATTTTCCCTCCCTGAAACCATGCTGGTTGTCAATTATACACTTGCTTCTTTCCAGGTGCTCCACCACTCTCCTCCTGATGATCTTCTCCATGACCTTGCATACTATACACGTTAGTGATACAGGTCTGTAGTTTAGTGCCTCATGTCTGTCTCCCATTTTAAAAATTGGGACTACATTTGCCATCTTCCATACCTCACGGAGTTGGCCAGTTTCAAATGATGTGTTGAAGATCTTTGTTAATGGTACACACAATATCTCTGCTCCCTCTTTAAGGACCCACGGAGGGATGTTGTCGGTCCCACCGCCTTTGAGGTGTCAAGTTCACATAGCAGCTTCTTCACCTCCTCCTTGGTTATATGTACTTCATCCAGCACTTGCTGGTGCACCCCCCTGCTCTGATTTCCTGGAGTCCTACTGGTTTCCACTGTAAATACTTCTTTAATTCTCGTGTTTAGCTCCTGACATACCTCCCGGTCGTTTCTTGTGAATTTCCCATCACCCTTCCTCAGTCTGATTACCTGTTCCTTGACTGTTGTTTTCCTCCTCATGTGGCTGTACAACAGCTTCGGGTCAGTGTTGACTTTTGATGCTATGTCATTTTCATATTGTCGCTGAGCCTCCCTTCTTATCTGTGCATATTCGTTTCTGGCTCTTCGGCTAATATCTTTATTTTCCTGAGTTCTCTATCTTCTGTACCTTTTCCATTCCCTAGTACACCTAGTTTTTGCCTCCCTACACCTTTGGGTGAATAACAAAAAAAGGCACAATACCGTGACTGGAACGATACACAAATAACCCGCACATAAAAGAGAGAAGCTTACGACGACGTTTCGGTCCGACTTGGACCATTGACAAAGTCACACTAACCAGAAGTGGAGCAGGACGGCTATATATAGGCAGGAAGGGGTGGTGGTAGTAGTAGTAGTAGTAGTAGTAGTAGTAGTAGTAGTAGTAGTAGTAGTAGTACAAGAATGGTATATAATACCGACAAGATGAAATTAAGACACATGCGCAACACCCGGGCATCCCCATCGTAGACGTTTCGCCATCCATCCAGCCACTGGATGGCGAAACGTCCACAACAAAGACAACCAGACGCTGCACATGTGTCTTAATTTCATCAGTAGTTGTAGTAGTAGTAGAAGAGGTAGTAGTAGTGGTAGTGGTAGAAGTGGGAAATAAGGAGGACGAGCCAGTCAAATACAAAGGAAGGGGAGCACTGCGAGAGAGCTAGGTGCCCACTGAGGGAGAGCAAGCGCACAGAGGTGCGTGAAAGGGGAAGTGGGAAATAAATGAAGAAGGAACAGAAACACGAGAGAGAAGAGAGAAAGACAACCCAGAGGAGAAAAGGAAAGAGGAAAGGGGAAGAGGGAGAAGAAGAAAAATAAAAATAAAAAATAAAAAATGAGGAGTCAGGTTAAGTCACGGGTGTTCTGAAGTTTGGAGCATTTTACAATGTAGTGGGAGAGGAAGGCATCTACAGAGACGAAGCCAGGGCTAAGGTTCATACAAGGAAAGTTGTGTATTAGAGAGGATTCAACTAGACGGCGACTGTTCGAGTTGGAAGTAGGGAAGACAGTTTTAGCAGAAGACCAGTCAATAGGATGGCTATGATATCTGACGTGACAGAAAAGAGCATTGTTAGTGTCGGCAAACCTAACACGATTTTTGTGCTCCTTTAGTCTGTCAGAAAGAGATCGACCAGACTTAAGGAGCACAAAAATAGTGTTAGGCTTGCTGACACTAACAATGCTCTTTTCTGTCACGTCACGTCTTCCCTACTTCCAACTCGAACAGTCGCCGTCTAGTTGAATCCTCTATAATACACAACTTTCCTTGTATGAACCTTACCCCTGGCTTCGTCTCTGTAGATGCCTTCCTTTCCCACTACACTGTAAAATGCTCCAAACTTCAGAACACCCGTGACTTAACCTGACTCCTCATTTTTTCTTTTTTCTTTTTCTTTTTCTTTTTCTCCCTCTTCCCCTTTCCTCTTTCCCTTTCTCCGCTGGGTTGTCTTTCTCTCTTCTGTCTCGTGTTTCTGTTCCTTCTTCATTTATTTCCCACTTCCCCTTTCACGCACCTCTGTGCGCTTGCTCTCCCTCAGTGGGCACCTAGCTCTCTTGCAGTGCTCCCCTTCCTTTGTTTTTGACTGGCTCGTCCTCCTTATTTCCCACTTCTACCACTACCACTACCTCTTCTACTACTACTACTACTACAACTACTGATGAAATTAAGACACATGTGCGGCGTCTGGTTGTCTTTGTTGTGGACGTTTCGCCATCCAGTGGCTGGCTGGATGGCGAAACGTCTACGATGGGGATGCCGGGTGTTACGCATGTGTCTTAATTTCATCTTGTCGGTATTATATACCATTCTTGTACTACTACTACTACCACCACCTCTTCCTGCCTATATATAGCCGTCCTGCTCCACTTCCGGTTAGTGTGACTTTGTCAATGGTTGAAGTCGGACCGAAACGTCGTCGTAAGCTTCTCTCTTTTATGTGCAGGTTATTTGTGTACCTTTGGGTGAACCAAGAACTCGTTCTGTTCTTCCCATTATTTCTGTTTCCCTTGCGAACAAACCTCTCCTCTGCCTCCTTGCATTTTGTTGCCACATAATCCATCATTTCTTGTACTGGTTTTCCTGTCAGTTCCCTCTCCCACTGAATGTCTTGAAGGAAGTTCCTCATGCCTGAGTAGTTCCCCCTTTTGTAGTTGGGTTTTCCCAACATATTCCTGCTACTCTCTCCACTTGGAGCTCAACTATGTAATCGAAGCACAGAACCACATGATCACTAGCTCCCAGGGGCCTTTCATACATGATATCCTCGATGTCCGAACTACTCAAGGTGAATACAAGGTCCAGTCTTGCTGGTTCATCCTCTCCTCTCTCTCTGGTAGTGTCTCTAACATGTTGATGCATGAGGTTTTCCAGTACCACATCCATCATCTTGGCTCTCCATGTTTCAGGACCCCCATGGGGCTCCAGGTTTTCCCAGTCAATCTCCTTGTGATTGAAATCACCCAAAACTAGTAACTTTGCTCCTCCCATGTGTGCTTTCCTGGCTACCTCGGCTAGTGTGTCGACCATTACTATGTTGCTCTCATCGTATTCTTCTCTTGGCCTCCTGCAGTTCTGTGGTGGGTTGTACATTACTGCAATTATCACCTTATGTCCCTCAGACTGGATTGTTCCTACTAAGAAGTCCCTTTCGCCCGTGCCATCCATTCCTTCCATTTTCTCAAACCCCCACTGGTTTTTAATGAGCAGTGCAACTCCTCCTCCCCCTCTCCTCCCTCTGTCTTTCCTGAGGATTTGATATCCAGATGGAAAGATTGAATCTGTTATTATTCTGATGAGTTTTGTTTCTGTGAGTGCTATTATGTCTGGGGATGTCTCCTTGATTCTTTCATGCCACTCATACTTATTTGTTATTCCATCTGCATTTGTATACCACACCTTCAACTTCTTTTCTAAGACTGTGGTCTGGGAGGTATATTGGGTTGGGGAAGTGGGAGACCTGATAAGGAACTATGGGTGGTTGATGTGGGGGTGGAGTTTGTAATGCAGTGGGTGGGGGCATTGGATGTGGCATGGGTTTTTGGTTTAGAGTGTTTGGTTGCACTGGGGTTGACCTGGTTGGGAGGCTTCTATAGGAAGTTGTGAAGGAAGCTGTATTTGATCTTCTTCCTGGGTCTGGGATCTCCTGTCTGTCTTTATCCCCTCTCTTTCCTCCTTTTGCCTTTGTACCATTTCTCTCAGTTTCTGCCTTTCTTCTTGTGCTCTGTCGCGGTCGAGAGACACCTTCCTGTATTCCGGCATGTCCCTTAATCATGCTTTCTCCTGCAGGATCCTGTTCCGAGTGGAGGTCACTTTCACTGGCCGGGTTCTTTTTTTTACAAACCCCCCTACTCTCCGAAAATTTTCCAGCTGGGTCATGTCGTCTTCTCCTATTGCTTTTATTATGCTTTCAATTGCTTTCTTTCCCCTTGTTTTCTTGCTTCATATGTTTCCCCTTCAACTTCCTGGAGCCCATACACAAAGACTGACCTCACACTTTCATTCTCCCACTGCATATCCTTGTGTATCCCCTCATTCAATTTGATTTCCTCCATTGCAGCTTACCTTTCTTCAGTTTCACTAGCTAATATGCTTGGGCTCAGTGGCATGTCATTTTCCCTTCTCGGCTTTCCCTGGGCTCTGCTGTGGTCTGTTAGGGCCTCCACATATAGCTTAGCTCTTTCATTTACTACAGTCTCCTCTGATAGAGCTTCTACATGCAGTTTTGCTCCTTCTTTCCCTACAGTCCCCTTATTTGTGACTGAGGTAGCAGTCTCTGATGTCAATCCCAAAATGTTCTTTAGTTCTTTAGGCTGTTTCAGATTTTTCAGTTCCTCTTCTAAACTCTGTATCCTAGGCTCTGCTGCTGTGACTTGCACCTCCCACTTCCTCCTTTCCATATCTATCCTCTCTTCCATTCTCATGCTAAGTTCTTCTAGTTTCTTTTCCCATTCATATTAACTTTTTATCAACTCTGCTGCCCAATCTTCCTTTGCAGCTTCCTCCTCCTGTCCCTTGGTTTTTCTTGTTGCTCTCTGGCAACCCATTTTTGTTTGATCCTGATTGCCTCAGAGTGGGAAACCTATGTAATTCTGTGGGTTAAGTTAGTAGTGTGTATGTCAGAGTGTGGGGGGAGGGAGGGTAGGGGAGGAACTGTGGCTATGTGGGGGAGGAGTGGGAAGAGGGATTAAGAGGGGAATATGGGGAGTGGGAAGGAGGGAGAAGCAAGTGGGTGAGTGGGAAAGGGAGAGGGGAAGGAGGGGAGAGGTGGGGAGTGGGAGGGGTGGGAGTGAGATGTCGGTGGGGAGGGGTGAGTGTATGTGTGGGTCTGGATATATGTGTGTGTGTGTGTGTGTGTGTGTGTGTGTGTGTTTTTGTGTAATTATGTGTGGAATTATGTGTGGGTTTATTGTGTGTCTGAAAAGTAGGTGCTTGTGCGTTGGAGTGTAATGAGGAGTCTCAGTGGCCGCTTATGACCACAACCTCTTGTGACCTGACCCCCACCCTCCTGGGACTTGACCCACACCTACTTACAATGTTGCCCTTAAAAGCTTGTCCTGCCACCTAGCTTAAAGTAAGTTACTCGCCTTGTTCAATGAATTACCAATTGCTATTCCTTATTGAATACTTGAGTGCCTATTCTTTATCGTGCCATGAGAGACAATTCACAATCAGCTTGGCGGTTAAATGGAACCCTGGAACACCCATACAACCACTCATAGGTGAATACAGTACTTGCAATGCAGCTGTAGCAGCCTGCAGATTGTCCAGCTCGATGTGACATCCTGGCGTAGATCCACCTCAATTTCTTCTCGTTAATAATGTACCCTATTCACTGTATTTCTCTCACTGGACATACGATTGTTTCACTTTATTATCTTTCTTGGGTGACACGTGACAACGTCGCCTTAACACCCACACTAGCCTGCTCGCTCTGACTGCGCCACCACGGTTTACTTTCTAGATCACTTACAAAATTGTGGCTCTCCCCACACTTATGTGGCTCAGGAAGATTGTAAATCGCTTCTAGGATTGTTCACTACCCTAACACACTTTGCAACCCTTGCAGAACACTTGGGTAGCCCCCAAAAACACTTATATTCGAGGAGCACGAAAGGCGTGACTCGTGCGCTCTGTGTCCCTACTGTGTGTGTGTGTGTGTGTGTGTGTGTGTGTGTGTGTTGTGTGTTGTGTGTGTGTGTTGTGTGTGTTTGTGTGTGGTGTGGTGTGTGTGGTGTGGTGTGGGCGGTATCCGTGGTGTGTATTGTGTGGTGTATGTGGAGTGGTGTGTGTGTGTGTGTGTGTGGTGTGTGTGTGGTGTGTTTTGTGTGTGTGTGGTGTGTGTGGTGGTTGTGTGTGTGTGTGTGTGTGGTGTGTGGTGTGTGTGTGGTGTGTGTGTGTGGGGTGTGGTGGTGTGTGTGTGTGGTGTGGTATGTGGTGTGTGTGGGGAGTGTGTGGTGTGTGTGGTGTGTGTGGTGTGTGTGTGTGGTGTGGGGTTTGGTGTGTGTGGTGTGTGTGTGTGGTGTGTGTGGTGTGTGTGTGGTGTGTGTGTGTGTGTGGTGAGTGTGTGGTGTGTGTGTGGTGTGTGGTGTGTGTGTGTGTGCGCGCGCGGGGTTGCGTGTGCGTGTGTGCGTGTGTGTGTGCGTGTGTGTGGTGTGTGTGTGGTGTGTATGTGGTATGTGTGTGTGTGTGTGTGTACTCACCTATTTGTACTCACCTATTTGTGGTTGCAGGGGTCGAGTCACAGCTCCTGGCCCCGCCTCTTCGCTGATTGCTACTAGGTCCTCTCTCTCCCTGCCCCATGAGCTCTATCATACCTCGCCTTAAAACTATGTATGGTTCCTGCCTCCACCACATCACTTTCTAGGCTATTCCATGGCCTGACTACTCTATGACTGAAGAAATACTTCCTAACATCCCTTTGATTCATCTGAGTCTTCAACTTCCAATTGTGACCTCTTGTGTCTGTGTCCCATCTCTGGAACATCCCGTCTTTGTCCACCTCGTCTATTCCGCGCAGTATTTTATATGTCGTTATCATGTCTCCCCTGACCCTCCTGGCCTCCAGTGTCGTCAGGCCGATTTCCCTCAACTTTTCTTCATAGGACAATCCCCGTAGCTCTGGGACTAGTCTTGTTGCAAACCTTTGCACTTTCTCTCTAATTTCTTGACGTGCTTGACTAGGTGTGGATTCCAAACTGGTGCTGCATACTCCAGTATGGGCCTGACGTAGATGGTGTACAGAGTCTTAAACGAATCCTTACTGAGGTATCGGAACGCTATCCGTAGGTTTGCCAGGCGCCCGTATGCTGCAGACAGTTATCTGATTGATGTGCGCCTCAGGAGATATGCTCGGTGTTATACTCATCCCCAGATCTTTTTCCTTTAGTGAGGTTTGCAGTCTTTGGCCATCTAAACTATATTGTGTCTGCGTCTTCTTTGCCCTTCCCCCAATCTTCATGACTTTGCATTTGGCAAGGGTTAAATTCAAGGAGCCCGTTGCTGGACCAGGCTTGTAGCCTGTCCAGATCTCTTTGTAGTCCTGCCTGATCCTCGTGTCCGAATCGATTCTTCTCATTAACTTCACAACGTCTGCAACAAGGACACTTCTGAGTCTATCCATTCCGTTATGTCGTTCACGTATACCAAGAACATCACAGTCCTAGGACTGCCCCTGTGGAACCCCGCTTGTTTCACAGGCGCCCAATCTGACACCTCGTCGCGGTACCATGACTCGTTGTTTCCTCCCTGTCAGATATTCTCTATCCATTGCAGAGGAGCCCTTTCCTGTTATGTGTGCCGGTCCTCTAGCTTTTGCAGTAACCCTCTTGTGAAGGAACTGTGTCGAAAGCCTTCTTGCAGTCCAAAAATACGCAGTCGATCCACCCCTCTTCTCCTTGTCTTACTTCTGTCACCTTGGTCAAAAAAACCTAGTAGGTTGTGACTACAGATTTTTCCTTCCCCGAAACCGTGCTGGTTGTCAATTATACACTTGTTTTCTTTCAGGTGCCCCACCACTCTCCTCCTGATGATCTTCTCCATGACCTTCATACTAGACACGTTAGAAGATACAGTCTGTAAGTTTAGTGCCTCATGTCTGTCTCCCTTTTTTAAAAATTGGGACTAACATTCGCCATTTTCCATACCCGGGAGTTGCCCAGTTTCAAAATGATGTGTTGAAGATCTTTGTTAATGGCTCACAACAATATCTCTGCTCCCTCTTTAGGACCCATGGAGAGATGTTTGTCTGGTCCCGACCGCCTTTGAGGTGGTCAGTTCCGCATCGCAGCTTCTTCACCTCCATCCTTGATATATGTATCTCACTCTGCACTTGCTGGTGTGCCCCCTGTTCTGATTTCTTGGAGTCCTAACTGTTTCCACTGTAAATACCTCTTTAAATCTTGTGACTCCCTGACATACCTCGCTCGGTCGTTTCATGTGAATTCCCCATCACCCTTCCTCAGTCTGATTACCTGGTCCTTGACTGATGTTTTCCTCCTGATGTCGTACAACAGCTTCGGCGTTACAGTCTTTACTTTTGATGCTATGTCATTTTCAAATTGTCTCTGAGCTCCCTTCTTATCTGTGCATATTCGTTTCTGCTTCTTCGTCGGCTGATTTCTTATTTCCTGAGTTCTCTGTCTTCTGTACCTTTTCCACTCTCTATACACCTAGTTTTTGCCGCCTACACCTTGGGTGAACCAAATGGACTCGTTCTGTTCTTTCCCATTATTTCTGTTTCCCCTTGGAACAACCCCCCTCTTCCCTCTGCCTCCTTGCATTTTGTTCTAACATAGTCCCATCATTTCTTGTACTCTGGTTTTCCTGCAGTTCCCTCTCCCACTGAATTTTTGAAGGAAAAGTTCCTCATGCTGAGTAGTTCCCCCTTTTTAGTTTGGTTTAATTTTTCCACCTATTCCTGCTACTCCTTTCTCCACTTGAGCTCAACATGTAGTCCGAAGCACAGAACCAACAGTGATCACTAGCTCCCAGGGGCCTTCACATGATACCACTCGATGTCCGCACACTCATGGAAAATACAAGGTCCAAACTTGCTTGGTTCATCCTCTCCTCTCTCTCTGGTGTGTCTCTAACATGTTGATGCATGAGGTTCTCCAGTACCACATCCATCATCTTGGCTCTCCATGTTTTGGGACCCCCATGGGGCTCGAGGTTTCCCAGTCAATCCTCCTCTGGTGTTGAATCACCCATAACTAGTAACTTTGCTCCCCCCATGAGTGCTCTCCTGGCCACCTCGGCTAGGGTGTTGATCATAGCTCTGTTGCTCTCATCGTATTCTTCTCTGGCCTCCTGCAGTTCTGTGGTGGGTTGTACATTACGCAATTATCACCTTATGTCCCTCAGACTGGATTGTTCCTACTAAGTATCACCTTTCGCCATGCCCATCCCTTCCTTCCATTTTCTCAAAACCCCTGGTTTTTAATGAGCAGTGCAACTCTCCTCCCCCCTCTCCTCCCTCTGTCTTTCCTGAAGATTTGATATCCGGATGGAAAATTGAATCTGTTATTATTCTGGTGAGTTTTTTGTTTTCTGTGAGTGCTATTATGTCTGGGGATGTCCTTTGATTCTTTCGTGCCACTCCTCATACTTGTTGTTATTCCATCTGCATTTTACCGCACAACTTCACTTCTTTTCAAGACTGTGGTCTGGGAAGTATATTGGGGTTGGGGAAGTGGGAGAACCTGGTAAGGAACTATGGGTTTTGCTGTGGGGGAAGTTTTGTAATTAGTGGGTGGGGGCATTGGATGTGGCATGGGTGTTTTGATTAGAGTGTTTTGGTTGCATTGGGGTTGACCGTGGTTTGGGAGTCTCTATAGAAAGTTGTGATGGAGCCTGTATAGATCTTCTTCCTGGTCTGGGATCTCCTGTCTGTCTTCTCCATCCCCTCTCTTCCTCCGTTCGCCTTTGTACCATCTCTCTCAGTTTCTTCTTTCTCTTGTGTTTGTCGCGTCGAGATACACCCTCCTGTATGCCGTCATGTCCCTTAATCGTGCTTTCTCCTGCAGTATCTGGTCCGAGTCGCTTCAGGCCTTGAAGGTCACTCTCACTGGCCTGTTCATTTTTACATACCCCCTATTCTCCGGAAAAATTTTCCAGCTGGGTCATATCCGACTTCTCCTATTGCTTCATGATGTTTTCAATTGCTTTTTTTTCCCCTTGTTTTCTTGCTTCATATGTTTCCCCTTCGACTTCCTGGAGCCCATTACCTGGAGTTTACCTGGAGAGAGTTTCGGGGGTCAACGCCCCCGCGGCCCGGTCTGTGACCAGGCCTCCGTGGATCAGGCCCTGATCAACCAGGCTGTTGCTGCTGGCTGCACGCAAAAACCAACGTACGAGCCACAGCCCGGCTGATCAGGAACTGTCTTTAGGTGCTTGTCCAGTGCCAGCTTGAAGACTGCCAGGGGTCTGTTGGTAATCCCCCTTATGTGTGCTGGGAGGCAGTTGAACAGTCTCGGGCCCCTGACACTTATTGTATGGTCTCTTAACGTGCTATGACACCCTCTGCTTTTCATTGGGGATGGTGCATCGTCTGCCAAGGTCTTTTGCTTTCGGGGTAGTGAGGTGATTTTCGTGTGCAAAGTTTTGGTTACTAGTCCCCTTAGAGAATTTTCCAGGTGTCTATAATCATGTATCTCTTCCCTCCTGCGGTCCAGGGAATACAGGTTTAGAAACGCTCAAGCCTCCCAGTAATTGAGGTGTTTTATTCTCCGTTATGCGCGCCTGTGAAAGTTCTCTGTTACATTTTCTAGGTCGGCAATATCACCTGCCCTTTGAAAGGGTCCTGTTAGGCAGTGGCAGCAATATTACAGCCTAATAGAAACAAGTGTCGACCTGAAGAGTGTCATCATGGGCTTGGCCGGCCCTATTTTGGAAGGTTCCATTATCCAATCCTGTCATTTTTCTAGCATGCGATTGATACAATTTTTATGGTTCCTTGAAGGTGAGATCCTCCCCCCGACATAATCACTCCTAGTCTTTGACGTTGGTGTTTCGCTCTATTTGTGGGCCAAATTGTTTTTGTACTCTGATGAAGATTTACTTTCCTCATGTTTTACCATATCTGAGTAATTGAAATTTCTCATCGTTGAACTTCATATTGATTTTCTCAGCCCAGTGAAAATTTGGTTTGATGTCCGCATGGAGCCTTGCATGTCGCTATGGAAGACACTGTCATCAGATTCGGGGTGTTCATCTGCAAAGGAAGACACTGTTGCTGTGGCCTGACATCCTGTCTAAGGTCGGATATGAGGATGAGGAACAGATGGGAGCTAGTACTGTGCCTTGTGGGACAGAGCTTTTCACCGTAAGCTGCCTCGGACTTTACTCCTGTTGACGACTACTCGCTGTGTATCTGTTAGTGAGGAAATTAAAGATCCATCGAGCGACCCCGACTTTTTCCCTGTTATTCCAGTAGCGCGCATTTTGTCGCTGAGATACGCCATGGGTCAGACACTGTCGAAAGGCTTTTTGCAAAGTCTGTATATATTACATCTGCATTCTTTTTGTCTTCTATGCATTTAGACCTTGTTCGTAGTGATCCGTTAGTTGAGACAGACTAGAGCGACCTGTTTTCTAACACTCCATGTTGCCCATGGGTTGTGTAACTGAGGGTTTTCTAGATGGGTGTGATCTGCTTCTTAGGACGCCTTTCAAAAGATTTTTATGAATTGGGATGTTAGTGCTATTGGTCTGTAATCTTTGCTGTTGCTTAACTGCCCCCTTTGTGGAGAGGGGCTATGTCTGTTGTTTATTGTAACTGAGGACGACCCCCGTGTCCATGCTCCCTCCCATAGGATGGAAAGGCCGTGATTGGGGCTTCTTGCAGTTTCTTGATGAACACAGAGTTCCATGAGTCTGGCCCTGGGGCAAAGAGTGCATGGCAAAGTATTTAATTCGCCTGTCGAAGTCATTTGGCGTCAGGATAACATCGGATTAGGCTTGTGTTAGTCAAATTTTTGTGGCTCTCTCAATAATAATAATTCATTTGGTCTTCGACTCTCAGTCTGGTAGCGGCTTGCTAAAAACTGAGTCATAATGGAGCTTTGAGTAGCTCACTCATTTCCTTGCTGTCAGCTGTGTAGGACCCATCTTGTTTTAAGTAGGGGCCCAATACCTGGACGTTGTCTCGATTTTTGATTTGGCATAGAGAAGAAATACTTTGGGTTTCTTTTCGATTGGAGCATTTATGGCTTTTTAGTTCTTCCGCGATGTGCTGACTCCCTAAAGGATTCTTTTAGCTTAAAGTCGATGCTGCATTTCTCTGACCAGTGTCTCCCCTGCGCATTTTCAGATATATTGACCTCTTTTAGCCGCTCTGTTATTCTTTCCGTCGCCTGTAAAGTGAGCGCCTGTCCCTCTTTCTATTTTACATCTACTCCTCTTGCTTTTTCTTAGAGGAAATAAGCCTTGTGCATACATATCGAGTGGCCACCCGAGTTAATCTGTTCTAGGCGAAAAGTTTTGGGTCGTGTTCTTAGTATATCTTCCAGATTAAATCGGTTAGGACTTGGTTTAACCTTGGTCCCACTTTATGTTTTGGTTATTGAAGTTGAATTTTTGGTGAATGCTCCCCAAGACTAGTTCTCATTTGTCCGTCTGGGCGGTGGTCCATGCATACATGTCTGAACTCAATTATGTTGGTGATCTAGAGTATATAGTTTTTGATATGGTGACATTTCTTATCAGATCATCATTGTTAGTGAAGATGAGTCTATGTATTCTCCAGTCTTGTAGCTCTATTATCTGCTGGTTTTAAATTGGAATTTTGTGCAGAGATTTAAAAGCTCGTTGTGAGTGTGAGTTTTTTCATCAGAGCTGCCTCCTGGTGTAATTTCTGCAACCATATTATTTGCTATATTCCTCCATTTTAGGTGCCTAAGTTGAAATCTCCCCATGAGCAGATGTTGGTGCAAGAGCTGAAGATTTTCCAGACAGTGGTCAATTTTTAACAGCTGTTCCTGAATTGCTGGGATGTTTTGCCTCCGAGGCTTGTAGACTACCACAATTGACTAGGTTTTTGGTTCTCGACCTTGACTGCTAAAACGTCCACTACGTCATTTGAGGCATTCAGCTGTTTCGTGCAAACAATGACTCAGCAATGTACAGGCCACCCTCCCCTTAATGCCTGTTTCACTCTGTCCACATCTGTCTAGGTTTGGGTAACCTGGATCCATACTTCGTTGTCCAAGTGATCCTTTAATGTGGGTCTCAGTGAAAGCCGCGAACATTGCCTTTGCCTCTGCAAGCATCCACGGATGATAGGTATTTTGTTGTTTGTAGCTGGCTTTAGACCCGGTAATTTGCAAAGAAGAATGTTATCGACTGGTGGTATTGTTTGGACTGGGGGGGGATTTTTTTTCGTCATTAGTATCTGTATCAGTTGTTTGAGTGGAGGCCATCGACTTGGTTTCCACTCCAGGAATGACTGGATTTGGTGTACGATTTTCTGCCATTTCCTGCCAGTTTTTTTCTTCCTGGCACAAAAAACCTCTCCCCATGAGTGCTGTGGCCTACCCAGGTTTTCCCCCTGGCCTGATGTTTGTATCTTTTGTCCCCTTTAGATGGTATCCTGGCAATTTAAGTTATAGCACAGTCCTTTTCCTGTACGAAGAGGAACACTTTCAGGTGAAAAAGCTTACAGAAGGGAGTTTGCATTTTTCCTGTTTTCATATGGCTTGGCAAATCTAGGGTGGTCATAGTTGCATGTCCCAACTGTATTTTCCAGATTTCCCATGCCATCAATACCAAGTGCATAGAATGTGCACAGGCTTGGTTTCCGCTTGCCTTGGGTTTCTGTGACGTATTCCCGTTTGGTGCATGTTTCCCTGTCTTACTTCTATCCTCCCTAGCACCAACAATGAGCTCCCTCCAGTTTGTTTTT
>NC_069487.1:19217594-19222594 GCF_026875155.1 Cherax quadricarinatus | reverse complement strand
GGTGTGTGGTGTGTGATGTGTCTGGTGTGTGTGTGGTGTGTGTGTGGTGTGGGGTGTGGTGTGTGTGGGAGTGTGTGTGGTGTTTGGTGTGGTTGAGTGTGGTTGTGGTGTGTGTGTGTGAGTGTGTAGTGTGAGTGGTGCCTGTGTGTGGTGTGCGTGTGTGTGGGTGAGTGTGTGGTGTGGGGTGGCAGTGGTGTGGATGTGTGTGTGTGGTGTGTGTGTGTGGTGTGGTGTGTTGGGGTTTTGGGTGTGTTTTGGTTTGTGTGTGTGGTTTGTGTGTGGTGTGTGGCTGGTATGTGTGGTGGGGGTGTGTGTGTGGTGCGTGTGTGTTGGGGCGTGTGCGTGGTTTGTGTGTGTGGTGTGTGTGTGGTGGTGTGGTGTGTGGTGTGTGTGGGGTTTTGGTATGTGTGTCGTGTGTGTTTGTGTGTGTGGTGCGTGTGTAGTGTGTGTGTGTGTATGTGTTTATGTGGTGTGTGTGTGTGTGTATGTGGTGTGTGGTGTGTGTGTGTGTGTGTGGGGTGTGTGGTGTGTGCGTGTTTTGGGGTGTCTGTTGTGTATGGTTTGTGTGTGTGGTGTGTGTGTGTGTGTGGTGTGTTGTGTGTGTGTGTGTGTGTGTGTGTGTGTGTGTGTGTGTGTATCATGTGGGGGTTCGAACACGTGGACAGGGTAAAGTAATACTCACGTAGGCTGGAAGTACGTATATTACGGATAATGTGGGAAGCGCCCAAATAGCCGTGACCTGCCTCCTTGCTCACTCTCGTAAGACTGCCCGCCCACAGTACCCATATGTGAGGGGGTCTTTGAAATACTGCTGAGGTCAGCGGCAATATGAATACAGACAGTGACTCAGGCAGAGACGGTTGGTAGTGAGTCATCTACTTGTACACTGGTTACTGGTAACTGGTTACTACTACTGAGAGCTCGGCGACGCTAACGTATGTCATCCCGACATACAACTAATACAAACTAGAGATGCCAGGTATACGGCTTGGGCTGATTCTATACAATGTCAAAGTACACAACAATTTAACATTATAACATACATAAGTAGAACATTGGAATGGAAGCTTACGTAAACTGAAACTGTAATGCAATACAAGGTATAAAAATAGCACAACTCATCGAATGATAGTCATTGAATGAAACTCATTGAATGAAACTCAACTAATGAAACTCATCGAATGAAACTCAACGTTAAGATTACACAATAGAAGTGATAAAGAAAAATTTGATCAATCGATCTGTAGTCATGTGATCTACGGATTCTGAGGAAGGAATATATACAGTGAAAGAGTGTTTAACAGAAAGGCAGATTCGGTGCACTCAAATCTAGACTGTTAACTCTCAGAATTCGGAGAGAACGTGAACACACACAAAAAAATTCTTGAATACTGATAAGTTGATACTGTAATTATTCATCTATACAGGTTATTTACATTTAACCCCAACTCTGCTAGGGTAAGATTGACATATGCAGAATGAGTGTCATCTCTGGGAGGATCAAACTCTGTTGCATTGGCTAACTCATGCTGTATTTGAGGCAAATCTGAATTGGAAGTTACAAATGATACTTGAGGATTTCTCAATACCTGTCGTGTACGTAGGGGAATAACGACATTAGGTTGATCGTCTGACTGAGTATCAGAGGAAGAGAGTACAGGATCAGGAAGATTGTCAGAGTCTGTCACATTAGTCTGGGTTGGAACATCATTATCATCACATACTAACTTCATATGATCTAAATGCGATTCTTTATACTGACCAGTACTAATCTCTCTAACCTTATACTTATTACCAGTGATATGTTCAACTACTCGATAAGGACCAACAAACTTTTGATCAAGCTTTGGCATTGCAGACGTTTTGTTAAAATTAGTCAGCATAACTCTCGAACCTACTTTGATTTTGGATGGCTTTGCTCGAGTGTTTGCGACTCTTGTAAATTCTGCTGTTGATTTATGAAGTGTTTCACGGATTCTTCTAAAAACACTTTGAGCTAAGCTGGTACGAGTTGCTATGAAATCATCAGGGTTGTAATTTGGTTTCGGATTAGAATATAACAATTCATAAGGCAAACGTTTATCTACACCGTACAATGCATAATGTGTAGTGTCACCTATAGAAACATTTTAAGCAGAATTTATAGCACACTGCACATCAGGTATAACTTCATCCCAAGTTTCACTGTTGGGATTGATAGTGGCTCTCAAGACATCAAGTACTTTCTTATTGGTTCGTTCCACTAACCCATTGGTGGCAGGATGATGAGGAACAATGGTGGATTTAGAGATCTTGTACAAGGTACACAAATTTTCAAGAATCTCATTACAGAATTCACCTCCATTATCTGTTACTAGGGACTTAGGGGTGGTATGCCTGCAGATAATGCGTTCTTTAAACGCTTTAGCTACTTTCTCGGCAGTCTTATCTGCAATAGGAACTAACTCACAATATCTGGTGAAATGGTATACCATAACACACAGATGTTTGTTGCCTTGGAGGGAACATTGGAAATTAGTTAACAAATCTAGCGCAACTCTTTCCCACGGTTCGCTAGTAGTTGGATACACTTGGATTGGATTAGGGCCATTAGCATTACCTTTATGTTGCATGCAGACACTACATTTCTTAACATACTCAGATATATCAGTTACCATACGAGGCCAAAAGTATTTCAATCTGGCTTGTTTTACTGAACGATCCATACCAGGGTGTGCAACACCTGGTACATCGTGAACTAGCTGTAAGGCTACATTCACTAGTGACTGTGGAATTACTAACTGGTATACTCTTCTGCTAGGAGTACCCAACTCGGCTGTTCGATACAGTAATTCTTGGTTCATGACAAAGTCACTGATGGGTACTGGTGGCTTCACAGTCAGAATAAGATCTTCCTGGAGCAGGAATCGAATCACACCAGACCACATGGGATCTGTTCTTTCTTACTGGAGGAATGAACAAACTTGGAGTGGATGACTCCCCCCGGTTGAAAAAAATTAACGCTATAACACGCAATATGAGCAAGGGAGAACGAATCTACTATCTCAAACTGCAAGCACAGGAGAAAAGAAATGAACACGGTGAACAATGCTGATATTCATCTGAGTCGCACACAGTGACACGAGGTATCAGCTATAAACTTCACTTACAAACGTTAACAACGTGGAAGTTACTCGAGAAATAACTTCTTACAATGCACTGATTACTGTCAACTAGGATGGGATCACAATCTGAAACACAAGGGACAACAACAACACTCAAGTGAGCACACTAGCCACAGAAACGTCTTTCTGCACGGCTTGTGGCATCAGCAAGAGATGGCATAACTCGTTGCAAGTAAAGTTCTTCTCAAAGCGTCCCCTGGGAAGGAACGAATACTTGAACAAGTCGCCATCGCAAGGATAGTAGTCTCAGCACTATCCTGCGTGCATGATATTGTGGCTGGAGTCCAGACAGGAGTGACAGTATACTAGTGCCTGACCGCTCGGCTACGTTAATAATTAATTCACGGATCTATAGGAACTTAATCGGAACTTCACATTTCGCAGCACTTTAACAAATCTCAGATACAAGCTGTGAGAACAAACACATTGCTCAAGGGCTAGGTATTGTCTTTCAGTCAGTAAGGGAATGTTGGTACTGTGGACTGATTCATATTGACTTTGACTGGCATGATACACTAAGTGAACATTCAAAAGTGACTGGGACATGATCTCAGTGAACTTACTCAAGGACATAAGGCAAAAAAAAAAAAAATAGAGAAATGACACAGTAAGCTTAAGTGGAAGAAAATGCTTAACAATTCTGCATAAGTAATAAAAAAATGTCTAAGACACACTGCAAGAGGAAGGACAACTCAATGTAAAGGACTATTGGCAAGAAAAAAAAAATTACATTGAAATATACAAGTAAAAATATTACTGGAGACTGAATTAAATGCAAAATGAGCTGTCTTTACTCTTGCTAATAAAGAAATTAATTAAGAAAATTTTAAATCAATGTAAAAAGTAGAAAATAAAATCACTAAATTGTATGCAACGGGAGATAACTGGGAAATTTAAATATTTTCTAAGAATGCATAAACAAAATTAAAATATAATACAAAGACAACATCAGGAAAATTAATAAAATGAAAAACAAGATGCAATAATGAACTGAGAATAATAATGCATAAAAATATCAATAAAAGAAAATAATTCACTGCAGAACAAGTGCAACAAAATAATTCACTGCAGAACAAGTGCAACAAAATAATTCACTGCAGAACAAGTTCAACAAAATAAGGTGTAGAAATAATCACTGCAATATTAAAGTCTCACTGGGAAAACTCAGGTTAAATAATAAAATAAAAATATGAAGAAAAACTGATTGAACACTTTAACTCTTAATTGTAAATTAGACAAAACAATTTACTCAAACAGAGTAAAAACACTTTACGTTAAAAGTAATTGAAATTACATCAAGAGTGAATTTGTTCAAAGAAATATGAACAATATGAATAAAAATAAAACAAAGGAACAAAACTGGAAGTATAACACTTACAAGTGACGGGGCACACAACACTTACAAGTGGCGGGGCACACAACACATAATCACGTATTCATTATTTTAGTATATTCTTACAACAAAATATTGCTGTGACTGATACGACAAAAAAACCATACCCCCGGCCGGGATTGAACCCGCGGTCATAGAGTCTCAAAACTCCAGCCCGTCGCGTTAGCCACTAGACCAGCTAGCCACAATAAGATTCATCCAACTAGGATGAATCTTATTGTGGCTAGCTGGTCTAGTGGCTAACACGACGGGCTGGAGTTTTGAGACTCTATGACCGCGGGTTCAATCCCGGCCGGGGGTATGGTTTATTTGCAATCGTGTCATTACGATTTCTTAAGTCATACGACAAAAATTTGCTGGCAAAAATAATGGTACACAAGTCTGCGAAAAAATTAGAATGAGACACTGCTGGCATACGAAAAAAAGGTACACATAGAAATAAA
>NC_069487.1:19197594-19212594 GCF_026875155.1 Cherax quadricarinatus | reverse complement strand
GTCTTTTTCATGGCACTCCACTAAAGAACTACTTTATACACTAGTAGTCATCGCTTTTAAAATCTGGTTTGTCCCTTCATTCAAGCTCTGCATTTCTGTCTAAGCTCACTTCCACAAGGAAATCAAATATGTTTACAATGTGGTCCTTATCAATTAGGCATCTCTAATATTCATTGTTTGCTACCTCAGAGTCACTTAGGGTGAAAAAAAAGTCCAACCATGCTGGTTCAGCGCTTCCTCTCTCCTCGTTTCTCTCTTTCTTTAGTTGTGTCCCCCAATATGATGAATAATGAAGTTTTCCATTGCTACGTCCAACAGCTTAGCTCTCCTTGTATGTCACATCTATTGTGGCTTCAGACTTTCTTTCACTATTTCCATCTGTTTGACGTCATGTATGATTGGTACTTCTGCATCGCCTGTATGGTTTCTTATAACAACCTCTGTTTTTGTGTAGACCATCGCCTAGTTATTGTTGTCATAGTCCTCTGTTTGGTGGCGAGTTGTGCTCGACTGCTGTCACCACCTTGCATACCCCAGTTCTGAGTGTGTCTATTCTGAAGTTATGCAACCTCTTTATTTATCCCACTCGTTTTCTCAAAAGTCCACTGGTGATTAACAAAGCTACTCCTTCTCCTTTGTTTCCTCTATCATTTATCATTTATAGTTATTTGATATCCTTCGCGAAAGATCACGTCTGCTATCACCTCTGTGATCTTAGTTTTCGTTATTGCTATGATATCTGGAGATGTCGTCACTATTATCTTTTTTCCATTAATTATTCTTCTTTGGTTATCTCATCTTAATTTATTTACCATTCGTTCAGTTTCCTCTCTGTTATCATGCTCTGGTTTTTAGGTTCCTGTTCTTGTGGAGGTAGAGGGTAAGAGTAAGGTGTGGTTGTGGGGCTGGATCCTGGACTGGATGAAGGAAACAATGTGTGTGGGTTAGGGAAATTTTGGGAGGGTGGAAAGCAAAGGCATTAAGGTCCGATAGCTAGGATAGCTAGGATAGGGGTTGGTTGCGATAAGGGACTCTGCACTTCTAGGGGGTTAGGAATGGGGCTCGTACATGGGGAGGATGGAGGTACTGTGGTTTGTTTTGAGCTATTGTGTTTCAATGTGGAGTGAAGTTGGGGCTCGAAGGATCACTTGTTTCTGAGCTTGGTGTTCTACTTGAAGTAGAGCTTCCATATGTTGGGGCTGAGCATTGTGTCTTTCTGGATATGCAGCATCTGCAGCAGCCATTTCCTTTGCTAGTTCTCCTTTCTGTCTTCGACTGTTTTTTAATCTCTATGTCACTTGTTCCCTCTCCTGTAACGTTATGTCCCGGTTGCCAAAAATTCAAAGGTTATTTCTGCATAAGTTTCTAATCTACTTAAGTATTAGTGCTGAAGATTCAAATCTTTTGTATTCTCAAGAAATCACATGGACACTAAAAGTCATTTTTGTCAATAAAAAAAAATGCAAATTAGTACATACACAGTGCTGAAATGCTTCAAACATTCCAATATGAAACACTAACTTCGAAGCCAGACTGAAGAGTTCTTTTGTTACATCTAACAATATCCATAATATGCCAGAACTTTAAGTTTGAAGCGGCACAGAATTTGCATGATCAAGCTATCAGTGTTGAAAGGTGAAAGCAATTGAATGAGACTATAAAAATTATCACATAAAAATCAGTATTTTAATTTTTTCTCAGTAAAAAGGCAAATTGATAACCAGTGATGTTCTTAAATCTGATTGAGGACAAATGTCATTTTTTTTTAGTTATAGCCTGTTCATCTTCTGTTAGTAATCTGTAGAGTCCAAGACCTACTTCCCCTCTTTCCTATAGAAATGATATTTATGCTGTGATCATCAGTCGAATCTTTTAAGGGGTTGATGTTTTTGCGGTGAATACACGTCGTGAAAGATTCAGAAATTGCTGATGTAATCAGGCCTTGCTTAGAACCTTGCTTAGAACCATGCTTAGAGCCTTGCTGGAAAATGCAGTCTCCGAATCTGTAGTTTAAGGTTTAGATATTTAAGTACATTTGCGGGAGCAGGTTTGCAGCCTGTTCAGATCTACCTGCAAGCTTGCCTGATCCTCGCCAACTTGTATTCTCCTCATTAGTTTCACATCGTCTGCGAAATGGGACGCCTCTGACACATAAGAACATAAGAAAGGAGGATCACTGCAGAAGGCCTGTTGGCCCATACTAGGCAGGTCCTTCACAATCCCTCCCACTAACAAAACATTTGCCCAACCTAATTTTCAATGCTACCCAAGATAACTCTATCCACTCATTTGCAAGTCCCACCATAGAAGAGGTTCCAATTGTCAATGAATGTTACCGCATTTTCCTTACAGTATTTGTCCAGCCAGCAATTGACACCAATTGCCCTGGACAACCATTCATTTCCAACTCCTCTCCTTGGCAAAATACCACATATGACACCTGAAAGCTTACCTGATCCTCGTCCGCTTGTGTACTCCTCATTAGTTTCTCATCGTCTGGATGAGAGTGGACGAGTGGACGAGCGATAATTGTTCAATGGTGAACAAGATGCGAGAGGTTGTCTTGACAATGAGTGTAGGAGAGAAGGGGTGTTTGATGTTCATGAAGTGTGGAGGATGAACTTCGGGACGACCTTCCCTTGAAGGCAGACAACCGGGAAGGAATGTCTGATTCCGAATCTCTGTCTTAAAGAGAAGACCAAAATATTCTGTGCGTTAAATGCCAAAAATGCCACATGGGTCACACACGTTATCAAGACATTCTGCATTTTATGGCATTTTAATCATGGATGATAAAAAAATTTAAGAACACACCAAATTTTTCTTGCACGAGATTCGTGGTTTTCTGGAGAGAAATGGACAATAGAAATGTCTCCTGCATGTGATATACTTCACTTCCAGACTTGCATAGGCTAGGTATAGGCTAGGTGGACAAAGACTTCAAACCTCGCTCAAGGAGAAAGATCTTGGGGTGAGTATAACACCGAGCACGTCTCCGGAAGCACACATCAACCAGATAACTGCTGCAGCATATGGGCGCCTGGCAAACCTGAGAACAGCATTCCGATACCTGTCTTAGTAAGGAATAGTTCAAGACACTGTACACCGTGTACTTCAGGCCCATACTAGAGTATGCAGCACCTGTTTGGAACCAACACTTAATCAAACACTTCATGAAATTAGAGAAAGTGTAAGGGTTTGCGACAAGGTTAGTTCCAGAGCTAAGGGGAATGTTCTATGAAGAAAGGTTAAGAGAAATCGGCCTGGCGACACTGGAGGACAGGAGGGTTAGGGGAGACATGATAACGACATACAAAATACTGCATGGAATAGACAGGGTGGACAGAGACAGGATGTTCCAGAGAGGGGACACAGAAACAAGGGGTAACAATTGGAAGTTGAAGACCCAGATGAGTCAAAGGGATGTTAGGAAGTATTTCTTCAGCTCTGGTGGCCTGGTGGTTAACGCTCTCGCTTCACACGGCGAGGGCCTGGGTTCGATTCCCAGCCAGAGTAGAAACATTGGACGTGTTTCTTTCAACCTGTTGTCTATGTTCCCCATCAGTAAAATGGGTACCTGGGTGTTAGTCGACTGGTGTGGGTCGCATCCTGGGACACTGACCTAAGGAGACCTGGTCACAGACCGGGCCGCGGGGGCGTTGACCCCCGGAACTCTCTCCAGGTAATCCAGGTAATAGAGTAGTCAGGAAGTGGAATAGCCTAGCAAGTGAGGTAGTGGAGGCAGGAACCATACATAGCTTCAAGATAAGGTTTGATAAAGCTCATGGAGCAGGGAGAGAGAGGACCTAGTAGCACTCAGTGAAGAGGCGGAGCCAGGAGCTGAGTCTAGAACCCTGCAACCACAATTAGGTGAGTACAATTAGGCGAGTACTTGTTCACATGCTGGACATACCCAGGAGATCTATAACCTTGGGCAAAGGCAGTGGCCAGAAGACCTATAACTTCGGGCAAAGGCAGTGGCCAGGAGACCTATATCTTCGGGCAAAGGCAATGGCCAGGAGACCTATAACTTCGGGCAAAGGCAGTGGCCAGGAGACCTATAACTTCAGGCAAAGGCAGCGGCCAGGAGACCTATAACTTCGGGCAAAGGCAGTGGCCAGGAGGCCTATAATTTCGGGCAAAGGCAGTGACCAGAAGACCTACAACTTGGGGCAAAGGCAGTCGCCAGGAGACCTATAACTTCGGGCAAAGGCAGTGGCCAGGAGACCTATATCTTCGGGCAAAGGCAGTGGCCAGGAGACCTATATCTTCGAGCAAAGGCAATGGCCAGGAGACCTATAACTTCGGGTAAAGGCAGTGGCCAGTAGACCTATAACTTCGGGCAAAGGCAGTGGCCAGGAGACCTATAACTTCGGGCAAAGGCAGTGGCCAGGAGGCCTATAACTTCGGGCAAAGGCAGTGGCCAGGAGACCTATAACTTCGGGCAAAGGCAGTGGCCAGGAGACCTATAACTTCGAACAAAGGCAGTGGCCAGGAGACCTATAACTTCGGGAAAAGGTAGTGCCCAGTTCCAATTAGTAAATAAAAAGTAGAAAGTATCAGCTGGTAAATCACTTCTTACAAATGCTCTAAACCATCTGTAAGAGTGACCTCAGACACTCAGGGGATTTCATTAGCGGAATAGAAGACACGCATCAGAAACAAGAAACACTGTCTTTTTGACATATTATTCACTAAGATACTTGTTACACTTCCACTGAACCTTCTCCTTGACGAAATTCACTTTGGTTTCTTTCTTTTACAATCACAGATTCAAAAATACTTGCAGTACCTGGCCATTAGATTAGTCACCAGTAAAGGAATGATCGAAGTGTAAAAACAAAAAACAAAAGAAAATAGAGATGCAGTTGTTTTTCTACCCCTATATTCCAACAACCATTGTTTACAATATTTACAGTGTGTACAATGGAGCAGATATGTAAGAAGGTTCCATACTAACTATTCTAAGTGAGAGATAAGAATGATTTTGCTTACTGCCGTTTTTTTATAAGCTCATGCAAAGACTAATACATATAATCGTCCATCACAGGCTATAAGTATTACGTCAACTTGTTTAGAGTCTGCACTTAACTGGTTGACAGCCATTTATAGTACAGTTGTGGAGCTTCTACAATTACACAGTCATGACTAACGGCTTGGCAGATGAGAGTATGAGCAACATGTAGTTGAAAAATGTATAACAAATGCATTGTAAAGTACTCGGTGCATTCCACAGTCTCAGCCTTCTGATTCTTACCAAAGACTTTCTCAGTACAACTGAGCTAAGTATAATGTTAACTTTAATTATTTCTCTTTCATAATTGTATGTACACGAAATTATTTAGCATGGTCACTAGTGAACTCAGTCATGGCCAATCTGTCCATAGAGCACATGAAGGAGGAGTAAAATGGGTACAGAGCACATGAAGGAGTAAAATGGCCACATAGAGCACATGAAGGAGTAAAATGGCCACATAGAGCACATGAAGGAGTAAAATGGCCACATCCTCGGAGACGTAACATTGCTTGTATTTGTCCATGATTTTCTGGTCATTCCTCAAACTTCATTCAACATTACTACTTTTCTAAAAATCATTAACTCGGTTGACGGACAGATTCCTTTTTTAGACAGAACGATCTGCAAGAAAGAAGATGATCTTGCATATATTGCATTCTGCAAACCCACCACTTACTGTACAAACGTATTTCATCACTAATAAAAAAATGCACAATACCGTGACTGGAACGATACACAAATAACCCGCATATAAAAGAGAGAAGCTTACTACTACCACCACCACCTCTTCCTAACTATATATAGCCGTCCTGCTCCACTTCTGGTTAGTGTGACTTTGTAAATGGTCCAAGTCGGACCGAAACGTCGTCGCAAGCTTCTCTCTTTTATGTGCGGGTTATTTGTGTATTTCATCACGACATCTAATAAAGCATCGGACACTTATTGAGTTCTTCCTGAAGCTTTATCGCAATGATTCCTCGATGAAGATTGAGAATATACTGTTGAAAATCTTCCTTGACTTTGCTATCAACTATAATTCATTACCTACTGTACGAAGAGACCAGAAAAGATACTCCCCAATGCCAGACAAGACACCATACCGAGCAGATACGTAGATTTATTTATCAAAGAACAAAAGCAAAAACCTCTTACAATCCTTAACCAAAACATATGACTTTGAAGATAAATGGTTATTGAGACACCTGTGCAACAACTCCGTGTCTTTAATGGGTATGTTCACTAACAGTTCTATGAACCATTTAACTACAATTCCTTTCAGAAGCAGCAAGTTCTTGGGATTCTGATACAGGGAACCTCTAGGCATAATCTACTACCACCTCTGTATTTTTATATACCTGGAGTTTACCTAGAGAGGGTTTTGGGGGTCAACGACCCTGAGGCCCGGTCTGAGACCAGGCCTCATGGTGGATCAGGGTCTGATCAACCAGGCTGTTACTGCTGACCGCACGCAAGCTGACGTACGAACCACAGCCCGGCTGGTCAGGTACTGACTTTAGGTGCCTGTCCAGTTCTAGTTATTATTTCTGAACTGGATGGGTTCGTACGTCAGTACCTGCTGAGTTCCTGTTGCCTTCTACATCGTCTTCGTCAGTATTCCTGAAATACATCTCCATCTACGCCTCCAGTATCACATGTCCCAAAGTGGTTGGGCCACTTGCCTTGATTCCTCCTCTTCCCATCCTTTTCCAGTTATTTCCATCCTTCCTTATCCTTCTTCCTTCCCATCTTACGACAGCTCTCGTCGTCCTCGATTCGATTCGATTCGTGCCTGTCCAGTGCTTTCTTGAAGACAGCCAGGGGTCTATTGGTAATCCCTCTTATGTATGCTGGGAGGCAATTGAACAGTCTTGGGTACAGTCTTGGAGAGACAGCCTCCAAATGTTTCACCTCACCTGTCTACAGTATATAAACCCATTGTATGTGAATATGCTATACTTTGATAAAGATTGATGGAATGAATACATCGACTCAAGACCGAGTGACTGATTATCTTAAACTCATCTTCCACCGTTCATCTCTGTACCGGACTAAGGAAGCTACTTATTGGCGAAACTTTTCTACAACATAGATACCCAAGTGTTGCACAAGTGTCTCCTTCATTAGAAAGGTTACCACCATTGCCTAAAAAAAATTAAAGAGCAAGACACAACCTGCTGGCGTCTGCATGATACCTTATAAAGGCTGTATCAAGTTTCTCGTTGGTTAAACTTCATAGGATGTGATGATGTGGATCAAGCAAAGACAGAGATATTACCAGAGATATGTTACGAACTACACCCGGTAAGCACCTGTCTTTCATCAACGAGAAACTTGACACAGCCCTTACAGGGTATCACGTAGACGCCAGTAGTGGTGTGTCTGGCTGTTTGTTGTTTTTTTAGTCTATGGTGGCAACCTTTCTAATGATGGAGACACTTGTGCAACACGGGTTTTCTCAGTTCCTACCGTCGGAATTTTTCCTGTACCTCCCAGCATTTACCGGCAACATTCATTGAGTTCTGAGTTATCCCATCCCACTGCTATACAGTCTGGAATTCTCTCATTTTTTCATTGTTTCCACTTTTGAAATCTAGTTTATTCCATCACCAAAACTATTAATTTGTTAATGTTTATCCACACAATACATTAGAAATTAACTCCTTCAAGGTTATTATTATAATCAAAGAAAGTGCTAAACCGACAAGGATCATACAGCGCTGCGGGGTGGAAAATATTGCCGGGCTATAAACAACTAGGTGGAGAGGGGATCAGAGACTGAAAGGGACGCTAAGGGCTATGTCAGAGTTCGTATAATAAAGCAGTTGCTGGAAAAAAGTAAAAAAGCGACTGTAAGTCAAAAGCAAGACTGTCTGCAAGAAAGGAAGATAAGGTAAGAGTGGTAGGCAGTGGCGTTGTTGGAGGTAAATCCTGCAAGCTCGCTGGTAAACCAGGCAATCTACAAGAAAGTGAAGAACCGAAATAGGGACCCGACACCTCACAGAGAGGAACAGGGTATCGTTCCATGAGATACCCATGGGTAAGGCGAGTATGGCCAATGCGGAGACGGGAGAGCGCAGTCTCCCGAGTATGGCAACGGTGGCAAGAAGATAGCAACAAACCTGAAAGTGGTTTAATAGAGCGCAATTTGTTATGGTGCATGTCCGACCACCGCTGCTGTCCACGGCTTCGAAGACGGGCAGAGATGACTGGAAAATAATCCCTGAATCGGATACCTCTATAGGAAACCGGAAGATTAAGCACCGCTGACCGCACAGCAGCATCCGCTTGTTCATTGCCCTGCCCATCAACGTGTCCAGGGACCCAACAGAAAACGACGTCTTTGTTTTTGCTAGCCACATGGTGCAGCCATAGTTGAATAGGAAGGACTGATGGCTGAGAGAAATCATATTGTTTAACGGCTTGTAAAGCACTGAGGGAATCTGAAATGATCACAAACGTCGAAGGAGACATATATGTAATACGAAGAAACGCTGTGAGGACTGCATACAACTCGGCGGTAAAAATACTAGCTGAGTCTAACAAATGACCTCCGACAACATCGTCAGGGAATACTGCTGTGAACCCAATACAGTCAGAAGATTTAGAACCATCTGCATAAACAGCGAAGGCATGAGCATGCAACCGGAAGTGATCGAGAAAAAGAGAGCGAGAAGCAGTAGTAGGCAGGAAAGCTTTGGCGCATGGTAGTAAGGGAAAACAGGCACAAACCGTCGGAACTTCCCAAAGGGGAAAGGAAAAGGCAATGCAACTGGAGAAAACACTGGAGTGTGTGAAGAAGAGAAAACGGTCGGAATGGGCAGGGGCACTGAACAATGGGCTTCTACTAACGTCTGAGACCAACCTATATGTAGAAGAAACACGAAGGTCATGAGCGCGGACAAAGTAACGAAGACAACGAGCATCACGACGATCTGCTAAGGAAGGATCATTTGCCTCTACATAGAGGTTTTCAACAGGGGATGAACGAAAGGCACCAAGGCATAAAAGTAGACCGTGATGATGAAGGGGATCTAACTTAGAAAGAGTTGTAGAAGCCGCAGAATAGACTTGGTAGCCATAATCCAGCTTGGACAAGACTAGGATGGAATGCAAACAGGAGAGTTCGACGAGCTGCTCCCCATGAACAATGCGCAACAATTTTAAGGAGATTCAGCCGACCATTGCAAGCTGCCTTCAAAGAGAAAATGTGAGGTTTCCATGTCAACCGGCGATCGATATTCTGGATCGATATTATGAGCCGTGTAAATACAATGGAATATCTGGGAAAAGAGGTCGTCTAGTGAGGGTAATGAAATGAGTTTTCGTACTAGGAAATTTAAAGCCATGAGAAGTGGACCAATGGGAAACTCGGTCAATCGCATCCTGAAGGGAGGCTGCTACCAGGCAATAGTAGGCACCTGAGAAAGCTGTTGTGAAATCATCCACATAAAGTGATGACCAAATATGTAATGGGAGAACAGAAGGTAGGTCATTTATAGCTAAGAGAAAAAGGGTAGTGCTAAGGAGACAACCATGTGGGTCACCCTCGGCTGGAACAAACTCTGAGGAAAGCTAGGTGCCAACGCGGACACGAAAATGTCTTCAGATAAGAAAGTAGCAATGAAGGTTGGTAGATTATTGCGGAGGCCTAAGGAGTGGTCTTGGGCTAAAATGTTATACCTTCAAGTGATGTCATATGCCTTCTCAAGATCAAAAAGGACTGTTAGGACGGAGTGTTTGTTAGCAAAGCCATTTCGCACATACATATCTAAGTGGAGCAAGGGGTCCGAAGTAGAGTGGCCCTTGCGAAAAACCATATTGGTGAGGAGAAAGACTATTGAGTCTCCAAATACTATATCAAACATCTATTTACCAATCGTTCCATCACTTTACTGGCTACACTGGTCAGGGCAATGGGACGATAATGAGAGGTATCAAGCCCCGAGGTGCCTAGTTTGTGAAACGGTAGGACAAAGGCAGATTTTCATTGTTGAGAGAGAAGCCCTCGCATCCAAATAAGATTGAAAAGACGTAAAAGGACTACAAGGGCTGTAGAATGCAGATGTTGTAGCATACTGATATGAATATCATTAGGCCCAGCTTCCGATGACTGGCAGGCAGAAAGCGTGGATTCTAGCTCTAGGAGAGTGAAAGGTACATTATATGGCCCCATTCCATTAGAAGAGTAATCCTTGGACAATTGCTCCTTGGTAGACTTAGACGCAAGAAATGAGGGACAAAGGCGAAGCCCTTGGGGGACACAAACAAGATAGTTCCCGATTTCTGTGGCAACTTCAAGAGGTTCTGCAACAGTAACACCAGCAACCCGCAGAACAGGAGCTGAGTCCGGAGCGTACTTGCCACACAATTTCCATACCTTCTTCCAAACCGCACACATAAGGGAAGATGAGGTAATGGTAGACACAGACCGCATTTCAAACGCACTGCACGGACACATGCAAGAGACCACGAAGTCACGCATGTCTGAGAATACCTGCCTGAGGTTTGTGGAATGGAACGTAATTCTGCAATCAAAACTAAGGTCAAAAACTGGTGCACCAGTCCATCAATAGAGGACGAAAAAGGATCCTCACAAAAAGCGGTAAGATGAGACAACAAGTCCCCATTAGCTCGTCCAAATTGCTAATGAGGGCTACGAGGCAGTCGGGGATACATAGTAGAAGTAAGAAGAGTAGGAAAGTGATCACTGTCATGCAAATCCAGGAGAATGGACCAAGCGTAATCATGTTGAGAAATGGTTTACCAGCTAAGATATAGTTAAATATAGGGAATACTTAGCTGATAAAAGACAGCAAATCGTCTACACAGCCACCCCTGCAGACGAGGTCTTGAATTGTTGTCATGATCATCTCTCAACGGGCTGTAGTAGATCATATTATGTAAACAATAAATTACCCCTAGGGGGTGTTATGTCATCATATTTCATTCACTGATGGCTGACAAACTTACTTGTGTGGACTCAAAAGTCTGCACCTCACTGCCGACTATAGGTTGATTACAAACTCCTTGCGACTCAAGAACTGCACAGTCCCCCGTACTACAAGAAATCTATAATGCACCTTGCTCTTGTAGCGTGAGCTATGGTGTTCTTCACACCTTCAACAAGTATCGGTGACTTGATAGAAACTGAAGTGTCCTTGGATGTCCACGTCTTCCATAGTCTAGGAATACGCACACTGGTACACTATGTTCCACAAGATTTGTCTTTATTGTTCACAATCTTATCACTAACAAAGCTGATCACACTTCTCTGTGTTTATTGTGTTTTGTGAGACACTTGTTCACACTAATGCACCGATCAGTGTTCTTTTTTGGTTATCCTGGCGTCAGTGTGACTCTCAGTAGAGTCAAAAGTAATCTGAAGATGCCACAGCCTCCTACACCATCACTACCCCAAGCACATAAAGGAAAAGCTGGCCTAGTACTTTTTCTTCCTTGCCACTTCCTCCATGAAGCAAAGCAGAATGTTTGATTCTTGCTGTCTTAAGCATAGACACCAATGTACACTATCTTTACCATGGTAATAAAGTGGGAGCAGGATTTTCCTTAATTGTCCTGCTAAGGTAAGAGATGGACTGTCTTTTATTAAACTACACCTTGCAACACTGGACCGCAAGGAGCGTCGAGCCACGTCGCATACTGGTACTGCATCTGGGATCAATTACTCGCTGTAGCAGTAAACAAGATGCTTGCCCTTTCTGAGAGGGCTGGGCCCCTCAGGGCTGAAAGGGGCTGAAGGGGGCTGATACCCCCCTCCTGGAGAAAATTTCTCCACAATCAAGTGAGATTGATGATGAGATAGAAAAATCAATGCAAAAGAGAGACTGAATGCGAGAGTCAAAATGGGTAGGAGCACCCGTATTTAAAACATGAAGAGGACGAGAAATGAGAAGTCTCTCTAACTGATCACCACGAGAGTCACAGTGGGACCCTCCCCAAAGATGATACTGAGTGTTAAAACCACCTAACAACAAGATGGGCGGTGGCAAAGAAGAGATCAAGAACACAATATCCGAGATACTGGAATGCATGGAAACGTGAGAGATATAGAGAGCAAACTGTATACCATCTGTGCAAATAAATACGGGCTGCAGTATAATGCAGCAGAGAACGAACAAAACCTGTTGATATGGTATACCAACGCGCACAAGAAGTGCACTCTCGTTAAATGATTCATTAGGAAAGGGATCAGAAGAATGCAACAGCACAGCCCGAAACGGGATGAATAACAGCTGAACGAATTTTGGGCTCATGTAACTCAACACATGCAGGGAAAAACTGGGAGAGCAACACCTGGAGCTCTCCCCGATTTCCCCTGAGGCCACGAATATTCCACTGTAAATAGGTCATTATTTACAAAGACAGGTATGCCAACAATAAGAAGCGATAAAATCTATGGGCTATTAGGGTCAGTGAAGTCAATGTGTGGAGGCAACGGTAAGTGTGTAAGCAGGGAGGAATCAGAATGCTGTGAAGGAAAAGTTTGCTGTGAGGGTCACGAAAAATAAGAAGGGGTAGGTGCATCAGTGTCCATCGAGGGTTACGTCTCTGGAATATAGTTGGAGATAGTGTCAAGTGGCTCAGCGAATAAGGAAGCTGCTGATACCATGATTTCCGAGACAGGTGAGATAGAGCAAGCACAGATCGGGGAGACCATGGAGGGAACCAAAGAGGTTTAAGAGGGGAGGGGAGTATGAACCTAGAGAGATGCACTGGCGGGGGCAGAAGAATTCTGTGGTGGAACAGGAGAGGAAAGAGGATAGAAGGTAACTGGGGAAGAAGACTGGGGGGAACAGGAGTAGAGGGGACTATGCGAGGGGGGGGGGTTAACTTCCACCTCCATGTGAGAGTCAGAAAAGGGGTTAGAACGAGGCACTGAGGCTGAAAAGGAAAACTGTTGGGGAATTATAAGTAGTGGAGGAATGTGAAGAGTCTTGGGCTTATTAGACAGGTTCAGCTTTGCAGGTGAAAAACGCAAAGAAGATACAGAAGTGCAAGTCCTTGCAGACTGATAAATTAATGGCACGAAGATGAAGTAGAGGTAGATGTAGGTAAGGAGGCCGGGGTTTCAGAGGGCCAAACTACAAAACAATTAGAGACGGGGGTGACCCCGGAAGACACAACACTGGAGGAGCTGGTAGGTGGGGGGATTGCCAAGGTTGGAGGTCTCCTAGCTACTCACGAATAAGGGATATGAGGAAGATTCCCCTGCAGGCAGAGCAGAGATACAGCCATAGCATTAGGCCTTCTCATTCATTACGATAGACCTGACAACGACGGGAAAAAGAAAGATGAGGTTCATTGCAATGAGACAAGTCAGAGGAAGACTGGAAGATACATTGGCATGATCTGTGGCACCACAAACTGAACACTCCACCGCAGATCTGCAGTATTTAGTGGGGTGTCCGAAGCGCCAGCAATTTCGATACTGTTGGGGGGTAGGGACCACCTTACGGACCTCTAGGCGATGGCCCGCGATACAAACGGAGGACTGGAGTTCACGGCAAAGATTAAGTCACGGCAAAGATTTGTCCTACCCGCAAGCGGGTAGGACAAATGTATCCACTTTGAGAATAGGAAGGCCCTGAAGGGCTAATTGTTCTAAAATATCACCTCAAGACAGGAAATCACTCTGTACAATGCTACATGGTAAAACCACCATCCCACTGCAAGAACTGAGAGTAGCATGCTTGTGAACAGTGATTGGACTGTTATCTATGGAAGTAATATGGGAAAGATCATGAGCTTGTTCTGCATTCTGAGCTGTAATGATGTGCGCACTGCTTCGAATGTGTGAAAGAATATATTTTGGCTAACGTGTCATAAAAGAGCTTTACCAATACTATGGTCAGAATGAAAATCAGTTGGAGATGTGGGTTGCAGGGATATGAATTTAGTCCACTGCATACTTGTAAATATGGTGTGTAAAGGAAGTGGGTGTCGCATAGGTCCTTTTTGGGTAGAATGAGTAGACATCGAAGAACCATCGTCAGTAAATAGTCTGCAATGTTTAGGCGTAGTATCGCAGGTGGCCCAACCCGAGGAAGGTGGGCAATCTGAAAACTATCGCACCGTATTCGGGGAAGCCAAACACATAGTTAGAGGCATGCAAGAGGCAGAGGCACTAGCAGGAATGGGCGGAGACCCAGAACATGAAGCAGGTGACAAAGCGTCACTAGCAGAAGGTACAGGGGTATGGGAAGAATCTAGAGAAGTGTCCAATAACGATACTGAGTCAGAACAGCATGTGGTAACAAGAAGGGGCCTGGGAGGAGAGGGGTTATCACGGAATGACGACTCCATGATGGTGGGACTTCTTTCTTATTATTAATTTAAGGAAAACAGAAGAAAAAAAAGAAAAAAAAAAGGACAGTGGAGGGACAGTCACTAGAAGGGATGAAAGGGCCCTAAGTTCCTCCTCTCATCCGAGAGGATGTCGAGACCACAAGCAGTGCAGATGCAGCGTGGAACCCGTGCCATACCCTACCTGTCACGCAGGTGGCAAGTATGGTATGGCTCTGGGATAGCAATCTCGCATCTACCGAACCACCTCGGCGGACAATAGAGAGGGCAGTCAGAAATCCGCCACAAAGCGCACGTCCTTCGGCTGCCACCTCCAAGAATCGACAGGCAGCCTCTGTAGAGGCTGCCTGTCGGTTCTTGGGCACCCTGCCCACTTGTCAGAAATTTGGGAAGGGAACAGTGTGCCTCCAGATAATCCAGATCTTATTGCAAACTACACCACACCCAAGGAACCTCATGGAGCGGGATGAAACCCGGTATACTTCCCCCTTCCTAGAAACTGTAATGCCCGAGTGGAGGACCCCAGTGGCTACAAACGGGATAGGGAAAAGGGGAGGGTTCGGAGAGGGGAGGAAGGGGAATAAAGGGTGGGATGGGAAGGATGGGATAAAGAAGGGAGGATTGGGAAGTAATTAGGTTCGGTCTGAGGAAGAAGACCT
>NC_069487.1:19185094-19187594 GCF_026875155.1 Cherax quadricarinatus | reverse complement strand
AGCAAATCCCTGGTTGACAGGAATATAATTTGAATTTGTTTCATAAAAAGCAATTTTGACAATAATATGAATATTTCCTTTGGTTTATAAAAAAACAGATCCATTTATAATAGAATTAGGGAAGAATTTAATAATACATTGGACAAATAATGGATTTTAAAATTCTCAATTCTTGGGTAGAATAGTCTGTTTGTGGTTTGTGTGAAGGACCTGTCTAATTGGGCCAGCAGGCCTGCTGCAGTGTTCCCTTTCTTATGAGTCGCGCATCAAGTGTTGCTTTGTTGTGGGATGTGATAGTGAGGTGTGGTCTACACCCTTTATATGCCTTCCTTTGATGCATTATTTTTTTGTGAGTAGTCACGAAAGCGCTTGGAATTTCTCTATTCTTTCACAGTGGTTGTTTTGCATATTCTGAAATCACCTGTTTACTGTGATCTTATTGCATATATATATGTATGTATGCAATAAGATCACAGTAAACAGGTGATTTCAAAATATGCAAAACAACCACTCTGAAAGAATAGACAAATTCCAAGCGCTTTCGTGACTACTCACATTATCAAGGAACTATGTTCAAGGAACATAGTTCCTTGATAATGTGAGTAGTCACGAAAAGCGCTTGGAATTTCTCTATTCTTTCAGAGTGGTTGTTTTGCATATTTTGAAATCACCTGTTTACTGTGATCTTATTGCATTATATATATATATATATATATATATATATATATATATATATATATATATATATATTATATATATTATATATATATATATATATATATAATTATATTTATATATATATATGTAGTATATTAATATATATATATACATATATATATATATAATATATATATATATATATATATATATATATATATAATATATAATATATATTATATATATATATATATAATATATATATATATATATATATATATATATATATATATTATATTATATATATATGTATATTATATATATATATATATATATATATATATATAATATATATATATATATATATATATATATATACATGCATAATATATATTATACATATATATATATATATACATATATATATATATATATATATATATTATTATGTATATATATATATATATATATATATATATATATATATATATATATATATATATATATATATATATATATATATATATATATATAATATATATATATTATATATATATATAATATTATATATATGGCAGGAGGCGTGGAGTTAAAAGATAAAGAATCACACAAAGTGGGAGTTGTCACAGTTGCTCTTTGCTGATGACACTGTGCTTTTGGGAGATTCTGAAGAGATGTTGCATAGATTGGTGGATGAATTTGGTAGGGTGTGCAAAAGAAGAAAATTAAAAGTGAATACAGGAAAGAGTAAGGTTATGAGGATAACAAAAAGATTAGGTGATGAAAAATTGGATATCAGATTGGAGGTAGAGAGTATGGAGGAGGTGAATGTGTTCAGATATTTGGGAGTGGACGTGCCAGCGGATGGGTCTATGAAAGATGAGGTGAATCATAGAATTGATGAGGGGAAAAGGATGAGTGGTGCACTTAGGAGTCTGTGGAGACAAAGAACTTTGGCCTTGGAGGCAAAGAGGGGAATGTATGAGAGCATAGCTTTACCAACGCTCTTATATGGGTGTGAAGCATGGGTGATGAAAGTTGCAGCGAGGAGAAGGCTGGAGGCAGTGGAGATGTCATGTCTGAGGGCAATGTGTGGTGTGAATATAATGCAGAGAATTCGTAGTTTGGAAGTTAGGAGGAGGTGCAGGATTACCAAAACTGTTGTCCAGAGGGCTGAGGAAGGGTTGTTGAGGTGGTTAGGACATGTAGAGAGAATGGAGCGAAACAGAGTGACTTCAAGAGTGTATCAGTCTGTAGTGGAAGGAAGGCGGGGTAGGGGTCGGCCTAGGAAAGGTTGGAGGGAGGGGGTAAAGGAGGTTTTGAGTGCGAGGGGCTTGGACTTCCAGCAGGCATGCGTGAGCGTGTTTGAAAGGAGTAAATGGATACAAATGGTTTTTAATATTGACGTGCTGTTGGAGTGTGAGCAAAGTAACATTTATGAAGGGATTCTGGGAAACCGGCAGGCCGGACTTGAGTCCTGGAGATGGGAAGTACAGTGCCTGCACTTTGAAGGAGGGGTGTTAATGTTGCAATTTAAAAACTGTAGTGTAAAGCACCCTATATATATATATTTTATATATATATTATATATATATATATATATATATATATATATATATATATATATATATATATATATATATATATATATATATATATATATATATATGTCGTGCCGAATATGTAAAACTGGTCAATTAGCAAGAACTCATTTAAAATTAAGTCCTTTCTAAAATTTTCTCTTATACGTTTTTAAAAATATATTTTTTTCATTAATGTTGATTTTAAAAATTTTTAATTTTGCACCCAAAAAGGGAAATTAGAAAAATTTCCTAACCTTATT
>NC_069487.1:19163920-19184594 GCF_026875155.1 Cherax quadricarinatus | reverse complement strand
CCCCTGGAAAATCCTAGAGGGACTATACCGAACTTGCACACGAAAATCACTCACAACAAAAGCAAAAGACTCGGCAGACGATGTAGCATTCCCCCCAATGAAAAACGGGGGTATACTAGCACTTAAGAGAAAATAAAATTTAATGTCAGGGGCCCGAGATTGTTCAACTGCCTCCCAGCATACATAAGGGGGATTACCAATACACCCCTGGCAGTCTTCAAGCAGGCACTGGACAAACACCTAAAGTCGGTACCTGACCAGCCGGGCTGTGGCTCGTACATTGGATTGCGTGCAGCCAGCAGTAACAGCCTGGTTGGTCAGGCTCTGATCCACCAGGAGGCCTGGTCACAGACCGAACCGCGGGGGCGTTGACCCCCAGAACTCTCTCCAGGTAAACTCCAGGTAATACCTTTGGCTAATCTTTTTAACATATCACTACAAACTGGCATAGTGCCTGATAAGTGGAAAATGGCAAATGTAATACCTATTTACAAGGCAGGTGACAGGTCCTTAGCTTCGAACTATAGACCAATGAGCCTTACCTCCATAGTGGGAAAATTTATGGAATCAACAATTGCCGAAGCAATTCGTAGCCATCTTGATAGGCACAGATTGATTAATGAATCTCAAAAGGGATTTACAAAGGGGCGTTCCTGTCTTACGAATTTACTAACTTTTTTCACTAAGGTGTTTAAGGAGGTAGATCATGGTAATGAATATGATATTGTGTATATGGACTTCAGTAAGGCTTTCGATAAAGTTCCACATCAGAGGCTATTGAGGAAACTTAAGATTCCTAGGAACCCGGCACTTCATGTGACATTGCTGACATCGTGGGGGTGGGAGGGCGCCAGCTGTGGGGTAACGGGTGAAGGACAGCATGGATGCAAGGGGGATGAGGGTGGGGGAGTAGCGAGCGGCAGAGCGAGTAATTGATTGGGCACTAAACGGCAACACCCTTGGTTCATTCATTCATTCATGTTGATTCGCCGGTACTTCCGGCCCGGGTCTTCTCCAGATGGTGACCCGGCAGTGGCCCCCCGGGTGGGGGGTGACGTTCATCTTCTTTCTTCTTTCTTGGGACTTCCAGTTTGAGGGTAACTTCTATCTTGCGTTGACTCCCCAAGACGGAAGTGTCTTCACAAATACCGACACAATGGAAATATAAACTCATATGCAGTATAATGTGATCCTTTGTTGACAACGTTTCGCCCACACAGTGGGCTTTTTCAAGTCACAAACAGATCTACCTGGGTGGAAGGTACGCGAGTGTTTATAGTCAGGTTCAGAATGCTGGGTCAGGTGGAGAATGCTGCATCTGATGATCTACCGAGTGGGGTTATAGAGTCTAAAATCTTGAGTAGCTTGGAAGGGAAATTGGATAAATTTGTGAGCAGACCTTCTGCAGTGTTCCTCCATTCCTATATTCTTATGTGGGATAGCGATGAAAAAGTTTCTTGGCAAGTGGCTCAGCTATGTTATAGAAGCCATTGTTCTGGCTGAAGTTGTTGGATATAGAGATAAGCGATGATTCCAGGATTCTCCGGTATTGAGTGTTGTCTTCTCTGGCGATAAGTCTTGAGTTTCTGTAGTTTATTAAATGGTTGTGTGAATTACGGTGTTGTACACGGGGATTTCTTGTATCGTCAGACCTGCTTGCGTATTGGTGTTCTGAAATACGTGTTTGGAGGTCTTTCGATGTTTCGCCCAAGTATAATTTGTACCTACTACACAAGCCATCGATCTCTTGCGCAGGAAAATTGACGATTCACTTGATCTTCCTATCTCAGCCAGCGATTTCATCGACCTTGATGAACTATGTGTTGGCTTTACGTGTTTGTCTTTCGAAAATAACCTCTTTCAGCAAACTTTTGGACTACCCATGGGTTCGCCACTCAGTGCCGTCCTGGCACATTTGGAATCCGAGCGTTTCTCCAACATTATTCCTTCGTCTGTCACCTGGCTTCGTTATGTTGACGACATTCTCCTCATAACTCCCAGACGCTTCAACGTTCAAGCTCTCTAAGACAAGCTCAACCAGGTCGTGCCCTTCAATCCAGTTACACTTGAGAGATAGTCCACACAAACTTTCCTTTCTAGATGTTCTTCTCTGCAAAGCTGGCCATGAACTTGGTTTTAAAGTCTATCGAAAACCCACCAACCAAAACGATCTTCTCCACTTCTACTCTCACCACGACACCAAAACTAAAAGTGGTGTAATTATAGGCTTTTTCCTGCTCGCACTCAGGTATCTGCAGCAGTGTGTTCTTGAGGAAGAATGCACTATAATTGAACAGTATTTTCTAAACTCCACTATCCTCATCACTTCATCAGAGACTGCAGACGAAGGGCATTAAACATCTTCAACACACCCAGAGAAGAAGATACATAGTCCTCCCCACCAACTCCATTGCCAAACACGTTTCCAACATCTTTTCCATTACGTCATTCCATGTATCTACCTCCATAACCACAAGGACATTGCCAGTAATAGACAGGACAAGCTTCCATCCTCTGCAGCAAATTATACGTAGGCGAAACTCAAGAGAACCTCCAACCCAAACATGTATTTCAGAACACCAATACGCAAGCAGGTCTGACGATACAAGAAATGCCTTTGTACAACACCGTAATTCACACAACCATTTAATAAACTACAGAAACTCAAGACTTATCGCCAGAGAAGACAACACTCAATACCGAAGAATCCTTGTGGAAAAACTTTCTCCAGGAGGGGGGTATCAGCCCCTTTCAGCCTCTTTCAGCCCTGAGGGGCCCAGCCCTCTCAGAAGGGGCAAGCATCTTGTTTACTGCTACAGCAAGTAATTGATCCCAGATGCAATACGGGTATGTGACGTGGTCTAGCGACCACCGCTCCTTGCAAGAGTCCAGTGTTGCAAAGTAAAGTTTAATAAAAGACAGTCCATCTCTTACCTTAGCAGGACAATTAGGGAAAATCCTGCTCCCACTTTATTACCATGGTAAAGATAGTAGACATTGTTGTCTATGCTTAAGACAGCAAGAATCAAGCATTCTACTTTGCTTCATGGAGGAAATTTGGCAAGGAAGTAAAAGTACTAGGTAAGCTTTTCCTTTATGTTCGAGGGGCATTGGAGTGGCGTAGGATGCTGTGAGGTCAGATTACTTTTCACCCTACTGGGAGTCACACTGAGCAGGACCAGGGGGATAACCAACAAAAAGAACCACTCTGAATCCGTGCGTTAGTGTGAACAAAGTGTCTCACAAAACACAATAAACACTTACAGAGAAGTTTGATCAGCTTCTTTAGTGATAAGATTGTGAACAATAAAGACCAAACCTTTTGGAACATAGTGTACACGTGTGCGTATTCCATTAGACTATGGAAGACGTTGGACATCCAAGGACACTTCAGCATCTACAAAGTCACTGATACCTGTCGAGGGTGTGAAAAACACCATAGCTCACGCTACAAGAGTTATGAATTTCTTGTAGTACGGGGGACTGCGCAGTTCTTTGTCGCAAGGGTTTGTTATCAAACCTATAGTCGGCCAGTGAGGTGCGGACTTTTGAGTCCACCACAAGTGTGAAAGTCAGCAATACAGTGAATGGAAAATCTGCTGACATAACACCCCTGGGTAGGGGTAAAATTATATTACATAATATAATCTTTACAGCCCAGTTGAGAAGTGACCTCGACAGCTTCTCAAGGACTTGCTGCAGGGCGGCTGTGTGCAGGCATAGAGCTGTCTTATCAGCTAAGTACTCCCTATATTTAATCTTTAACCTTAGCTGGTAAACCATTTCTCAACAATCCTGGAATCATCGCTTATCTCTATATCCGACAATTTCACCAGTGAAAAACAATGGCTTCTATTCATAGCTGAACACTTGCCAAAGAAAACTTCTTCTCACTTTCCCAAATAAGAACATAGCAATGGAGGAACATTGCAGAAGGTCTGCTCACAAACCTATCCAATCTCCCTTCCAAGCTACCCAAGATTTTAGACTCTATAACCCCACTCGGTACATCATTAGATGCAGCATTCTCCACCTGATCCAGCATTCTGAACCTGACTATAAATACTCGTGTACATTCCACCCAGGTAGATCTGTTTGTGACTTGAAAAAGCCCACTATGTGGGTGAAACGTTGTCAATAAAGGATCACATTATACTGCATGTGTGTTTACATTTCCAAATGTTACTAATGTTATGTTTCTAGGTCATTATTACATAATCTATGTTTATGATTCTACTGGTTTTTAATATATTACTACATCCTCTGACACTTGGAGCTCATCTGCCAGCGTGACCCTGTATCCATTATTCCACTTAAAATGCAAATTGTGGGACATATAGCCTAGTAACGTAAGAGTAACATATATATCTTATATATATATATATATATTATATATATGCTTATATATATATATATATATATATATATTATATATATTATATATATTTATATATAGATTATATATATATATATTATATATGTATATATTTATTTTTATAATATATATTATATATATATATAGATATATATATATATGATTATATATATCATATATATATGTATATATGTATATATATATAATATATATATATATATATATATATATATATATATTATATATATATTTATATATAATATAATATAATATATATATATATTATATTATATATATATATATATATTATAATATATGTATTATATATATTATATATATATATATACATATATCATAATATATATATATATATATATATATAATTTATATATTATATATATATATATATATATATATATATATATATATATATTTATGTCGTTGCGAATATGTATAAAACTGAGTCATTAGCAAGAAACTCATTTAAATTTAAGTCAGTTCTAAATTTTCTCTTTTACGTTTAAAGATATATTTTTTTTCATTTAATGTTAATGTAAAATTTTTTAATTTTGCTCCGAAAGAATCTTAGAAAACTTACCTAACCTTATTATAACAAGAACAATTTATTTTAGGCCTAACACAACTAAATATATTTTAGATTTGTTTACCGTAATTTAATACTAAACAAACACAGTGAAACATATTTTTTTCGTTAGGTTCAGAATGATTTTGGCGAAATTATTGCATATGTATTGAGTTTTTGGCTTACCAGCTAAGATATAATTATATTAATGAACATTAGCTGATAAATGACAGCAAATCGTCTACACAGCGTCCCTAGCAGACGGAGGTTCTAGATGCTGTCGAAACCATCACAACAGTGGGATGTCAAGAGAATACAATTTGGTAAGTATTAAATTACTAGGGGGTGTTATGTCAGCTATTTCATTCGATGATGGCTTGACATAATACTTACTTGTCTTGGACTCACAAAAGTCCACTCCTTATTGCGATTTAGGTTGATTACAAAATCCTTGTGACTCAAGAATTGTGCAATCCCCCGATCTACAAGAAATTCGTAACATACTGCTCCTTTGTAAACGTGAGAGCTATGGTGTTCTCAACACTTTCGACAGATATCGGTGACTTGATAGAAGCTGAAGTGTCCTTGGATGTCTCACGTCTTCCATTGTCTAGGAAACGACACTGGTACACTATGTTCAAAAGATCCGTCTTATTGTTCCACAATGTATCACAAGAGAAGCTGTCCAACACTTCTCTTAAGTGATTTATTTGTGTTGTGTGAGACACTTTATTCAACACTAACGCAAGATCAGTGTCCTTTGCTTGTTATCCTGGCGGTCAGTGTATCGTAGAGTAAGGAGTCAAAGTTAGTCTGCCAGACGCTACAGGCTCCATCCCGTCACTGGCCCCACACAAAAAAAAAAAACCTGACTAAGATTACCTTGCATCCTTGGTCACTTCCTCGGATGAAGCAAGCAGAATGTTTGTTTCTTGCTGTCTTAATCATAAACAACCAATGTACACTATCTTTACTATGGTAATAAGTGGGGAGCAGGATTTTCCTTACAATTGTCCTGCAAAGTAAGAGATGTACTGTCTCTTATAAAAATACACTTTGCAACACCCTATGCAAGGAGCAGAGGTCATTTGACGCATTAGGCATCTGTGATCAATTACTCACTCTAGCAGTAACAAGACGCTCGCCCCTTCTGAGTGGCCCCTCAGGGCCTTTGAAAGGGGCTCTGACGGGGGATGAAGGGGGCTGATACCCCCTCCTGGAGAAAATTTCTCCACACTGGGGGGCGGCGGGAGGTTCGCTTGCAGGTGAACTATTCATCACTTAACATTAAATTTGGATTTTCTCAGTTCAGCTGTCGCCACACTGCTGCTTGGTCTTTTTGAAACAGCTTTAGTCTGTGTGGTTTTCTGGAAGAATCACTAATTTTGTTTTCAAACTGTGTAATTCTAACGGCACTAGTTTATTTTATTGTCCGCTTATTCACTTACACCTTTGCTCAAAACATCAACTGTCCTGATGATTCCATTTGCATCAGGGACTATATCACAATTTTTCCAAGTGGCCACATTGGGACTCGGAACCATCATTGACATAATCATATGTCACCAGTGTCTTAAGGACTTAATGATTTTCTAGGAAACACCAGCTCCATAGAATTTCTCTCAATGAGGTGAGGATAGTCTTCTCGCCAAATTTTCTCCCAACGTTCAATCACTTTATTAAGGTGTTTGAATTTTAGTCTGAGTTGCTCAGGTTCGAAATAAGTAGGATCCTCTATGATTCTTTATCATTCATGGGAGGAACAGGTTCGGAGCCTTCTGCCATGGAGTAAATGAGATGGACTTAAACACTTCTAAATTGTCCAGATCATCGGTAACATAAGTTAGAAGGTTCTTGTTTGTTGACTGTCTATTTGCTATTTCAGTCACAACTGTACGGAATTTTCTAAGTTTTCTCTGACGATTGAAGGTCTTCCTTAATACACCGGACGTTTTACAGTGCCGATCATTCTTTCATAAAATCGCCGTGCCTTGGAGATTTAGGAGGATGTATCCCACGACGACTGCGTTGATTCAGCATCTGTTGTACTTCTGGTGATTCAAAGATCTGGCTTATATAAGCAGCACCAGCTAACAAAAGTTTCGGTGCATTATCTGAATCATCAGTCTGGACATGCCCCTTTGGCTGCAAACTTTGAATAATTTGATAAAGTTTCAGCAGGACATGTCAGGCTGGCTATTGTAGATGTACTGCTTAGTTGTAGACAGTGACAAACAGATGTACCCTTCATGGGAATTTGTCAACTGTTTTGGTTTTTTAAAATTATTGGTCCTGTGTAATCTACACCTGTCACTCAAATGGAGTGATATGACAAACTCTTTCAGAGGGATATGGGAGGGACTGGATAACTGACATACACTCGCATATTCGTAGTGAAGTTGACGACAAGGATTACAGTCCTTTATTGGTTTTTTCACACTTTGTCGACTTGAGGTATCCGTAGGATTGTCGATATGACAAAAGTGTGTCAGTACCCCACCATGTAACACGTTACTGTGGGCGTTTTGCACAATCAGTTTTGTTAGCCAATGATTCTTGGGGATCAATATTGGATGTATGGCTTCTTTAGGTAGGTGAAGAATTATGAATTCTTCCTCGACATCTTATAATCTTTTCTGAGTCGAGATAAAGTCTAAAGAATTAATCATAACATGGGTTTCTTTGGGGATTATTCTTTGTGTTTCTGAAATTTATATCTGTAGAGAAAACATCTTTCCTGTATTAGTTTCACCCTGTATTTAATGGGTTCCAAGACATTCATAATCAGGTTTTAATTCTTTAATGAATTTAAAGACAAGAGATGTAAACTCTTTAGAAGTTTACCCAAAGATGAGTAATTAGTTCCATCAATGACTATGTCTGGTTGTGGCTGCTGCAGGATTTACACAACTTATTTCTGCTGTGTTCAAGCAGGGACTGTTTCTTCTGGCATAATGGTGAGATTTTTGCTGAGGCCAGTTATTTTAATCAGAGAGCCAGTTCGGTCCGTGGAGCCATAATTTATTCTCACAAATTTTCATAAGTGGGACACCACGTGACAACATGTCAGCTGGATTCTCTTGGGTAGAGACGTGAGATAAGAGATTAATCTCTCTGCAATATCTGTTTATTTCTGCCTACTCGGTTCTGTACATAGACCAACTTACTCTTATTATTCTTAACCATTGGAGAACTGCTTATTATCACTCTCCAGATCACTGTTTTATCAATAGTGAGATGATCAAGTACTTTGTTGAGATAGACAGCTAATTTTGTACCTACTAGAGTGCTGTCGCAGATTCAATTGTGGATTATGTTCTGACCTCAAGGTTGCTTCCTGGCTTTGAAGTAATAGTGTCTTTCCTTTCAGCATTACTCATGTAAGCTACCGCGGGCCATAACCTCTGGTTGACGCACACGAACACATGATAATGTGAATTTGTTTCCCCCTTGACCTATTTGTCTGGAAATTTAATTTGATGAAGTTGCTTAAACTCCCTGGATATTTCATCCATTCTTGACTCATTTCTAGAGGCAGAGTTTCATCCCATCCAATTTTGAGTTTCCATGCATCTTGCATAAGCATTTTACCTTTTATGGTAAATTGGTGAGACGAGTCATAGAGGATCAAAACATGTTGATCTCTGACAGTAAAAATACGTTTAGTGATGTACTGCATGATGTATTGTTTTCTTTTTGAGGACTCAAAGTATCTTCTGTGTGTTCCAATTAAGTCCAGGGCATATTGCCCCTTTTTTTTATTGCAATCAGGAATTTCAGTTTCGGGAAATCTCTTTGATAAGTTCCCTTAATTGCTTTGAATTGTATTCCACATCCTTTAGAGGCATGTTTGCTTCTTTCATCTCTTGTTAGCTCCTCTGTATAAGGATTTCAAATCATTCTCTTTATTCACAGTACCTTGAAGATTGTCCACATAGAAAAGGAAACTTTTCTTTAAGACTTTCTTTGAAGGGACTTCAGATTTCTTTCAAATGTGTATTTAGAGTAGCTTCTAGTAAGGAATGGTGAGGATAGGATGTTGCACCAAATAATACTGATTTGAAAACGGATAAGTTTTCACAGGACTTTGAGGATCATGTGGATTTTCAAGGCCACAAAATCGAGTAGTATAATCTCTATCATTTCCTTGTAGTCCTACTCTTAAGAAGCTTTGGACCTTTATCAGCCGTGTAGGAGTATGGGTTTGTGCGAAATTTCATAAAGCACGTCTCCAAGCTCTCAGTTAGTGCGGGTCCGGTCATAGACAGTCATAAGGACTAGCTACATCTTTATTTGCACGTGCGCTGCAATTATTATACAACACGTATGGAGTGGTTTCAGAATCTTTTCTGACTCCATAGGTGCGGGAGATAAAGAGCGTTTGTCTTCAACTTATCTTCGACTATTTCCTCAATGATTTATGTCCAACTGTTCTTGTATTGATATTATCAAGACAGTCAGTAGTCTGGATTCTTCCTGAGACTCATGTATTTGTGCTTTCATCTGTCCGAAAGCCAAATGCGATAATTGCTAGGGCAGATGTTGTGGATTTAATTTCCATGGTACCTAACCCAATACTGTCCATCTTTATATTTGACAGTGTCCAAATATTGGTTATAAGTCTGAGACTCTTGTGGGCTTGGTTTATTTACATCAATACTATCGCATCCAAATCCCACACAACTTTATCAACTGGTATCATTCATTTTTCCATAATGATATTTTTTGCTTGTGGTACATGATCAGCGGTTATTCTCGTAACTAGTACATTTTCCACTGAATCATATCAGCTTCTTTCCCACTTTGAGAGGAATGGGACCAATATATGTGGCCTCCTGCTGTTTTTCAGCAAGTGAACATCATGTTTACTTACTATTATTTTGCACAAAATCAGGGATAATAATCACGTCCAATGAATTAAATCAATTGACTATTGTGTCAGTTGTTAGTCGGACAGGCTAACTTGACCTTAGCTGCCTTTCAGCAGTGCTGCACCTGTTTCTTTTAATCCCTGGATTCTGCACTGACTTAGGCAAAATCATCTACTACCACAGCTTCTACTCGTCCTTTTCTGTTTCCCTAGACCCAAACCCGTGATTCTGGCTAGGTCATATGTCTGTTTACCAGAATTGAGGAAAAAACCAGTATATTAACTGTATTTTGGCATGGAGTTGTTTATTCAGTTTCTGCAACACTGTTCTTCTTATGAAGGACCTTTTGTGAGCTTGATCAAATAGTGTTAGCACATTGGTTTTGTCCGTAATTTATTAGATAAACTCAACTCGAGCTATCGCGGGTGAGAGCAGTTGCTTTTAAACTTATCTCTCACATTTTAAAGCTGTTGTCTTGTTGAACTTCCTGATCTCTGTGGAAGTCTTTGCTGCTTGTTCAGCAAAGTATTTGGGCTAATTGCTAATTATGATTCTGCTAACCCTTGCATTAAAAACACTTCTTCAGTGAGATTTTCCTCCTTGTGTTCCACCTAAACACTTGATGCATCTTTTCAGCTGATGAATACGTTGTTACGTGCCTCCATTGATGAGTATGATTACAATACTGTGCCCATTGTGTTCCATCACAATAGTACACATTTTGGAGTACGTTTATGTATGACAGTCTTTTACTGTCTATTGTATTCACGCTTGATAAATGCCTTATAATGGGATTTCCCATTATGTGGTTTTGTGGGGAGTAGGTATACTCTTTTTATACTGAGTTGAAGGTTTATTATCACTGGTTTGTGGATTTTTCATCTTGTCTCGTTGCTTGCATGCATGAAACTATTGTTTGTAAACCATTGCTAATTTCCTCACAGTGAAATAGCGTTTATTGAAACATAATATTTAATCGTTCAATAGTTTGTGTGACAGCTTATCCTGTCGCAATACCACTGATAAAACAATCACATTGTCTTAGGTCATATTTAGACCTAGAGATCTCGGAGACTATTGTCTAATTGTAATTCTAAATGCCTGTAAGTCTGAAAAAAACAATGTTGGGTGGCTTCAAGCTTTGATATTAAGATCTGCATGTCTAACTCTGGCCTTGTCAGACATCAAAGTAATTGTCTGCCTTAGACACGTTAAGGCTTTTGTAATTATCTTTAACCACCGGAAATGACTTAATCAGTTCATAGGGTTCTCCCTTCACAAGACATTTAAGTAATTGAACTTGGCAATATCATAATGTCAGGTTCGTGAATTTACTACGGAGTGAAAAAACCACTAATGAATTCTCTTCATAATTATGGACTTGGAAAAATAGGTAATGACAATGTAGGTAAGCTTGGTAATGGGAAACTTGTTGTTGTTACAGGTTGTAACAGGTGTTTTCACCCTACTTACAGTAGGTCTCTGTGTACAGAGTTTTACGGACAGATAGCCTGTACCCTGGTCCACATTAATTGTTGATCAACTAAAAGTATCCAATAACATTTTAATTTCATCTTCAGATGGATCTGATTCAAGATATTTATTTTCATAATGTGTATAGTCTGAATTAATATTTTCATCGTTGTGTAAATAATTCACTACTTGACCTCAAGATCATCAAAATCTATGTTTGTATTTGAGTTAATCATAGACAGACTGAAATTAGATTTTCTAATTGGTGAAATCTTAGCTGTATAGACTGAACTGACGTTTTCCAAACAAGCCTTTTTTAATGGTATACTGAAAATTCTAAGTGCACCACACTTAGAGTGTTTAAAAAACACTGTACTGCTATAAACAGCTGGAGTTTTTGTTATGCTTAAGTCAGCAATAATCGAGTCAGGACACTACTGACCCACTAAGTTTAACTCAGGGTCAATTGACCATAAGGTACAGGGGACATGTGTCTGGGTGTTTATGGCTTGTTGGCTGTGTCAGCCCTACCCATGATGATTAATCGTAAATACGTTATACACTTCATTCACTTACACTCAATGTCACTGTATAACTGTAATCACACGTGAATATTACTTACACATATATTAATATTTCACTTGTTAATATATATTTGAAAGCTTACACTTTAATATAAGTTCCGTTAAACCAAAACAAGGTAGATCTATAAGAAACAAACTTTAACACAATTCTTTGTCTCGTAATTTCTGTTTCTATAAAAAAAAAAACATTATCAACACTGTTGTATATATACCTCAGGACAACATCATCACTTGGTGGTTGTTTTTGTCTTTAGTTCAGCAATTTCTCGGAGATTGGTGAGTGGTGCAGGGTGTGGGTGAGTCAACCCAGCTCCCGTTTTCTTTGGGTGTCGCTGACGGTGAGCCGCCCGTTTTCTTTTGGACGATGTGAACGCTCGGTAGTGAGCGCCCGTTTATCTTTTGGCTGCCCATTCTCTGTGATTGAGTCTGGAGGGGACTCCATATTACTGATTTTATTGTAAAACACTAGTTTTACAGCTTTTTTCGAAGGACCTTCGGCTCATAGGTTATTTGTACCAACTTTAGTACACATTATTTGGACAACAGTGTGGGTCTTTATCGGTTCGAAGGCAAAACTGTATTGAGATTTTGGCCTTACCAGCTAAGATATAATTATATATAATGAAACACTTAGCTGATAAATGGACAGCAAATCGTCTACACAGCCGTCCCTGCAGACGAGTTCTAGTGCTGTCGAAACCATCACAACAGTGGGCTGTCAAAGAGTACAATTTGTTAAGTATAAATTACCCTTAGGGGTGTTATGTCAGCATATTTCATTCGATGATGGCTGACATAATACTTACTGTTTGGACTCAAAAAGTCCACACCTTATGACGATTATAGGTTGATTACATAAACTTCCTTGTGACTCAAGAATTGCGCAATCCCCGATCTTACAGAAATTTCGTAATATACCTTGCTCTTTGTAACGTGAGTATGTGTTCTCAACACCTTCGACAGATATCGGCTTGACATGATTAGAAGCGGAAGTGTCCGGGTTGCTATTTAAGCCAAGATCGAAATTCCGCCTATTCGGCACGACATATATCTATATAGTATATATAATATATATATATTATAGATATATATTTATTATATATATATATATAATATATATATCTACATATATATATATACATATATGTAATTATTTAATATGTACATACATTATATATATATATATATATATATATATTATATATATATATATAATATATATATATATATATATATATATATTTATACATATGCAATAAAATCACAGTAAACAGGTGATTTCAGAATAATGCAAAACAACCAAGTGAAAAGAATAGAGAAATCCAAGCGCATTCATGACTACTCACATTATCAAGGAACATTGTTCCTTGATAATTGGGAGATAGTCACGGAAAGCACTTGGAATTTCTCTATTCTTTCACAGTGGTTGTTTTCCATATAATATATATTATATATATATATAAATAATATATATATTATATATATATAATATATATATATATTTTATATATATATAAATATTTTATATATATATTTTATATATAAATATAATATATATATATATATATATATATATAAATATATATATATATATATATATATATATATATATATATATATAATATTAGATACACGTCATGCTGAATAGGTAAAAATGGTCAATTAGCAAGAACTCAAAATACGTTTAAACATACATTTGTTTCATTTATGTTAATGTAAAAAATAAAAATTTTGTTCCAAAAAAACCTTAAAAAACTTACTTATCTTTATTACAAGAACAATTTAATTTAGTCTAATCCAACTAATGCATTTTAGATAAGTTTACAATAATTTAATAAAAACACAAAGTGCATCCATGAAAAAAGTCATTACACTAAAGTGTTTCCTGATTCTGGTATCAATATAATTAAAGGTCTTTGAAACAATCCGTCTGAAGAAAAAACACTTTTCCCAAGCACTTCACGAAATATGATTGTTTAATACACAGATTAATTTGGGACTGTGTACATTCTGGGTTAAAATTCAGCGTAAATCAAACTAATACAAATAATTGTCTGGATGTCATTTATTTACTAGGCTCATTGGTCTCAAAAATATCACTTGGATAGTTAACAGCTAAAAAGTAAATATCTGTCTATAATTCATTTAAAAAAAATAAGCAATACCATTAAACAAATAATGCCTTTTAACTAAGTGTTTTTAGACTGATACAAATGACCACTATTTTTTTTCATACTGGAACCATTGGTATCCGTGTTTTCAGTGTTATTGTCATCGATGTTCAGCGTAGCGCAAGATCTCCACACATTATTATGGCAGGTTAATAGCGACTCAATACGAGTAAAATGAGAGATATCCAAGATCATTTACAGGTAAGGGAAGGACAAGGAACAGGATTCAGCTCTTGTTTGATTTTGCGGTTCAACCGAACCTGATAAAATTTCTCTGGGGTAGCCTGACTGGACTCAACATCAATATGGATTCACTGTACTCAGAGGAAGATGATGACGGGTATTCTGATGATTTGTCTCGCTTGCCAAATCTCAGAAAGTTGTTATCGTTACCAAAGTGAAGAAATCCTTGGTTATGCCCATGTTTGTTTACGTCTTGCGAATCTTCATATGAGGCTATGCTGATTATCTCGTCTTCAGGGCGGATGACCCTGGCCCAGGCTGAGGGACTATGAGACGGCAGTGACATATACATGCTTGGAGCACCTCTCTTCATGCGATGAGAAGTTATCTTCCCAGACTCGGTGAACTTGTTATTGTGGACAGTGGAGACATCTCGCTTAGCACGGTCGTGGGCTGGGGAGGACCGACTTGACCTGGTATCTACGATCGACCGAATCAAAAAAGAAACATTATAAAGGGTGAATAATATTGATCGACCGAACCTAAAATAAAACTTTATTTTTGGTTAATGGTTTCTTAACACATCGCAAAATTAATTTCGGGAAGCCCCCACAATTGCGGGCGGGGTGAGAAGTGCCACGGGAAGAACACCAAAAATGCACCCAAAATTATTTTAAAAGGGGCCAAAAAAAAAAACCTGCACAGTTATCTACATAAAAACAAAAACCCAAGAAATTGATTGTAAAGGGATAGCATTAAGACTACCAAGTAATTCCTTGTTTTCAAAATTCTTTATGTACTCTCCCTTTCAAACCCCACTCACACTTACCTAATTCACCATTTTCCAACAGAATTATTTTTTCTATTAAATAATAATAAAAACCACTAAATTTTTTATCCTAAACGTACATAAATTTAAATTTTAAATTTTTTGATTTGTTAAACTATAAACTTTTTTTACTTACCCAAAATGTTTAATAAAATGGAATTTAAAATTTCTTTGATAATTATTGTCAAAAAACCAAAATTTGTGTTTAATTTTTTTGCATTGTTTTTGGGTTTATATCGTAAATTCATTAATAAAATTTTTTTTAGAAACAAAATTTCCACCTTAAATTTTCTAACAGGCCCTGCCTTAATTCTGATATGAAAACAGTTTTTAAAGACCATAGCAGCTTTCAAGGTTTAATGGTGTAACATTTTTTATAAAATTCCCAAAAATTTGACAACTCGACGATAACATCAAACAAATCAATTTATTTCTATAAGGGGTTTCAAGGGGTTTCAGATTTGGAATTGTGGTTTTACAAAAGAAAATAATAATTTAAAAGTGGGCCACAGACCCCCATGGCTAGGGATTCAAAATAAAGCATTCTTAACACCCTTTTCATACAAGCCTCACAACATCGTGGAGACACTAAAGACTTCACTTTAAGGCTAAACTACCACACCTTTAAAAAGAAAATCATGAAGTCACAACTACACACTTTTTGGACTTTCAAATGCATAAACGCAGTAACATTTAGATCTCCCCCAAAAGATAAAATTATGCACTAAACAAAATAGCAGTTTTCGCAAAACACTTCAATCTTCGGAAACCAAAAACCCCAAAAATTTATATAAATTACTCGGGGGATAATCTTTAAACCTTTAAGACCTCAGTTTAAACAAAAACTAAAACTTTTGGGTGTTACTTTCCCTCGCACAAAGATACTCATAAAAAAAGAAAAAACAATGCAAACCAATCGACACCTTTAACTTTCCTTACTTTCCGTGGATTTTGCAGCGACCCAACTTTTACAAAGAAAGCACACAGGGGACATATGATGACTTCAGCATACTGAACAATAAAAAGAGTTACCATTTTTCAAAATCCTCACTCGTAACCTCAAATTTTAAGGGCTACGAGAAGCTAAACTCAATAAACCCACACCTTTTTATCCCAGCAAAATAGTAGAACGAAACGAAACATCATCCTCGGCATGTTTCCGGAAAACAATCGAAATTTTCTGCCCCAAATGTCTTGAAGAGAAAGTGCTCATAAAAAACAACAAACCTTCACCGAACAACATTCCGATTTTTCTTTTAGTAAACATAGTAATAAAAACCCGCAGCCCTCTAAAATTACCATTCTCCAAACACAACAACATATATAAAAAAATTTGTATTCTCCCTTCAACAACTCAGTTTTGTCTCAGCTCTCCAAAATATCCGTATAAACCAACATTAAGTTACCAGTGAAAGCAACAAATCTGTCAGACAAAAGTAGAAACCAAAAGCCAACTAATCCCTCTCACATATATCCTTGTGTAGTCCTACAATATCGTCTAATTTCCCCACTCACAAATCGCCCGATAGAATGCGTAGCCGAGTGAAAATAGAAAGCTTTTACTCGAAAAAACAGTAGATTTGTTCTCACCTAAGTGAGAATTCTACCACAGTAGCCTTTTTGAATAAGGTTCACTTATGTTGGTACAAATCGTCCAACACTGTCCATCACTGCTATGGCTTCCTGGGAAGAAAAAGCCGTGTACATTCTTTTTCTGTCGAAATCATGAATTGACGTGTGTGTTGGATGAAGCAAAGACCTGACTGGGCTGGCTGAGGGCGGCTGCCATGGGCGGGGCAGGGGCGGCGTGGGCGTATGACCACCATGTGATGGTTGTTAGAAACATCCAAGCTGCTAGAAGCATGATGCTCGACCTAGTGGTAAGAGAAGCAATTATATCAGTGATTATCCATAAAGTTGTATTATTTCCAGTTTTTCTGTGATTGTTGAAAATAGTTATCTGAAGAATGTATCAGCACAATCACAGTTGGAAAAAACATCAACTTTAACCAATCATTAGTCTGGATGTGGTCGGTTGGCCAGCCAGGAGGAAACACTCAGGAGGGAACCAGTCTGTATGATAGGTAAATCAGAGACAGAAGGAACAAAAAGTATCTTGATAGGTGAGGTATAGTGACAGCACAGTGACTGTAATGTGAAGATATAAAAGGTGCAGAGTCATTGAGTTAGCATAGAGAACTAATACAGTCTGAGATATTGTGATAGATCAGTTAAGAAATAAAGTATCATGAAGCTTGGTATCAAGAACCGTGCAATTTAAAAGTTCAAAATGCCGTATCGAATCAATAACACAAGCAACCACTCGCTATAACAACCCAGAATTTATACAACCTATCCTGTTTTGTTTCTAAATTACCAAATAATTTTAACAATCCTAAGTTCTCTGAGACAAGACTTTAATAACACTATTCCATCCTCAGTTTTCTTTCTTATCCTTTATATATTATTTAAGTATAACAATGATGCCTAGTTCACATTCCCTTCTGCATCTTCCTCGATATAAAATTTAAAATTATGTCTCACACACATATATTACATTCTAATATATTTCACTTTTGAATCCACCGAAGAACCTCTTTCTTTCCGTAGACTTTTCAACAAACCATTTATCTCTTTTCTTCCTCAATTTTATAATTAACTTTGTGTTTCACAGAGCAATCTGCTGACTCATCTAATTCTAAATATCTAAATACATTCACTTATTTTACTCTCTTTTTCGACAATTAATTTTGATGTTGCTTTGAAAACTTAAAATCTATGCTGTTTTCTATCTTTTTTTAAATCATATTTTAATATCCTCCTAAACTTTCATGAAACTATTTTTCCTTCTATATCTCCCAAGATCACTGTGTCAAGAACTATCAACAACTTTGACAGTTGCTCAGTTGATATCAGATTAATTATCTTTTGTCTCTGTACATCTCCTAACACTCATTATTAACTACAAATGCAACTACATTTAATGGTAAACATTCCATACCACGGGTGGGGTTTGAACCCGCGGAATGGTTTGTTTGCAACCGTGTCATTAAGATTTCGTGAGTAATGATAAACATTCTTTATCTCACACTCCAACATCAGCTTTATCTCACACTCCAACCTCAGCTTTATCTCACACTCCAACCTCAGCTTTATCTCACACTCCAACCTCAGCTTTATCTCACACTCCAACCTCAGCTTTATCTCACACTCCAACCTCAGCTTTATCTCACACTCCAACCTCAGCTTTATCTCTCACTCCAACCTCAGCTTTATCTCACACTCCAACCTCAGCTTTATCTCACATTCCAACCTTAGCTATCTCTCACACTCCAACCTCAGCTGTATCTCACACTCCAACCTCAGCTTTATCTCACACTCCAACCTCAGCTTTATTTCACACTCCAACCTCAGCTTTATCTCACACTCCAACCTCAGCTTTATCTCACACTCCAACCTCAGCTTTATCTCACACTCCAACCTCAGCTTTATCTCACAGTCCAACCTTAGCTTTATCTCACACTCCAAACTCAGCTTTATCTCACACTCCAACCTCAGCTTTATCTCACACTCCAACCTTAGCTTTCTCTCACACTCCAACCTCAGCTTTATCTCACACTCCAACCTCAGCTTTATCTCACACTCCAACCTCAGCTTTATCTCACACTCCAACCTCAGCTTTATCTCACACTCCAATCTCAGCTTTATCTCACACTCCAACCTTAGCTTTCTCTCACACTCTAACCTCAGCTCTATCTCACACTCGAACCTCAGCTTTATCTCACACTCTAACCTCAGCTTTATCTCACACTCCAGCCTCAGCTTTATCTCACACTCCAACCTCAGCTTTATCTCACACTCCAACCTCAGCTGTATCTCACACTCCAACCTCAGCGTCATCTCACACTCCAACCTCAGCCTTATCTCACACTCCAACCTCAGCTTTATCTCACACTCCAACCTCAGCTTTACCTCACACTCCAACCTCAGCTTTATCTCACACTCCAACCTCAGCTGTATCTCTCACTCCAACCTCAGCTTTATCTCACTCCAACCTCAGCTTTATCTCACACTCCAACCTTAGCTTTCTCTCACACTCCAACCTCAGCTTTATCTCACACTCCAACCTCAGCTTTATCTCACACTCCAACCTCAGCTGTATCTCACACTCCAACCTCAGCCTCATCTCACACTCCAACCTCAGCCTTATCTCACACTCCAACCTCAGCATTATCTCACACTCCAACCTCAGCTTTATCTCACACTCCAACCTCAGCTTTATCTCACGCTTCAACCTCAGCTGTATCTCTCACTCCAACCTCAGCTTTATCTCACTCCAACCTCAGCTTTATCTCACACTCCAACCTCAGCTGTATCTCACACTCCAACCTCAGCCTTATTCTCCCCACTGACACTTGACTGTTTCTCTTCAGTCATTTATGACTTATTGCTCTCGTTAAAATCAAAGGTTTAAATATAATTGAATAATATGTGAATAATATTAAAATTTAGGAATTATGTTATATTAAATTTTCTTATATTTTCGTTTTTTTCAAGATATACAACAATCTTACATTTATCTTACTTTTGGGAACTGACTCTTATAGAAAGGAGTCAATAACATATATTTTCTTTACTGAAAATAATATGATTTTTTATTTTTGGATTTCATTATTATTTAATGGTGAGTTAAGCTTTTCAGTTTTTTATTATCAAAAAAGAGAAAATATTTTTATTTTATATTTATACTGAAGTAACGTTTTTGCTGGTTATTGTGACTTAATAAACGCATAAACGCTTTGTTAATCTTTAAACATTTTTAAATTTAACATGTAAACATGGTTACAAATTTAGGCTCAATAATAAATATTCAGGTACAGTTATAATGGAATTCTAACTAGGAAAATTATCTCCAGTAAGAAACATTGGTAAGTTCTGCATCGGATAAAATATTTGCTACTAGGATGAGAGTACAAACTGCTGGAACAATACTAAACTGCTGGAACAAGACTAAACTGCTGGAACAATACTAAACTGCTGGAACAATACTAAACTGCTGGAACAAGACTAAACTGCTGGAACAATACTAAACTGCTGGAACAATACTAAACTGCTGGAAGAAGTCTAAACTGCTGGAACAAGACTAAACTGCTGGAACAAGACTAAACTGCTGGAACAAGACTAAACTGCTGGAACAAGACTAAACTGCTGGAACAAGACTAAACTGCTGGAACAAGACTAAACTGCTGGAACAAGACTAAACTGCTGGAACAAGATTAAAGTTACTGGAACAAGACTAAACTGCTGGAACAAGACTAAACTGCTGGAACAAGACTAAACTGCTGGAACAAGACTAAACTGCTGGAACAGGACTAAACTGCTGGAATAAGACAAAATTACTGGAAGACTAAACTGCTGGAACAAGACTAAACTGCTGGAACAAGACTAAACTGCTGGAACAAGACTAAACTGCTGGAACAAGACTAAACTGCTGGAACAAGGCTATACTGCTGGAACAAGACTAAACTGCTGGAACAGGACTAAACTGCTGGAATAAGACTAAACTACTGGAAGACTAAACTGCTGGAACAAGACTAAACTGCTG
>NC_069487.1:19120443-19163420 GCF_026875155.1 Cherax quadricarinatus | reverse complement strand
TTTATTTCATAGGTTGGAGGGGTCAGGGGGCAACGCGGGTCGCCTCCCGGGGTGGGGGGTGAGAGTGTTGTGAATGTGGGTTTGGAATGGTTTCCTGGTTTTCATTGGGACTTTATGGCATCCAAGTGTGGATGTAGAGCTCAAGGTCTCGTTATGGTATATATAACACTTTTCAGAATGTAGGTATAATATAGTAGATTTTTTAGGTATAATTATGATGTGTATCAGTCTTGTATAACATGATTCTTGAGAAATAAGTTCTTTGCGACAGGAAGTGTGTTTTAGTTTGTTTTTATGTTACGTGCTGGGTTTTTGCACGATGAGATATACTTATATACTGTTTTGCATTGTGCATACAGTGCATCTGATTAATGTGATTTTGTGAAAATTTTTGTGTGTACGTGTGGGTGTGTGTGTGGATGTGGGTGTGGGTGTGTGGGTGTGTATGTGTATATATATAAATATATATCTCTTCTATTGTATTGAGCCTTTGTCATGGGTCAGACGTATGTAATACTTTATATATGCATGATTGATTCTTTTTAAAGTTTATAATTATGGTCTGTCCCTGATACCGGTTTGGTGTTAATGCTAAGTTCTTGATGTTAAGTTTTAGTCTGTATGGTATACAGACATATCTAGACAGTTTAGTGACGTAGTCCATTTGTCTGAAATTTGTATATGGGTGTATTGTAACAGTATAGATCTTGTTATTGTGTTCTAAGCTGTATTCTTTTTCTGTTTATTTGTATGTTGGGATATGTTCAGCTGTATTGTTAGGGATAAGTATGTAGATTATCTAGTCAGATTATGATGTTAGGTTTTGGTTTTTTGATTAATGTGAAGGATGGGATTTAACTGATATAACTTCTTTGTATATTTTATGTTCAAGTGTATTGAACCTTTGTCAGATGTTATTTATATGTACAATTTATATATATGCAAGGTTTTGTATATATGTCAATTCATGACCCTGTGACATGTAATTTTGTTTTTAGTTATGTTCTTGATGTAAGTTTTTGTTGTAATATCTTGCGAGCATGTAAGTACAATCCGTTTGTCAGTTAATTTGATTAGGTTCCATACTGTTTCTTTATTTTTATGTTAAACTGTATTGGTTTTAAATAAAATATAAAAAAAAAAATACTGTTACACCATTAATCCTTGAAGCTGGCTATAGCGTCCTTTAATAACTGTTATCATATCAGAATTAAGGACAGGCACTGATTAGAAAATTTAAGGTGGAAGTATTTAGTTGCTAAACAAATTTGATTAATGAATATTATGATATAATCCTAAAACAAAGCAAAAAAATTAAACACAAATTTGGTTTTCAGACTCAATAATTATCAAAGAAAATTGAATTCCATTATATATATAACATATTTGGGTAAGTAAAAATGTTGATAGCTTTAACAAATCAAAATTAAATTCAAATTCTATGTACAGTTTAGGATAAAAAATATTAGTGACTTTTCATTCATTATTAGTAATAGAAAGAAATAAGTACCTGTTGGAACTGGTGAATTAGGATAAGTGTGAGTAGGGATTTGTAAAGGGATGAGTACATAAAGAATTTTGAAGACAACTGGAATTATCTACTGGTAGTCTCTAATGCTATCCCTTCACAACTCAACTTTCTTGGAGTTTCTGTTTTCATGGTAGAATAACTTTGCAAGTTTTTTTCCTCACCAGTTCTAACTAACTGGGGCTGCAATCTAGGTGTTCTTCCAGTGGCACTTATCACCAGCTGCAGCAACTTGTGGGGTCTTCCACGAAATTACATTTCTGCCGATGTGTTAAGAAACCAATTAACCACAATCATAATGTTTTCATTTTAGGTTCGGTCGATCAATATTATTCACCTTCATAATGTTTCTTTTTTAGATTCGGTCGATCAGTAGATCACCAGGTCAAGTCCGGTCCTTCCCAGCCCACGACCAGTGCTAAGCGAGATGTCTCCGCTGTCCACAATAACAAGTTCACCGAGTCTGGGAAGATAACTTCTCATCGCATGAAGAGAGGTGCTCCAAGCATATATATGTCACTGCCGTCTCATAGTCCCTCAGCCTGGGCCAGGGTCATCCGCCCTGAAGACGAGATAATCAGCATAGCCTCATATGAAGATTCGCAGGACGTAAACAAACATGGGTATAACCAAGGATTTCTTCACTTTGGTAACGATAACAACTTTCTGAGATTTGGCAAGCGAGACAAATCATCAGAATACCCATCATCATCTTCCTCTGAGTACAGTGAATCCATATTGATGTTGAGTCCAGTCAGGCTACCCCAGAGAAATTTTATCAGGTTCGGTTGAACCGCAAAATCAAACAAGACCTGAATCCTGTTCCTTGTCCTTCCCTTACCTGTAAATGATCTTGGATATCTCTCATTATACTCGTATTGAGTCTCTATTAACCTGCCATAATGATGTGTGGAGATCTTGCGCTACGCTGAACATCGATGACAATAACACTGAAAACACGGATACCAATGGTTCCAGTATGAAAAAAATAAGTGGTCATTTGTATCAGTCTAAAAACACTTAGTTAACAGGTATTATTTGTTTAATGGTATTGCTTATTTTTTTTAAATGAATTATAGACAGATATTTACTTTTTAGCTGTTAACTATCCAAGTGATATTTTTGAGACCAATGAGCCTAGTAAATAAATGACATCCAGACAATTATTTGTATTAGTTTGATTTACGCTGAATTTTAACCCAGAATGTACACAGTCCCAAATTAATCTGTGTATTAAACAATTATATTTCGTGAAGTGCTTGGGAAAAGTGTTTTTTTCTTCAGACGGATTGTTTCAAAAACCTTTAATTATATTGATACCAGAATCAGGAAACACTTTAGTGTAATGACTTTTTTCATGGATGCACTTTGTGTTTTTATTAAATTATTGTAAACTTATCTAAAATGCATTAGTTGGATTAGACTAAATTAAATTGTTCTTGTAATAAAGTTAGGTAAGTTTTTTAAGGGTTTTTTGGAACAAAATTTTTATTTTTTACATTAACATAAATGAAATAAATGTATGTTTAAACGTATATATATATATAGTATATATATATATATATATATATTATATATATATATATATATATATATATATATATATATATATATATATATTTATATATATATATATATATATATATATATATATTATATATATATATATATATATATATATATATATATATATATAGGATGGGGTCCACCTCTGGTGTAAATTGTGGGACCCATAGCCTCGGAGAAGTGCATAAAAAGGCTTCAAGGAAGAATATTTGGATTTCTTCCTGAAGCCGTTGGAATATTCCACTTCCCCTACCACCCCATCTTTTAGTATATATTTTTTTTACCAATAGGAATATTTTATTACATAATATGTTACATATGTTGCATTTTGGGCACACGCCCCAGCTCTGAGGAGCTGGATGAGATTATCGCCTTATAATCGGTGATACACACGTAACAACATGTACCGTATATGCCACCTTTATATCAACAATGTATCTCTTAAATCTTCTGTGCCATATTATGTAATAAAATATTCCTATTGGTAAAAAAAAATAGTTTAAAAGATGGAGTGGTAGGGGAAGTGGAATATTCAAATGGCTTCAGGAAGAAATCCAAATATTCTTCCTTGAAGCCTTTTTATCCACTTCTCCGAGGCTATGGGTCCCACAATTTACACCAGAGGTGGACCCCTATATTTATATATATATATATATATATATATATATATATATATATATATATATATATATATATATATATATATAATATATACATATATATATATATATGTATGTATGTATGTTATTCTGCATTTACTAGGCTATATGTCCCACAATTTACATTTTAAGTGGAATAATGGATATAGGGTCACGCTGGCAGATGAGTTCCAAGTGTCAGAGGATGTAGTAATATATTAAAAACCAGTAGAATCATAAACATAGATTATGTAATAATGACCTAGAAACATAACATTAGTAACATTTGGAAATGTAAACACACATGCAGTATAATGTGATCATTTACTGACAATGTTTCACCCACATAGTGGGCTTTTTCTCATCTGGCCAGGAGGAGGTCTCTTATCCTTCCCCGACAACACACATGAAGCATTGTTGAGGCTATATTCTCCACTACTGGGCCATTCCAGTGTGACTGTTTCTAGTTGTTGTGGGGAGCAGACCTGGTTTCAGAGCCCGTTAGATTATCCCAGTTCCTGGCTCCGTCAATGAACTTTCGGTCCTGGACTCCAATCTTATCCCTAAGATGTTCAGGGAGAATCGCTGCTACAAGCCCTTTGGATGCAATGCACGAGGACAGAAAAGCAGGTAGTGCAATCTGTGATGATTTGCGGACACCAACGCCTCCTAGTCTGACTGGAAGGTTAAGTACTTTAGTAAAAATCTGTCTCAGGATGCTGTCATATTCATCCAGTATAGGGTTATCATATGAATGTGCACATCTTAGGAAATATGTCAACCTGGGCAGACTCAAGCAGTTTGTGAGAGGGTACAAGGCATCATGGGTGTCTAGATTTCCTTTTCATTGTTCCATTCTCAACTCTTCCAGTTTCTTCGTGGGAATTGTATCAATGGCATTGCTTCCCAGAGGTGCTCCAAGCAAGACGCTATTTGTGGGGGCAATGACTGATACTTCTTGTAGTTTTGAACTCACTGCATCTATCACTTGTTGATTGACTGAGATGACTTAACATTTTGATGCATTCAGGATGACACTCACATCCTGTCCTCATGTCATCACCTGTGTAAGATCATCTAGGAGGGACTCCTTTGGACCTCCTAGTGTGCCATCGTCCAGGAACCAGATGTTTAGCTCACTGGTCAGTCTGATTTCCCTAACTGCTATACAGAAGATAAATGGTGCCAAAGAGTATCTCCTTGTTGGACACCCTCTGATGATGTGAATTTCATTCCTTCCAAAGAGAAGCATGATTCCTTGCTACACCCAGCTGCAACAAAAGGGAAGAGATCAGGGATATGTTCTTGTAACTGCTGCTAATACCACGTCTCCTTTTCCAGGAGATTTTGATGCATTCTGAAATCTAATTTTAAAACCACTGCATTGTCCTCAGGTAGGTTGTTTGATATACGCCTGTTGCATGAACCGCTGCTTGCCACTTCCTTGAGGAGACCACAAAGCAAGCAGGTTTGTTTGAAGTCATTATGGGCTGCCTGGCATGCATACTTCGGACAGTAGCTTTGGATACAATTCGCGTAAAGTGTTGCCTACTGCAATTATCGAATTCCCTCATCCTTTTTTAAGTGTACCAAGTGTTGGCACCCCAAAAAAAAAAACAGTCTAATTTCATCAGGATATCAGACCACCAAGGAACTGTTGACGAACCTTGTGATCCTGAAAGCAGTGTCTCGGGCAATTCCCCATAACTTGATTAAGACCAGTACCCTTCTTACCAATTGTTACATAGGGAAGAAGGGGAGAATGGGAGAGTACGAGGGAGGATGGGACATGGGGTGGGGTTACGTGTGTGTTTTGTGAGTGTATAAACATGCCGGCGGACAGTAATAGACCTGTTAAAGAGGAAATTTGTTAAGGGAACACACTAATTTATCATATGCTGGGTTTACCTGTTATTCATTAATTGAGGGGATTGGATAGTGTGATACGTAGAACAGATGTGAGCCGAGGGATGCAGGGTGTGTTTTGGGGTCCTACGAGATGTTTTAGGGGGAGCTGGGCTTCGCGGATGTATGAGGAGAGGGAGGAACGTGGCATACTTATGTGAGGAGAGGATATGCGGCACGACTAGATCGTATTTATGCTTCTCTCCACGGTTACAAGGTGGCTAATATCAGAAACTATTAAAGTAGTTTTTTAATCATAGTGAGTGGTTGGTGGATGTGGGATGGGGAGGTTTACCCAAAAGCGTTACATGATATTTTGGAAACTTAATGTGAGATTGTAGATAGCTGGAGGACGGTGATAGTTTTGTTGAGTGGTGGACAAATGAGTGACCAAGGGGAGAAAAGGAGGTGGAATATACTACGATGGTGGGAGGAATATGCCAAACCAGGAATCAAAAATTTTTATATGAGGAAAGGAAAGAGGTAAGTCAATGGAAATATGGCTTACATAGATATTTGGAGGGCAGCTGAAACATTGCTATGAAGGTTTTAGTGGGGTTTATCCAGTACAAGAGATTTGAGGGAGGGCATCAAAGCGCAATTAATGGAAATGCAAGAAATGCAAGATTTGAATGGTGAAGAATAGAGTGGATTGGAAGATGTTTTATGGGAAGGATAAGCCATCCGCCTGTTGTATTGCGGCGATTAAAGACCGACAGAAGACAATGACTATGATGAAGTTGATGGCCCGTACATACGATGTGGGAGGTATACGATGGGAACAGTGGGTTAACAACTACGGGAAATAATGAGTGGTTTTATAGCTGAAAAGTGGTTTGAGATATATATGAGGAGGGGGAAACAGGAAGATAGCAGATATGAAGTTTTAGAGAAGGGGATACAGAAAACCTAGAGTTCAGCAGATAGAGCGATGATAGAAGGGCCTATAGATAAAGAGTAAGTGGTGGACTGCTTTAAAAAGGATGAAGTGCGGAAAGCACCTGGGATAGATGGAATCCAAATGAATTTTATTGAAGCAACTGGGATGTCATGAAGGAATTCTTGGTGCAGTTGATGAAGTAAAATGAAGGATAAGGGAAAGCATGATCTAACACAAAGGACAGGTGTAGTAGTTTCTAGGTTCCAAAGGGGAATACAGAATAGCAACCTAATTATAGAGGCTTTCATTAAGTGTGGGGATTATAAATTGTTTGCCAGGGTGTTTAGGTAATAGATTGCTAACGCGATGGGCTTTGAGTTTTGAGACTCTATGACCGCGGGTTCAATCCCGGCCGGGGGTATGGTTTGGTTGCGTAAAGTAATTGAGGAAGGTTAGAATGGGGGACAGATGGGTGGTGCCAGGGAGAACAATGTTAGTGGGCATGGAGTATAAAAGTTATATAAGAGCGTAGGATGATGGTGGAGTGTTCTTTGCTTTTGGGATTGGAAGGCGGCTTAGATTGTGTAGAGAGAGAGACCATTATGGATGATTATGAGGAGATTGGGTTCGGTGAGGAAATTGTGCAGTGGCGAATAACTTTATATAGCGGTGCAGAAATAAAGTGCAAAAAATGGAAGGGTGGGAAGATGGTTAGTATGGGTAGGGGCTGAGGCAGGGAGCCCCAATGTCACAGATCCTATTTTGCAATGTATGGCAAGACCCATTAATATATGGTTTGATAAATGTAGGAGTAAGTGAGGGGGAGGTAATACTTAGGGGTGCTACGGGTATAGTTGGTTATGTGGTGACACGTAACGGTCTTAGTAAAGGGGGGGGAGAGGAGGGGTTAAAGAATGTAAGTAGAATTGTTGAAATATTTAGTGAGCAACAGGTATGTGTGTAAATAGTGAAAAGTCGAAATTACTGTAGGAGGGGTCATGGGTGGGAGAGGGAACTGGGAAAAAGTATGGATGGAAGGTAGTAGAGCAGATAAAAATTTGTGGAGTAATAGTACAGAGGGGCAGCGCAGGGGGCTAGAGAGGCAAAATTCTAAAAGTAGTGCAAAGGTATTGCTTAGGTTAAGGGGGGATAAGAACGTAGTGTTTGACTATACAACAGAGAGTCATTGTAGTTAATACACTCATTATCCTAAAATGTGGCACGCGGCTGTGGTGTATACCCATTGATGGCGAGAACGTGCGGCAAGTGCAAGAGGAAAGTACTGAATTTTTAATATGGGGATTATGGTTTCATTGGCTGAGGCAGACGGTTTGTAAATGACAACCGCTGGCAAAGGGGGGTTTAGGTTTTTGTTAATTCCTGGGAATAGCAGACTGAAGAGCATGAACGTGAAGCATTGTTATCTGAGTTGGGTGGGGAATGTGGTGTCAGAGTGAGGGATGTGATGGAAGATGTGAGGCCGATGGTGGGGGGGTAGGGACTTAAAGGAGTGTATGAGTATGTTGAAGATACTTATTAACAAGTAAGAAATCCGGGAAAATGTAACGGCGTGTGTTTTGGGGAGGTTGGTTAGGTGTCAAAGAGGTGTTGGAAAGGGGAGACTGGTTTTTTCCATTACATAACTGGACCACGAATCTGGGAGACCTTCAGTAAGTTACGGTGAAGTCAAGGGTGAGGGAAACTATGTACCGGTTTTTACATTGGATTTGCCAATAAAGTACGACTGTATCAGATTGGGAATTACTTGCAGCCTCAATGTTGTGTTTTGTGTGGAGGGGATGAAACAGCATATCATGTGGTGTATTTTTTCTGGTGAGCATATCGAGAGGCACTCTAATGGTTTCGCCAGAGTGGTGGATATGGTGGGTGGGAGTAGTTAGTGGTATTAGATTGCACTGTGTAGTTTTGGATGAGGTAGAGGGAGTGGGAGAAAGTGGTGAGGAGGGCCGTCAGTATTTTAGTGGCAGATTAAGTCTATATACGTGGTCGATGAGGGAGGTGGAGGGGGAGGAACGAACAAGGGCTTTAGCAGGACATTTCTATAAAACAAAGTGTATAAATGAGTAGTGTATGGACGTTGTGGGCTTATAGCTTTTTCCCGTATCGTATAAGAGGTATGACTGTGAGAGGGTTGAGGCGATTAGTGTATGTAATGGGCTGGGTGGACTGGTCTCTGTAAAAGGGGGGAGGGAAAAATGAATTACTGGATAATAAGAATATCATATTATTTAAGCATTGTTTTCCCCTGAAAAGCGAGAGGGCGGGGCTTATCATTTCGATTAGGGCTATAATGTTGTATTATCAACCTTAGTGGTGTGAAAAGAGTCAAGGTCTAAAATTGCTCTAAACATGTCATAAACGTCTAGAATTTGTTGAACAATACAATACGACGTGTTTTTAAATAATATACATTCTTTGGTATATGTTAATACTAGTGTGGTATTTCTATATTCAGTGTACAGTTATCATATTGTTGACATTGTTCAACTATTGTAAAGTTGTGTTATTATTCATATATTCATAAAGAAATAGTTGTCAGTATTTTTTAAAAGTTCTTCCTTTGATAGTTTTAAGATGTTGTGGAGTCTATATTTCATGTCAGCCATAGATAAACGTTTAAGTGTATTGCGAATATGAAATTTCATTTATTTCTGTGGAGGACCTCCTAAGCTTCTTTATTTATTAAGCATTGCAATGTTTTAAACTAAAAATGAGAATGTATGGAGTATATAAAAACAGTTATAGTACTGTTCACCATTGTGGTTTAGCGCCAACTTTTTTTAGTATAATAATAACAATAATGTAAATGTTGGGGGGGGGGGGGTGGTTGAGTCCCAGTATTGTAATGCTTAGTGTCATTTTACATTATGAAAAAAAAACATAATGGAAGCACTGTATATTTTGCAGTAGTGTGTTAGTTATGTAGTTAGGTGCATATCAGAATCATTATGAATAGTGTTACTTAGTGGACCGGAACAGAGCCACTGATAATGCCTCTTTTTATATATATTTATATCACATTTATATACGTAACTATCTATGTATATTGTATGAACTGTTTTAAATAAAATATAAAAAAAATAACTGGATTAACCATTTCCTTTAAATGCTGTGGCCTTATTCCTGTGTAGCCCCCAGCAGAGCCTGACGGGAACGACTTTATTGATTTGTAAATGTTTGAATCGTCCCCAATGATTCCACAGTGGGGACAGAGGTGTTGGAACTGTTGGTGCTCCTGGTTTCCCTGGCAGGGTGCTTTCCTCTAAGTGCTTCAGCCCGTGTCCACGTCCCTGGGGCAACTGTATCTTCACTGGTAATAATTCTGCTTGCCCACACTGTGTTGCCCTCTTCAATTTTCTTGCTCACCTGTACTCTGACTTTTTCACTGTCAATAGAGTGAGTGGGGGTTCTGCCTCTCCCTTTTTTGTGTTGACGGGGAAGGCGAATGAGGTTTATCAGCTCTAAGAAAAGTCCTCTTAAAGGATTAAAGATCACTGATGCAAGCCTATTTACCCCTCTTTTCCGGCACAGCTAAGCAGACATTACCAAAAAGTAGCAAGTTGTGCCATGCCATGATGCCATGATGATTGGTAGAGCATTTAGGATAGTGGAACCATCGTTTACTTCCTTTAAGAGGTCTGTAAGTTTCCCAGCTGCTAGAGGATGGGCAGCTTTGGGAATGTGTGCGAGTGTCCTGGTACCTGTCGCTTTAATAGCTTCTAAGATATCTGATGAGATGAGATCCGTTGGAGTGGGTTCAGGTGCCTGAAGTTATTCTGGGTCTCCACTTTCCACAGGAGGAGATCCTGAACCAGGGCAGCTACCATTTTGAGGAGGAAACCATTAGAGTTGAGATAAAGCTGTAAACACGACCAAAATTTGCCTCTCCTAGAATTGCCAATATTGCTTGCATTTACGTGTCGAATAGGCAAAATTGGTCACTTAGCAAGAACTCATTTAAAATTAATTGCTTTCTAAAATTTTCCCTTACATGTTTAAAGATATATTTATTTCAATTATGTGACTGTAAAAATTAGTAATTTTGTACCAAAAGAACCTTAGAAAACTTACCTAACCTTATTATAACAAGCGTAATTTAATTTAGCATAATCTAAACTAAACGTTTTTAGATGAGTTTTTTTTTTAAACAATAATTTAATAATAAACACAAAGTGCGCCCAAGAAAAAAGTCATTACACTAAAGTGTTTCCGGATTCTGGTATCAATATAATAAAAGGTCTTTAAAACAATCCGTCTGAAGAAAAAACACTTTTCCCAAGCACTTCACGAAATATAATTGTTTAATACACAGATTTATGTGGGACTGAGTACATTCTGGGTTAAAATTCAGCGTAAATCAAACTAATACAAAAAATTGTCTGGATGTCATTTATTTACTAGGTTCATTGATCTCAAAAATATCACTTAGATACAAGATTTATTACACTTGAATGTTCACAACAAAACAATGAGTATGATAAATAATCTCCATTAATTGAAACAGCCTCTGAAAAAATTGTGTAAATTCCATAAAAATACTGATAGTTCATTATAGGTACATATGAGGAATATTAAACTGTGTCAACAAATATCCTCTCAGTGAAGAGTTAACAGCTAAAATGTAGATATCTGTCTATAATTCATTTAAAAAAAATAAACAAAATCATCAACAAAATAATATTTGTTTACCAAGTGTTTTTAGACTGATATAAATAGCCACTAATCTTTTACATAATGGAACCATTGGTATCCGTGTTTTCAGTGTTATAGTTAGTTAGTTTAATATGTTTATTATGCACCCCATACCCATCCTGTGGGCGGTAGTCAAAAGATTACAGAGGTACATAATTGGTCCAGGGACTGGACTCCAAAGTTTTGATAGCTGAGCAAGTTACAGAGGTAGTGAACTCACAATTTACAAAGGTAATGAACTCACAATTTAGAAAGGTAATGAACTCACAATTTACAAAGGTAATGAACTCACAATTTACAAAGGTAATGAACTCACAATTTACAAAGGTAATGAACTCCAGGTAGGTCTGGTCACAATCATGACAAGTTACTTGTGGAGATCTTGCGCTACGCTGAACATCGATGACAATAACACTGTAATTTACAGATTACAGTGTTATTGCCATCGATGTTCAGCTTAGCGCAAGATCTCCACACATCATTATGGCAGGTTAATAGCGACTCAATACGGGTAAAATGAGAGATATCCCAAGATCAATTACAGGTAAGGGAAGACAAGGAACAGGATTCTGGTCTTGTGTGATTTTGGGCGGTTCAACCGAACCTGATAAAATTTCTCTGGGGTAGCCTGACTGGCCTCAACATCAATATGGATTCACTGTACTCAGAGGAAGATGATGATGGGTATTCTGATGATTTGTCTCGCTTTCCAAATCTCAGAAAGTTGTTATCGTTACCTAAGTGAAGAAATCCTTGGTTATACCCATGTTTGTTTACGTCCTGCGAATCTTCATATGAGGCTAGCTGATTATCACTCGTCTTCAGGGCGGATGAACCCGGCCCAGGCTGAAGGGACTATGAGACGGCAGTGACATATACCTGCTTGGAGCACCTCTCTTCATGCGATGAGAAGTTATCTTCCCAGACTCGGTGAACTTGTTATTGTGGACAGCGGAGACATCTCGCTTAGCACTGGTCGTGGGCTGGGAAGGACCGGACTTGACCTGGTGATCTATTGATCGACCGAACCTAAAATGAAAACATTATGATGGTGGTTAATTATAGTTTCTTAACACATCGGCAGAAATGTAATTTCGTGGAAGACCACACAAGTTGCTGCAGCTGGTGATAAGTGCCACAGGAAGAACACCTAGATTTCAGCCCCAGTTAGAATTGGCTAGGAAAAAAAAAAACTTGCGAAGTTACTCCAGCAAGAAAACAGAAAATCCATCAAGAAAGCTGAGGTGTGACGGGATAACATTAGAGATTACCAGCAGATAATTCCAGTTGTCTTCAAAATTCTTTATGTACTCTTCCCTTCACAAATCCCTACTCACACTTATCCTAATTCACCAGTTCCAACAGACACTCATTTCTTTTTATTACTAATAATGTATGAAAAGTCACTAATATTTTTTATCCTAAACTGTACATAGAATTTGTATTTAATTTTGATTTGTTAAAGCTATCGACATTTTTGCTTACCCAAATATGTTATATATATAATGGAATTCAAATTTCTTTGAAAATTATTAGGAGTTTGAAAATAATTTTTTGTCAAGTATGCACTGTGTGATTAGTCCATTTAAAAGAAATGATTGCTTTTAATTTTTTGCTTTGCTTTAGGATCACATAGTATTCATTAGTCTAATTTATTTTTAGCAACTAAATTCTTCCACCTTAAATTTTCTACTCTATGCCTGACCCTAATTCTGATATGGTAACAGTTATTGAAGAACATTTTAGCCAGCTTCAAGGGTTTATGGTGTAACAATGTTGATAGAATTACCAAAATCAAATCAAATCAAGTTTATTCTCTATAAGGGTTACAATGTGGGGTTTACAGGATTTGGAGATTGTGTTGTCTACATGTTAGAAAATAATAATTACAGAGGGGGCCACTAGGACACCTAGCATGGCTAGGCATTCAAAATAATACACTTCTTGAACGACCACTGTACATACAAGTCCATCAGCAATCATCAGTGGGAGACACTAGAGACTTCACGTTCAAAGTTAGAGAAATAGCCAGGCACTCTGAAGAGAAGATATTCATGAAGTCACAACTAACACACTTATGTGGGCTTTCAGAGTGCAATTAACGTAGTATACATCTGAGATCAGTCACAACAGATATAATTAGTGCACTAAACAAATTAGCAGTTTTCGCAAAACATCTTTCCTATCTTCTGGAAACCAAAAGCCAAATTCATATAAATTACTCTGGCGATAATCTTAACCGTATTAAGACCTCAGTTTGAAACAAGAAACTAAGAACTTTGGATGTTAACTCTGACACCTCGTCACGTACCATGACTCGTTGTTGCCTCCCTGTCAGGTATTCTCTGATCCATTCAGTGCCTTCCTGTTATGGTGTCCCTGATCCTTTCTAGCTTTTTCAGTAACCTCTTGTGAGGAACTGTGTCAAGGCCTTTTTTGCAGTCCAAAAAAATGCAGTCGATCCACCCCGTCTCTCTCTTGTCTACTTCTGTCACCAATGTCATAAAACTCTAGTAGTTTGTGACACAGGATTTTCCTTCCCTGAAGCCAATCTGGTTGTCAATTATAACACTGATTCTTTCCAGGTTGCTCCACCACTCTCCCTCCGATGGATCTTCTTGTGGTCTTCTCCATGACCTTGCATACTATCCACGTAGTGATACAGGTCTGTAAGTTTAGCCTCATGTCTGTCTCCTCCCTTTTTAAAAATTTGGGACTACATTTGCCATCTTCCATACCTCAGGGAGTTGCCCCAGTTTCAAATGAAGTGTATGAAGATCTTGTTAATGCACCCACAATATCTCTGCTTCCCTCTTTAAGGGCCCAGGAGAGAGTGTCTGTCCCACCGCCTTTGAGTGGTCAATTTCGCATAGCAGCTTCTTCACTTCCTCTCCTTGGTTATATGAACCTCATCCACACTTGCTGGTGGTACCCCCACTTTCTGATTTCCTGGAGTCCTACGGTTCCCACTATAAATACTTCTTTAAATCTTCGTGTTGAGCTCCTGACATACCTCTCAGGTCGTTGCTTGTGAATTTCCCCATCACCCTTCCTCAGTCTGATTACCTGTCCATACTGTTGTTTTCCTTCCTCCTGATGTGGCTGTACACAGCTTCGGGTCAGTCTTGACTTTCGATGCTATGTCATTTCATATTTGTCGCTGAGCCTCCCTTCTTTATCTGTGCATATTCAATTCTGGCTGCTCGGCTAATCTCTTTATTTTCCCTAGTTCTCTGTCTTCTGTACCTTTTTCATTCTCTAGTACACCTAGTTTTTTGCTCCCTAACAACCTTTAGGGTGAACCAAGGACTCGTTCTGTTTCTTCCCATTATTTCTGTTTTCCCTTTGGAACAAACCTCTCCTCTGCCTCCTGCATTTATGTTGCCACATAGTCCATCAATTTCTTGTATCTGGTTTTCCTGTTAGTTCCCTCTCCCACTGAATGTTTTTTGAAGGAAGTTCCTCATAATCGCCTGAGTAGTTTCCCCTTTTGTAGTTTGGTTTCTTTCCCATCCTATTCCTGCTACTCTCTCTCCCACTTTGGAGCTCAACTATGTAGTCGAAGCACAGAACCACATGATCACTAGCTCCCAGGGGCCTTTCCATACAAGATATCCTCGATGTCTGAACTACTCAAGGTGAATACAAAGGTCCCAGTCTTTGCCTGTTCAGCTTCTCCTCTCTCCTCGGACTGGTAGTGTCTCTAACATGTTGATGCATGAGGTTCCCCAGTACTACATCCAATCATCTGGCTCTCCATGTTTCGGAACCCCCATGGGGCCCAATTTTCCCAGTCAATCTCCTTGTGATTGAAATCACCCATAACTATACTTTGCTCCCCCCACGTGTGCTCTCCCGGCCCACTCGTCTAGTGTGTCGACCATGGCTCTGTTTGCTCTCATCGTATCTTCTCTTGGGTCTCCTGCAGTTTCTGTGGTGGGTTGTACATTATGCAATTCTCTACCTTAGTCCCTCAGACTGATTGTTCCTACTTAAGTAGTCCCTTCAACATCCCCCGTCCATCATATCCATCATTGTCTCAAAACACACTGGCTTTTAATGAGCAGTGCAACTCCCTCCTCCCCCTCTCCTCCCTCGTCTTTCCTAAGATTTCATATCCGGGTGGAAAGAGTGGAATCTGTTTATTATTCTGGTGATTTTTTTCTGAGAGTGCCTATTATTTCTGGGGATGTCCTCCTTGATTCTTTCGGGTGCCACTCCTCATACTTATTTGTTATTATCCATCGCATTTGTATACCATACCTTCAACTTCTTTTCTAAAACTGTGGTCTGGGAGGTGTATTGGGGTGGGTAAGTGGGAGACCTGAATAAGGCACTATGGGTGGTTAGCTGGTGGGGGTGGAGTTTGTATATGTTAGTGGGTGGGGGCAATTGGATAAGGCATGGGTGGTTGTGGTTTAGAAGTGTTTTGAGGCTGCACTGGGGTTTGACCATGGTTGGGAGCTTCTAAAGGAAGTGTGAGGAGGTTGGTATTTGATCATCTTCCTGTTCTGGGATCTCCTGTCTGTCTTTCTCCATCCCCCTCCTCTTTCCCCTCCTTTTGCCCTTTGTAACCACTCTCTCATTTTCCCGCCCTTTCGTCTTTGGTTCTGTCGCGGTCGAGATACACCTTCCTATCCCGGCATGTCCTTAATGCGTGCTTTTTTCCTGCATATTCCGTGTCCGAGTCGATTCTTCTTTCTGCCTTGGAGGTCACTTTCCTGGCCTTTTCTTTATTTTTACAAACTCCCCCTATTCTCCGAAAATTTTTCCTACAGCTGGGTCATGTCGTCTTCCTCCGATTACTTTCATGATGCTGCAATTGCTTTTTTTTTCCCCATGTTTTCTTGCTTCATATGTTTCCCCTTCAACTTCCTGTAGCCCATACACAAAGACCTGACCTCACCCTTCATTCTCATAACTGCATAATCCCTGTGTATCCCCCTCATCAATTTGATTACCTCCCCATGCAGCTTTCCTTTCTTCATTTCCTACTACTGTACATGGCCTCAGTGGCCTGTCATTTTCCCATCTCGGCTTATCCCTGGGCTCTGTTAGTGGTCTTTTAGGGCCTCCACATATTAGCTTAGCTCTTTCATTTACTAAATCTCCACTGATAGGCTTTCCTACAAGCAGTTTTGCTCCTCCAGTTCCCCTACAGGTCCCCTAATTTGTGGGCTTGAGGTAGCGGTCTCTGTTGTCAATCCCATAATGTTCTTTAGTTCTTTAGCTGTTTTCAGATTTCCAGTTCCTCTTCTAAACTCTGTAACCTGTCCTCTGCTGCTTTGACTTTTCACCTCCCACTCCTGCTTTCCCATGTCTATCCTCTCTTCCATTCTCATCTAAGTTCTTCTAGTTTTCTTTTTCCCATTTCTTGTTTCCCCTTTTAGTGATGCTCTGCTGGCCCAAGTCTTCCTTTGCAGTTTCCTCCTCCGTCCCTTGGGTTTTCCTGTTTGCTCTCTTGTCAACCCATTTTTTTTTTATCCTGATTGCCTCAGAGTGGGAAACCTATGTAATTCTGTATGTTAGGTTAGTATTGTATAGTCAGAGTGTGGGGTGAGGTAGAGGAGGAACTGGTGGCTATGATGGGAGAGTAGTGGTGAGGGGAGTGGGAAGGAGAGTGAAGCAAGTGGGGTTTTTTTTTTAAGTGGGTGAGGGAAAAGGTGTGGGGGATGGGGGAGGGTGAAAGAGGAGGGGAGTATCAGCGTAAGGGAGTGAGATGTCGTGGGGGCGGGGGAGTGTATGTGTGATCTGAGCAACATGTGTGTGTGTGTTGTGTGTGTGTTGCGTGTGTGTGTGGGGAGGGGTGGGGTGGGGTGTGGGGGGGGGGGGGGGGGTGTGGGGGTGTGGGGGGGGGGGGTGGCGGGGGGGTGGTGTGTGGGTGTGTCTTGGTGGGTGTGTGGGTTGTGTGGGTGTGTGTGGGTGTGGGGTGTGTGGGGGTGGTGGGTGGGTGGTGTGGGTGGGTGTGTGGGTGTGTGGGTGGGTGGTGTGGGTTGGGTTTGTGGGTGGGTGTGTGGGTGGGTGTGTGGGTGGTGAGTGGGTGGGTGTGTGGTGGGTTGGTGGGTGTGTGTGGGTGTGTGGGTGTGAGTGTGTGGGATGTGTAATGTGGGTGTGGTGGGTGGGTGTTGGATGGGTGTGTTGGGTGGTGGGTGGGTGTTGTGGGTGGTGTGTGGGTGTGTGTGGGTGTGTGGGATGTGTGTGGGTGTGTGTGGGTAGGTAGTGTGGTGTGTTGTTGTGAGTGGGTGTGTTGGGTAGTGTGTGGTGTGAGTGTTTGTGTGTGGGAGTGAGTGCTTGTGTAAGGTGTAGTGTGGTGTGGTGTGGGTGTGGTGGGTGTGTGTGGGTGTGTGTGGGTGTGGGGTGTGTGTGGGTTGTGTGGGTGTGTGTGGTGTGTGTGTGGGTGTGTGTGGGTGTGCGTGTGCACACTAGGCTACGCTATCACTCTTTTGAAGATTATAAAAAACAAATTCCCATCAATTTCTTAATAATATGCACTATATATACTATATAATATTAATTGCGTACACTTGTGTTTGTGTGTGTGTGTGGTTTACTAGCTTGTCGTTCTTTTGAAAAAGGGGGGGGTTTACGTTAACACTATTTGTTATTGTTGTTGTTTCAACCGGTACTCTCACCCGGCCCAGATCTCCGCACACAACGCTACCTTACTTTTTGAAGATTATAGGATTATTTTTTTCTCACTCAATTACCTTTATTAATATATACGTTTATTATATACAATAATATACGGGTGCAACACGTGGTTTGTATGTGCGTACTTGTTTTACTAGCTTGTCCCTCAGAAAAACGGGGGGGGTCACTAGGCTACACAACTCTTCTGGAGTTTAACCTGGCGATATTTAGATAATTTACTAACGCACTACTATCTCCTGGTACTGAAATAGGGAGAGAGAGAGATGGTATAGCAAAAAACAAACCACAGGGCCAGACACTTGAGACTTAGAAGACACTAACCAAAATTAACACAAATAGCAAGTGATGTTCGTCTGCACAACAATGGAGTTTCCTGCTGGTCGTCTTATCAACTCCTTTCAATTTTCTAACTCCCTTCAGGAACTTTATCATGCATCAAGTTTTTATTTTCCTTTTTCTTTAAGACTTGGTATTCCCTCTTTTTCTTTAGTACAGTAATGTTATGGTCATACAAGTCTGATGATGTTAGCTACCTTCACAACACCAACCAGCTGGGTATTCGACTAATTTTTTCTTACTTTTCAGTATTTACTTTAATCACTCTTTTATGACCTTATCACTATATACACTGTGTTAATAATCAACCAAACAATGTATTTGTTAATATTTTCAGATCACATGGACCGTTAACCCAAATTAACAGTTTGGATATTTTACTTGTGTCAACACTGCGGCCAGTAGCCTCATCAGCTGACTGCTACCTCCTCCACTCAAATTTCATTCGGGGGGGGGGGGGGCGAATTTAAATTGTAAAATTTCTTGATCCATCACACTATTCGCACTCTTGAAAAGCTCTTACAGTCTTGTAGGTATGTTTCACTGATTCACTCAGTTCGATGACCGCTAAATAATATCTTAGGAACAGCCACTAAGAACGCTAAATCCTGGGGAGCACATTTAGCGATACTGCTTCAACGTGAGTTGTGTGTGTGTGTGTGTGTGTGTTGTGTGTGTGTGTGGTGAGTGTGTGTGTGTGGTGGTGGTGTGTGTGTGTAGTGTGTGTGTGTGTGTGTGTGTGTGTGTGTATCGTGGCCGAATAGCAGAACTGCGATCTGGCTTAAATTAGCAAAGCTTCCAGCTGCCATGTTAAGACAAGTGAAAATTTGTTATGCAATAATGTCGCCAAATCAATTCTGAACCTAACGAAAAAAAATATATTTCACTGTGTTTGTTCATTATAAATACTGAAACAAATCTAAGATATATTTAGTTGTGTTAGGCTAAAATAAAAAATGCTCCTTGTTATAATATGTTCTAGTAAGTTTTCTAAATTCTTTTTGGTGCAAAAATTATAAAGATTTTACATTAACATTAATGAAAAAATATATCTTTAAACGTACAAGAGGAAATTTTAGACAGTTCTTATTTTAAATGAGTTCTTGCTACTCGGACCAGTTTTACATATTCGGCACACATTTTATAATATATATATATATATATATATATATATATAAAATATATATATAATAAATATATATATATATTATATCATATATATATTATAATAATCTAAGAAGGTTCTCACCTCTGATGTAAATTATGGGACCCATACCCTCGGAGAAGTGGATAAAAAGGCTTCAAGGAAAAATATTTCAATTTCTTCCTGAAGCCATTTGAATATTCCACTTTCCCTACAATCTCATCTTTTAATTCTTTTTTACCAATAGGTATATATTATTACAAAATATGGTACATAATAAAGATGGCATATACAGTACATGAGGCGCACATGAGATACATGTCTAGTACATATTGCTATGTGTTTGACACTGATATATTGCGAAAATCTCATCCAGCTCCACAGAACTGGGGCGTGTGCCCAAAATACAGCAGGAATTACCCCTCTGAACAGCATTACTGAGTCGCTTGAATAAAAAACTAGCCGCCCTGGGATCCCTAGTTACCCTGATGAGTCTTTTGCCTAGCTCCTTAAGGGAACTTTAGATGAACTCTTTACCCATGAGTCCAAGGGTCCCTCTCACCAATGGAACAGACATATAAGACCGGGCAGTTCTCCGTATTTTCTAAAATTTTGGGGCTCCCTGAAGCTGGCGGCTGCCCCTCCTTCCTCCCTGGTGTATTGGAGATAGGTATCAGCCAAGGTAGATGCACATGTGTAGTCCCATAACACCTGCTTGACGCCTGTCCAGGTTTGAAGGGTGATACCATTTGGACGTTTTTGTGAAGCCATCAGATCTGCATGTTGTGTGGTTGCATCCCCTTACTGTTGGCATACCGTCAGTAGTGAGGCTCCCTCTTGATGTAATTAACCTCATGGTCTTGGAATCTTCCCCGATTTACGGCGCACAAAACCCATGTACCCGAATCGGTCTGCTGCTTCACTTCCACAAATACACCTGTGTTCGGCGAGAATAGGGGCGGCAAGTTGAAGGGCAGTACTAATTTTGAGGGTCTGGGGGTCGAGGCGTGTGCTAAGGCTGGAGTTGGGAGCAGCCAACAGAAAGTCCCTTGCATGAGGAGCTCTCACTGCCAGGAGGTGGGCTCTATCCTTCCCCGACACACACTGAAGCATTGTTGAGGCTATATTCTCCACTACTGGGCCATTCCAGTGTGACTGTTTCTAGTTGTTGTGGGGAGCAGACCTGGTTTCAGAGCCCGTTAGATTATCCCAGTTCCTGGCTCCGTCAATGAACTTTCGGTCCTGGACTCCAATCTTATCCCTAAGATGTTCAGGGAGAATCGCTGCTACAAGCCCTTTGGATGCAATGCACGAGGACAGAAAAGCAGGTAGTGCAATCTGTGATGATTTGCGGACACCAACGCCTCCTAGTCTGACTGGAAGGTTAAGTACTTTAGTAAAAATCTGTCTCAGGATGCTGTCATATTCATCCAGTATAGGGTTATCATATGAATGTGCACATCTTAGGAAATATGTCAACCTGGGCAGACTCAAGCAGTTTGTGAGAGGGTACAAGGCATCATGGGTGTCTAGATTTCCTTTTCATTGTTCCATTCTCAACTCTTCCAGTTTCTTCGTGGGAATTGTATCAATGGCATTGCTTCCCAGAGGTGCTCCAAGCAAGACGCTATTTGTGGGGGCAATGACTATGACTTCTTGTAGTTTTGAACTCACTGCATCTATCACTTGTTGATTGACTGAGATGACTTAACATTTTGATGCATTCAGGATGACACTCACATCCTGTCCTCATGTCATCACCTGTGTAAGATCATCTAGGAGGGACTCCTTTGGACCTCCTAGTGTGCCATCGTCCAGGAACCAGATGTTTAGCTCAATGGTCAGTCTGATTTCCCTAACTGCTATACAGAAGATAAATGGTGCAAGAGTATCTCCTTGTTGGACACCCTCTGATGATGTGAATTTCATTCCTTCCAAAGAGAAGCATGATTCCTTGCACACCCAGCTTGCAACAAAAGGGAAGAGATCAGGGATATGTTCTTGTAACTGCTGCTAATACCACGTCTCCTTTTCCAGGAGATTTTGATGCATTCTGAAATCTAATTTTAAAACCACTGCATTGTCCTCAGGTAGGTTGTTTGATATACGCCTGTTGCATGAACCGCTGCTTGCCACTTCCTTGAGGAGACCACAAAGCAAGCAGGTTTGTTTGAAGTCATTATGGGCTGCCTGGCATGCATACTTCGGACAGTAGCTTTGGATACAATTCGCGTAAAGTGTTGCCTACTGCAATTATCGAATTCCCTCATCCTTTTTTAAGTGTACCAAGTGTTGGCACCCCAAAAAAAAAAACAGTCTAATTTCATCAGGATATCAGACCACCAAGGAACTGTTGACGAACCTTGTGATCCTGAAAGCAGTGTCTCGGGCAATTCCCCATAACTTGATTAAGACCAGTACCCTTCTTACCAATTGTTACATAGGGAAGAAGGGGAGAATGGGAGAGTACGAGGGAGGATGGGACATGGGGTGGGGTTACGTGTGTGTTTTGTGAGTGTATAAACATGCCGGCGGACAGTAATAGACCTGTTAAAGAGGAAATTTGTTAAGGGAACACACTAATTTATCATATGCTGGGTTTACCTGTTATTCATTAATTGAGGGGATTGGATAGTGTGATACGTAGAACAGATGTGAGCCGAGGGATGCAGGGTGTGTTTTGGGGTCCTACGAGATGTTTTAGGGGGAGCTGGGCTTCGCGGATGTATGAGGAGAGGGAGGAACGTGGCATACTTATGTGAGGAGAGGATATGCGGCACGACTAGATCGTATTTATGCTTCTCTCCACGGTTACAAGGTGGCTAATATCAGAAACTATTAAAGTAGTTTTTTAATCATAGTGAGTGGTTGGTGGATGTGGGATGGGGAGGTTTACCCAAAAGCGTTACATGATATTTTGGAAACTTAATGTGAGATTGTAGATAGCTGGAGGACGGTGATAGTTTTGTTGAGTGGTGGACAAATGAGTGACCAAGGGGAGAAAAGGAGGTGGAATATACTACGATGGTGGGAGGAATATGCCAAACCAGGAATCAAAAATTTTTATATGAGGAAAGGAAAGAGGTAAGTCAATGGAAATATGGCTTACATAGATATTTGGAGGGCAGCTGAAACATTGCTATGAAGGTTTTAGTGGGGTTTATCCAGTACAAGAGATTTGAGGGAGGGCATCAAAGCGCAATTAATGGAAATGCAAGAAATGCAAGATTTGAATGGTGAAGAATAGAGTGGATTGGAAGATGTTTTATGGGAAGGATAAGCCATCCGCCTGTTGTATTGCGGCGATTAAAGACCGACAGAAGACAATGACTATGATGAAGTTGATGGCCCGTACATACGATGTGGGAGGTATACGATGGGAACAGTGGGTTAACAACTACGGGAAATAATGAGTGGTTTTATAGCTGAAAAGTGGTTTGAGATATATATGAGGAGGGGGAAACAGGAAGATAGCAGATATGAAGTTTTAGAGAAGGGGATACAGAAAACCTAGAGTTCAGCAGATAGAGCGATGATAGAAGGGCCTATAGATAAAGAGGAAGTGTGGACTGCTTTAAAAGGGATGAGTGTCGGGAAAGCACCTGGGATAGATGGAATCCCAAATGAATTTTATTTGAGCAACTGGGATGTCATGAAGGAATTCTTGGTGCAGTTGATGAATGTAATGAAGGATAAGGGAAAGCATGATCTAACACAAAGGACAGGTGTAGTAGTTTCTAGGTTCCAAAGGGGAATACAGAATAGCAACCTAATTATAGAGGCTTTCATTAATGTGTGGGGATTATAAATTGTTTGCCAGGGTGTTAGGTAATAGATTGCTAACGCGATGGGCTGGAGTTTTGAGACTCTATGACCGCGGGTTCAATCCCGGCCGGGGGTATGGTTTGGTTTGCGTAAAGTAATTGAGGAAGGTTAGAATGGGGGACAGATGGGTGGTGCCAGGGAGAACAATGTTAGTGGGCATGGAGTATAAAAGTTATATAAGAGCGTAGGATGATGGTGGAGTGTTCTTTGCTTTTGGGATTGGAAGGCGGCTTAGATTGTGTAGAGAGAGAGACCATTATGGATGATTATGAGGAGATTGGGTTCGGTGAGGAAATTGTGCAGTGGCGAATAACTTTATATAGCGGTGCAGAAATAAAGTGCAAAAAATGGAAGGGTGGGAAGATGGTTAGTATGGGTAGGGGCTGAGGCAGGGAGCCCCAATGTCACAGATCCTATTTTGCAATGTATGGCAAGACCCATTAATATATGGTTTGATAAATGTAGGAGTAAGTGAGGGGGAGGTAATACTTAGGGGTGCTACGGGTATAGTTGGTTATGTGGTGACACGTAACGGTCTTAGTAAAGGGGGGGGAGAGGAGGGGTTAAAGAATGTAAGTAGAATTGTTGAAATATTTAGTGAGCAACAGGTATGTGTGTAAATAGTGAAAAGTCGAAATTACTGTAGGAGGGGTCATGGGTGGGAGAGGGAACTGGGAAAAAGTATGGATGGAAGGTAGTAGAGCAGATAAAAATTTGTGGAGTAATAGTACAGAGGGGCAGCGCAGGGGGCTAGAGAGGCAAAATTCTAAAAGTAGTGCAAAGGTATTGCTTAGGTTAAGGGGGGATAAGAACGTAGTGTTTGACTATACAACAGAGAGTCATTGTAGTTAATACACTCATTATCCTAAAATGTGGCACGCGGCTGTGGTGTATACCCATTGATGGCGAGAACGTGCGGCAAGTGCAAGAGGAAAGTACTGAATTTTTAATATGGGGATTATGGTTTCATTGGCTGAGGCAGACGGTTTGTAAATGACAACCGCTGGCAAAGGGGGGTTTAGGTTTTTGTTAATTCCTGGGAATAGCAGACTGAAGAGCATGAACGTGAAGCATTGTTATCTGAGTTGGGTGGGGAATGTGGTGTCAGAGTGAGGGATGTGATGGAAGATGTGAGGCCGATGGTGGGGGGGTAGGGACTTAAAGGAGTGTATGAGTATGTTGAAGATACTTATTAACAAGTAAGAAATCCGGGAAAATGTAACGGCGTGTGTTTTGGGGAGGTTGGTTAGGTGTCAAAGAGGTGTTGGAAAGGGGAGACTGGTTTTTTCCATTACATAACTGGACCACGAATCTGGGAGACCTTCAGTAAGTTACGGTGAAGTCAAGGGTGAGGGAAACTATGTACCGGTTTTTACATTGGATTTGCCAATAAAGTACGACTGTATCAGATTGGGAATTACTTGCAGCCTCAATGTTGTGTTTTGTGTGGAGGGGATGAAACAGCATATCATGTGGTGTATTTTTTCTGGTGAGCATATCGAGAGGCACTCTAATGGTTTCGCCAGAGTGGTGGATATGGTGGGTGGGAGTAGTTAGTGGTATTAGATTGCACTGTGTAGTTTTGGATGAGGTAGAGGGAGTGGGAGAAAGTGGTGAGGAGGGCCGTCAGTATTTTAGTGGCAGATTAAGTCTATATACGTGGTCGATGAGGGAGGTGGAGGGGGAGGAACGAACAAGGGCTTTAGCAGGACATTTCTATAAAACAAAGTGTATAAATGAGTAGTGTATGGACGTTGTGGGCTTATAGCTTTTTCCCGTATCGTATAAGAGGTATGACTGTGAGAGGGTTGAGGCGATTAGTGTATGTAATGGGCTGGGTGGACTGGTCTCTGTAAAAGGGGGGAGGGAAAAATGAATTACTGGATAATAAGAATATCATATTATTTAAGCATTGTTTTCCCCTGAAAAGCGAGAGGGCGGGGCTTATCATTTCGATTAGGGCTATAATGTTGTATTATCAACCTTAGTGGTGTGAAAAGAGTCAAGGTCTAAAATTGCTCTAAACATGTCATAAACGTCTAGAATTTGTTGAACAATACAATACGACGTGTTTTTAAATAATATACATTCTTTGGTATATGTTAATACTAGTGTGGTATTTCTATATTCAGTGTACAGTTATCATATTGTTGACATTGTTCAACTATTGTAAAGTTGTGTTATTATTCATATATTCATAAAGAAATAGTTGTCAGTATTTTTTAAAAGTTCTTCCTTTGATAGTTTTAAGATGTTGTGGAGTCTATATTTCATGTCAGCTCATAGATAAACGTTTAAGTGTATTGCGAATATGAAATTTCATTTATTTCTGTGGAGGACCTGCTAAGGCTTCTTTTATTTATTAATGCATTGCAATGTTTTAAACTAAAAATGAGAATGTATGGAGTATATAAAAACAGTTATAGTACTGTTCACCATTGTGGTTTAGCGCAACTTTTTTAGTATAATAATAACAATAACGTAAATGTTGGGGGGGGGGGGGTGGTTGAGTCACCAGTATTGTAATGCTTAGTGTCATTTTACATTATGAAAAAAAAACAGTAATGGAAGCACTGTATATTTTGCAGTAGTGTGTTAGTTATGTAGTTAGGTGCATATCAGAATCATTATGAATAGTGTTACTTAGTGGACCGGAACAGAGCCACTGATAATGCCTCTTTTTATATATATTTATATCACATTTATATACGTAACTATCTATGTATATTGTATGAACTGTTTTAAATAAAATATAAAAAAAATAACTGGATTAACCATTTCCTTTAAATGCTGTGGCCTTATTCCTGTGTAGCCCCCAGCAGAGCCTGACGGGAACGACTTTATTGATTTGTAAATGTTTGAATCGTCCCCAATGATTCCACAGTGGGGACAGAGGTGTTGGAACTGTTGGTGCTCCTGGTTTCCCTGGCAGGGTGCTTTCCTCTAAGTGCTTCAGCCGTGTCAGCGTCCCTGGGGGCAACTGTATCTTCACTGGTAATAATTCTGATTGCCCACACTGTGTTGCCCTCTTCAATTTTCTTGCTCACCTGTACTCTGACTTTTTCACTGTCAATAGAGTGAGTGGGGGTTCTGCCTCTCCCTTTTTTGTGTTGACGGGGAAGGCGAATGAGGTTTATCAGCTCTAAGAAAAGTCCTCTTAAAGGATTAAAGATCACTGATGCAAGCCTATTTACCCCTCTTTTCCGGCACAGCTAAGCAGACATTACCAAAAAGTAGCAAGTTGTGCCATGCCATGATGCCATGATGATTGGTAGAGCATTTAGGATAGTGGAACCATCGTTTACTTCCTTTAAGAGGTCTGTAAGTTTCCCAGCTGCTAGAGGATGGGCAGCTTTGGGAATGTGTGCGAGTGTCCTGGTACCTGTCGCTTTAATAGCTTCTAAGATATCTGATGAGATGAGATCCGTTGGAGTGGGTTCAGGTGTCTGAAGTTATTCTGGGTCTCCACTTTCCACAGGAGGAGATCCTGAACCAGGGCAGCTACCATTTTGAGGAGGAAACCATTAGAGTTGAGATAAAGCTGTAAACACGACCAAAATTTGCCTCTCCTAGAATTGCCAATATTGCTTGCATTTACGTGTCGAATAGGCAAAATTGGTCACTTAGCAAGAACTCATTTAAAATTAATTGCTTTCTAAAATTTTCCCTTACATGTTTAAAGATATATTTATTTCAATTATGTGACTGTAAAAATTAGTAATTTTGTACCAAAAGAACCTTAGAAAACTTACCTAACCTTATTATAACAAGCGTAATTTAATTTAGCATAATCTAACTAATACGTTTTAGATGAGTTTACAATAATTTAATAATAAACACAAAGTGCGCCCAAGAAAAAAGTCATTACACTAAAGTGTTTCCGGATTCTGATATCAATATAATAAAAGGTCTTTAAAACAATCCGTCTGAAGAAAAAACACTTTTCCCAAGCACTTCACGAAATATAATTGTTTAATACACAGATTTATGTGGGACTGAGTACATTCTGGGTTAAAATTCAGCGTAAATCAAACTAATACAAAAAATTGTCTGGATGTCATTTATTTACTAGGTTCATTGATCTCAAAAATATCACTTAGATACAAGATTTATTACATTTGAATGTTCACAACAAAACAATGAGTATGATAAATAATTTCCATTAATTGAAACAGCCTCTGAAAAAATTGTGTAAATTCCATAAAAATACTGAAAGTTCATTATAGGTACATATGAGGAATATTAAACTGTGTCAACAAATATCCTCTCAATGAAGAGTTAACAGCTAAAATGTAGATATCTGTCTATAATTCATTTAAAAAAAATAAACAAAATCATCAACAAAATAATATTTGTTTACCAAGTGTTTTTAGACTGATATAAATAGCCACTAATCTTTTACATAATGGAAATATTGGTATCCGTGTTTTCAGTGTTATAGTTAGTTAGTTTAATATGTTCATTATGCACCCCATACCCATCCTGTGGGCGGTAGTCAAAAGATTACAGAGGTACATAATTGGTCCAGGGACTGGACTCCAAAGTTTTGATAGCTGAGCAAGTTACAGAGGTAGTGAACTCACAATTTACAAAGGTAATGAACTCACAATTTAGAAAGGTAATGAACTCACAATTTACAAAGGTAATGAACTCACAATTTACAAAGGTAATGAACTCACAATTTACAAAGGTAATGAACTCCAGGTAGGTCTGGTCACAATCATGACAAGTTACTTGTGGAGATCTTGCGCTACGCTGAACATCGATGACAATAACACTGTAATTTACAGATTACAGTGTTATTGCCATCGATGTTCAGCTTAGCGCAAGATCTCCACACATCATTATGGCAGGTTAATAGCGACTCAATACGGGTAAAATGAGAGATATCCAAGATCATTTACAGGTAAGGGAAGGACAAGGAACAGGATTCAGGTCTTGTGTGATTTTGCGGTTCAACCGAACCTGATAAAATTTCTCTGGGGGTAGCCTGACGGCCTACAAACATCAAAATGGATTCACTGTACCTCAGAGGAAGATGATGATGGGTATTCTGATGATTTGTCTCGCTTTCCAAATCTCAGAAAGTTGTATGGTTTACTCTAAGTGAAGAAATCCATTGGTTATACCCATGTTTTGTTTACGTCCTGCGAATCTTCATATGAGGCTATGCTGATTATCTCGTCTTCAGGGCGGATGACCCTGGCCCAGGCTGAGGGACTATGAGACGGCAGTGACATATACCTGTTGGAGGCACCTCTCTCTCTTCATGCGATGAGAAGTTAATGCTTCCCAGACTCGGGGAACTTGTTATTGGTGGACAGCGGAGACATCTCGCTTAGCACTGGTCGTGGGCTGGGAAGGACCGGACTTGACCTGGTGATCTATTGATCGACCGAACCTAAAATGAAAACATTATGAAGGTGGTTAATTATAGTTTCTTAACACATCGGCAGAAATGTAATTTCGTGGAAGACCACACAAGTTGCTGTAGCTGGTGATAAGTGCCACAGGAAGAACACCTAGATTTCAGCCCCAGTTAGAACTGGCTAGGAAAAAAAAAACTTGCGAAGTTACTCCAGCAAGAAAACAGAAAATCCATCAAGAAAGCTGAGGTGTGACGGGATAACATTAGAGATTACCAGCAGATAATTCCAGTTGTCTTCAAAATTCTTTATGTACTCTTCCCTTCACAAATCCCTACTCACACTTATCCTAATTCACCAGTTCCAACAGACACTCATTTCTTTTTATTACTAATAATGTATGAAAAGTCACTAATATTTTTTATCCTAAACTGTACATAGAATTTGTATTTAATTTTGATTTGTTAAAGCTATCGACATTTTTGCTTACCCAATAATGTTATTATATAATAATGGAATTCAAATTTCTTTGAAAATTATTAGGAGTTTGAAAATAATTTTTTGTCAAGTATGCACTGTGTGATTAGTCCATTTAAAAGAAATGATTGTTTTTAAATTTTTTTTTGCTTTGCTTTAGGTCACATGTACCATTGTCAAATTTATTTTTTAGAAAACAAAATTCTTTAAACCTTTAAAATTTTTTTCTCTCTATGCCTGACCCTAATTTGTATGGTAACGTTATTAAGAACATTTTACCCCGTTTTCGGGGTTTAAAGGTGAAACAATTTTTGTTGAATTCCCAAAATAAAAATAAAAATAAAGTTTATTCCTAAAAGGGGTTTACAATGGGGGGTTTACGGGAAATTTGGGATTTTTGTTGTCTCCCATTTTAGAAAATAAAAATTTAACAGAGGGGGCCATTTAAGGAAAACCAAAGCATGGCAGGAAATTAAAAAATAATACACTTCTTGAACGCCCTGTACATACAAGAATCAGAAAATCACAGGGGGAGACACTGAGATTTCCCACTTCAAAATTTAGAGAAATACCCGGGCACTCTAAAGAAAAAGATATTCATGAATTTCACAACTAACACACTAGGGGGGTTTTTTCAGAGTGAAATTTAAACGTGGGTTCCACTGAGACCCAGTCCCAAAAAAAAAAAAAATTTTGTGCACAAAAACAAATTAGCATTTTCCCAAAAAACCCCCTTTTCCTATTTTCGGGAAAACCCCAAAAGCCAAATTTAAATAAAAATTTTACTTTTGGCGATAATTTTTAACCGAATTAAGACCTCATTTGAAACAAGAAACTAAGAACTTTAAATGTTACTTCCATGTCCCCAAAAGATACTCTAAACAAATTTATTAAAAATAAAATTTGAAAAGCCAATCGCCCCTTTTTAATCTTCCATTATTTTTCCAGGGTTTTTTGCAGCGTACCCAAAAGCTTGTCAAAAAAGCACAGCATCACATGGGTACGATACGTAAAATGATTTTCCCCAGACTTACGGGAAAAATATAGAGAAAAAGGGTTACCATTTTTTCGAATTTCCTATCTTGGGAAACACCTTCAAATTGAGCGACGTTTTTCAGTCCATCAATTTGTGGACAAAACACATCGATTTAAAGGGTTGGGGGAAATGATTACCCATTTTTTCCTCCTGTTCTTAAAATTTTTCCCCCTATGTTTTTGGATGATAAAGCACTGTGTGGCAAAACCGTTTTCCCAATAAAGATACCCAAGAGTTGCACATGTTTCTAATTTTTTTCGGGATTCATCCTTAAAAAATTTTTCCCGTGCTTTCAAGGCCTTTGCTGAGCCCTTTTTTTTCCCCTTTTTAATGCAGCTTGAATAAAAACGCAAAAAAACGTTATAATAAGACCCATGCTTTTTTTAGCCATGGGAAATTTTTAAACTTTAAATTTTAATTTAGGGAAATCAAATTATACATCGGGGCAAAAAAAATTTTCTTTTTTCTAACATTAATCTCTTTTGGGAGTATCATCTTTATAATCAAAAAAAACAAAAAAAATATTAACAACAAACGACATCCCCCCCCCATCTTTTTTCCCCAGGGTAAAATCTTTAAAACAAACTTAAAAACCCTACAGATATCTTGGTGTACACATAAAACCTGCACTAAAAGAGAGAACCCTTACGACGACTTTTCGGTCCGATTTGGGGACCATTGAAAAAGTCACACAAACCCAGAAGGGGAGCAGGAGGGCTATATTTTAGGCGGGAAAGAGGGGGGTAGTAGTATAGTCCCAAGAATGCCCTTTCCCCTTTTTTAAAACCCCCCTTTTTCGATCTTATGAGGCGCTTTTTTTGCTCCCCCCCCCGGCGTCGTAAAAACCCAGCTTCGTTTCCTTTACGTGACCTGTCTTGCTAAACAATTTTCTGCCCCTTCCTTCCCCCCATTTCCTAAAAAACCAAAACCCACGGGGCGCTCCCTTTCCTGATCATCCCCGTCTCCTATTTCCCAACAGTTTCTTTCTCTCTCAAAATCCGGGTTAAAGATGCCTTCTTTATTTTCCATCAGCGTCCGTGCTCCCCTTTGCACTCTCCCACGGGACCCTCTGAAAACCTTCTTTTCCATTTCCCTTTGAAAACTGCTCGCCGGGAATACCCCCAAATTCATTTTTCCCAAAACTACAAAATTTAAATTCAACGTCTCATCTCAGCTCCCCCTTGGTCAAAATTCTCCCTCACTGACTGTTTTACTAACTTTTCTTGTCTCACTCTTCAGAAAGATTTTGAACTTCGGGTTTTTGGGCCCTTTTCCTTTCCCCCTTTTTCGCCTACCCCTCACGCTGGTTTTTTCCCTTTAATTAGCTCTTTTGTTTCCCTTTTTCGTCAATTCCCGCTCCCGTAATTTTTCCCTTGATTGCCCTTTTTTCTTTTCGTTTCCCCCTTCCTGCTTTTGTTAGTCTTTTTTTCTAAAAATTCACCCCCTTTCCCACCCCCTTACCAATTTTCCCTTTCTTCTTTAAAAAATCCCAGCCCTAATTTTTCATACTACTTTGAAAAAAGGTAATTCGGTAGTTACCCTTGTCGCGGGGATTCCCTCCGTAAAGCTGGTTTTTGCTCCGGGGGACTAAACTTACCTACACCCCTCTGTTTCCAACCCTCTTGATCGCATCAAGAGAACTTTAAAACAAAAACTGGGCCCTTCTCCCCGCCTCTGTCCCTGATTTGCCCTTTTTTAAAACCCGGGGTTTCTTTGCCCATCTGCCCTTCTCCCCTATTCTAGGGCCCCACCCAAAAAACCCCTTTAAATCTGAAATTCAGTTCGTCCTTTTTAAAAATCCCTAGGGGTTTCTGTTCTTATTCCCCTTCCTTTTTGGCAGGAAAAAACCCCTCACCCCCTTTTTCTTGGTACTTTTTCTTTTCCCCCCACCCCCATTTCACTCTAAAAGACTTATTAAAAAGGGGTTCGCCCCTTCCCAACCTTTTAAGATGTTAATCTTGACGTTGAGTCCCTCTTAAACCCAATGTCCCTTTTGTTAAGTCCTTTTTCTTATTTACTGTAGGGAAAACTGCTAAAAGAGATTAATGTTAGAAGAGAAATTTTACCCCCAAATTTTGATAATTAGTTTACCACTTTTAAATTTTAACGTTAATTAAGGGATGGCTATAAAGGGCATGCTCTTTTATAACTTTTTTCTTGCTTTTATATTAAAGCTGCTTAAGGAGAAAAAAAGGGGATCAGCAAAGGCCTTAAAAGGGCATCAAAAAATTTTTTAAAAGGATGAATCTATATCACATCCATAGATGATTTTTTAGCACCATTATTAATGCTCATTTCCCCTTCCTAAATATTGACTCCTTTATTGGTGTAAATATCCCTTCCTAGATATTGAGCCCCTTTTAAATTGGTGCCCCTTTAATCCCCTTTCCCTGGGTTTATTGAGTTCCTTTATTGGTGCTCAGTATCAACTTCCTAGATATTGGGGCTCCTTTATTGGTGCTCAATATCCCTTCCAGTTATTGAGCTCCTTTATTGGTGCTCAATATCCCCTTTCCCAGATTTTTGGGCCTCTTTTAAATTGGATGCTCAAAAACACCGAGAGGACCCTGGGGGCCCAAACAAGAAAGTGCAGAGGGCCAGTGGGGAAACCCCCGTGCCACCCCTACCCCCCCCACCCCCGAAAAACCTTGGCCCCGGGAAAAGCCCCCTCACATCTACCGACCCAACCTCACGGACAAAAGATAGGGCAGTGGGAAAAAACCTGCCACAAAGAATACCCCCTTCAGCTGACATTTTCCAAGAACCGACAGCCACCCTCGGGGAGATACACCCATCATCTGCGGGAAAACACCTGCTCACTCTTAAAAATTTTGGGGAAGGGAACCTCAGGGAGGGGGAGGGACCCCGGCAAAACTTCCCCTCCCCAAAAGAAACGGAAAAATCCCAGGGTGGGGGGCCCTAGGGGACTCCAAACGGACGGGGAAAAGGGGGGAGGTTGGGGGGGAAAAAAGGGGGGAAAGGGGGGGGGCGGGGAGGATGGGAAAAGGGAAAGGGGAAGGATTGGGGGTAATAAGGTTCGGTATGAGGAAGAAGACCTAAAGGTAAAAATTCCCCCAAGCCCAAACCCCCCTTCCCACCGAAAAAGGGAGCCCCTCTTAAAAAGAGGTCCATTGGGTCTTTTCCCCACCCCAGGCCTTCGCACAAATTTTCCCCCAAAGAAATACACTTTTTTAAAACCAGTTTTACGGGTTTGACCCCCCTCCTCCGTTTTTTTGCTGCACCCTTTTGACATGAAACTTAGGCAAGTTCAACAGTTGGAAAAAAAAAGTTCCTCAATCTCTCTAAAGGGGCCCAAACCGGGAAAATTTAAAACGAGGGGGAATGGCCATTTTATAAATTTAAATTGCAGTTTTTTAACGACGATGGTGATGGTTGAAAATATTAACTGCCAGTGTTTTAATGAATCTATGTAAAACGGAAAAATAACTTTAAAGGGACGGTTCATGCCTTACAAAGGGTTACAGTAAACCCACAACTTCTTACTTTGATAATATCTCTGAGTGACGGGGGAAAAAATTTGTGTGCCCTTTCGCCCCATATAATCAAAAATTTAAAAGAATTTTTGCAGTTTGTTTAGAAAAATTAAATTTAAAAACGGCTTTACTAACGAAAGTATGTTGAAAGTTTAAACCACGCAATTTTTGCGTGTTTCCTGTGTGTTAGTGCGTCATGGATTTTACTTTTAAATTGAAGTGGGAAAAACGACATGGGTTTCAAATTTCCTCGGTAGTCAAAGTTTTGTTTTTTGTTTTAATTTCCCCCCTTGTTCGGGTTAAAAAAAAAATTTAAATGCTCATGGAGGCTAGTAAAAACCAAACGGGGAGAAAAATGAAACTATCTAAAGAGGAAACCCACACCCCCAAATATACCCTCGGATCAAGTTTTAAAACATCTAGCTCGCTGGGGGGGTTTTAAAATTTTTTTTGGTGGGAAATTTGCGTGGTCTTGGGTTAGTTTTTGGGTGTTAATGTTCCCAATTTTTTTAAAACTGTTTTGGTAAGGGGCGCCTCTGGCAAGACAGTGGTTTTAGTGAATTTTAAAAGTTTTTTTTTTTTTGGGCCCCCCCTGCCTTTTGGGGAGGCCGATGTGTTAGAAAAAAAATTCTCTATATTTTCCCTTACTATATCTCTGAATGCATATCTTATCTCTGTTTCCAACTTTGAAAAGGCGTGGGTTAGGTCAAACCAATTTTATATCTCAAAAATTTCCCCGGGGTTGTGGCACCCATTTTACCAAAAAACTTTTTAAATGTTTTCTGATTAAATTTTTTGTTTTTTCCCGGGATTTTTTTAAAATTAACTGTCACAAGGGGTTTAAACAATTTTGGTCGAATTATATTTCCAAATTTTCCCCAAATTTTTAAAATTTTCTAGAGCAGGGGCCAACAATTAGGAAAAAAAAAATACACTTTTCAGATGCCCAATTAATTGTGAAAAGCTTTTACCCTTCTGACTCAGATCTTCAAGCAATGACTTTTTTTCGTTTCACAGAGCAAAAAATTTTAAAACCAAATTTAAAATCCTCAGAGGCTTTCTTTCGTAAATATTAAAATTCTAAAAACAAACACCCAAGCTGTGATCATTGACTTTATTTTGTATAAAGTATCGTTAAGAAAAAAACCAGAAAACACAATCCTCCCATTGAAAGTAATCACAAAAAAAAACATTCCCCAACCAAAAGGGGAAAAAGAGTGGGGGGAAACCCCTTGGGCTCCGATTTTTCAGGGCTGTGCGCATCTTATTGTTTTTTTGTCAAATATGTAAGTGGGTATTTTTTTTAGTAAAATAAAAAACAACAAGGGGGAAGGGCCCTGTAACCACAGTTTCCCTTTCACTGCAGGAAAAAAATTTTCCCGCTTCTCATTTCTCGTTCGCAACAACACCACGCCCAACTACCAAAATTTCCCCGGGTTTGGGTCATTTCTACGGTTTGTCTTCATAGCACGGGAAATGTCACCAGTGTGCAAGAGCTTAAAAAAACACTTTTTAAATGTTCTTTTTGTCATTCTTCTAGCATTTGAGATAGATACATGAAAAATAAATAGCTTTTTTTTATGGGGGGGGGGGGGGGGGGGGGGGGGGGTTATTATTAAAGGGAAAACATTGTACTGAATAAAAACCCCTCCCAAAACAAAACAGGCAGATTTTGAAAACTTTAAAAAAGCCAACTCTAAAAAGCCGACTTAACCCACCCCAAACCCTTTACGGGGGAACAAGATCCATCTAATTATTTTTTTCGCCCCGATGTCTTTATAAAAAAATTTAACAAAAGCTTAGGGCTGTTTCCCTGTGTCCGGACGCTTGTTTTCCCTAAACTCGATGTTTTTTTAAAATTTTTTTGAGTATTACGGTTTTTTGGTGCGAATTTAAAAAAAAAAGCCCGGGCCCCCAAAAGGGCTGCTCAGTCTGCTGTAGGGGCATTTAAAATTTACACTGAAAAAAACCCCCAAGCAACTCTCGGGCCCAGCATGCACCATATGTTAAAAAATATTTTTTTTTAAAAGGAAAGGGGACACAAAAACTCGCCTATATAAAAAATTATCTATTTTAAAAAAAGAAATTTTTATATAAAAACTTAAAAACTACTTCACTACAACACCCCTTAACTCCAGTTTACATTGGGTTTCACAATAAACTGCTACTATTGAATAAAAAAAAAAGGAACATTTTGAACAGGGAGGCTCCTTGAAAACCCCTTTCCCCTTTCTTCTCCCTTGGTAAACTAGTTACCAGCAGAAAAAAACAACTACAGAAACCCCTCAAAAAAACGGGGCCTCTGTATACTAGGGCCTTACGTTTAAAGTGAGACCCTTTAAAAACACAAAAAAAAATCCTATATTTTTACACTCAAAAAATTTAAACAAATCACCTACTCACCAAAACCCCCAAACCTTAAATTTTTTTTTCCCCCCGGTCACCGCCCGTCTCGTACGCCCCTAAACACCCCTCATTTTACCCTGCCCTGGCCAAAAATGGACCCCCCAAAGGAAAAATTATTTTCCGGGGATTCAAAAAATAACATTATATTTTGGCTTTTTTTACAATTTTTTTTTTCTGTACCAACGGGCGAACCATTGAGAACTTAACTGCCCTTTTGGCAGCGGTTGGGTCTTTTTCCTTTAGTTAAGTCTTGTTTCAGTAGTTTTAATCTTTTTCCAGTATTTTTTAGCCTTATTCCAGCAGTTTTGTCTTTTTCCAGCAGTTTGTCTCCCACATTTTTTAGTCTTTTTCCCAGCATTTTTAGCCCCCTTTTTTCCAGCATTTTTAAGTTTTCCACAGTTTAGTCTTGTTCCAGCATTTTTGTCTTGTTCCAGCTTTTAGTCTTCCAGCAGTTTTGCTTGTTCCAGCAGTTTAGTCTTCCAGCATTTTTAGTCTTTTTCCCCACGGTTTAGTATTTTTCCCAGCATTTTTGTACTCTATCCCTCTTGGGCAAATTTTTTAAACCCGATGCAAAATTACCAATGTTTTTTTACGGGAAAAAAAATTTTCCTAGTTAGAATTCCTTTTTAACTGCCCCCCCTGAATATTTATTTTTGACCCTAAATTTTTTAACCATTTTTAAACATGTTAAATTTAAAAAGTTTAAAAGATTAAAAAAAGCTTTTTAGGGGTTTTATTAAGTAAACAATACCAGAAAAAAACGTTACTTCAGTAAAAATATAAAAAAAAAAAAATTCTGTTGTTTGAAAATAAAAAATTAAAAAACAATTGGAAGTTTAAAAACTCATCATTAAATAAAAATAAAACCCCCAAAAAAAAAAAACCCATTTTTTTTCCCTAAAGAAAATATATGTTAATGCTCCTTTCCATAAAGTCAGTTCCCAAAACTAAGATAAATGAAAAGTTTGGGTTGTATATCTTGAAAAACCAAAAATATAAAAATTTTTTAAAATATAACAAAATTTCCCAAATTTTTTTAAATTTTTATTCACAGTTAAATATATATTTTTAAAAACCCTTGTTTTTTCCCAGAGCAAAAAGTCATAAATGACGAAAAAACTTTCCAAGTCCCAGTGGGGAGAAAAAGGGCTGGGGTTTGGAGTGTGAGATACGCTGGGGGTTTTGAGTGTGAGATACAGTGAGTTGGGAGGTGAGAAAAAGTGAGGTTGGAGTGTGAGATAAAGCGGGAGGTTTGGGAGGGGGAGTTTCAGTGGGGTTTGGAGTGGAGATAAAACCCGGGGTTTTGGAGTGGGGGAAAGCGAGGTAGGAGGTAAAGATAAAGTGAGGTTGGAGTGTGAAAAGTTTGCGGGGTTTGGGAAGTGTGAGAAAAAGTTTGGGGTTTGGGAAAGTGTGAGATAAAGCTGGGGTTTGGAGTGTGAGATAAAGCTGGGGTTTGGAGGGAGATAAACTGAGGTAGGAGTGAGAGAAAAAGTGAGGTTGGACTGTGAGATAAAAAAAAAATTTTACCCATTACTCACGAAATCAAAAGGGACAGGGGTTTTGCAAAACCAAACCAAAAACCGCGGGCCCAAACCCCACCCGTGGTATGGAATTTTTACCTTAAATGTATTTTGCTTTTGTAGTTAAAAATGAGGGGTTGGGAAAGATTTTACAGAGACAAAAGAAAAATTTTAATCTGTATCAACGGGGAAAAACTTTCAAATTTGTTGATAGTTTTTGGGACACAGTGATCTTGGGGTTAAAAAAGGGAAAAAAAATAGTTTAATGAAAGTTTTGGGGGAAAAATTAAAAAAAGATTTAAAAAAAGACAAAAAAACACATAGATTTTAAGTTTTTCAAAGCAACAGAAAAAAATTAATTGTTAAAAAACCAGGGGTAAAATAAGTGTATTTAAAAATTTTGAATCAGATGAGTCCCAGTTTTGCTCTGGGGAAAGAAAATTTAAATTTAAAAATGAGGATGAAAAGGAAAAATTTTTTTTGTTGAAAAGTCTACGGAAAGAAAGAGGTTAAATCAGTGGATTTTAAAAGTGAAATGCTTAAGAATGTAATTATGTGTGTGGACAAAATTTTTTGAATTTTTATGAGGGAAGATGCAGAAGGGAATGTTAAAAACATCCTTTTTTTAAAAAAAAAGGGAAAAAAAAAGGGTGGAATAGTGTTTTTTTTTGGGCCCTTAGAAAAATTTTTTTTTTTTTTTTTTTAAAAAAAAAAAAGGGGGGGTTTTTTTTTTTGGGGGGGGGTTTTTTTTTTATTGATTCGTTTTTAATTTTTTTAAAGGGGCAAAAAAAAAATTTTTTTTTTTAACTTTAAAAATTTCCCTTTTTTTTCTTTTAAAAAAATTTTTTTTTTTCCTTACCCCTGTTTAAATTCCCCCAAAAAAAATTTTTTTTTTTTTTTTTTTTTTAAAAACCCCCCTGGTTTCCCCGGGGGGCCCCCCCCAAAAAAAAAAATGTTTTTTTTGGTTTTTTTTAAAATTTTTAAAAAAATTTTAAAAAAAAAAAAAAAAAAAAAATTTTAAAAAAAACCTTTTTTTTTTTTTTTTAAAAAAAAAGCAACTTTTTTTTAAAAAAATTTTTTTAAAAAAAAAAACCCCCCCCCCCGGGGCCCCCCCCCCCCGGCCCCCCCCGGGGGTTTTAAACCCAAAAAACCCAAAGGAAAAATTTTTTTTTTTAAAAAAAAAAATTTTTGGGGGGGAAAAATTGGAAAAAAGGGGGAAAATTTTTTCCCCAAAAAAAACCAAAAAAAAGGGAAAAAAAAAAAAAATTTTAAAAAAAGGGAAAAAAAAAATTTTTTTTAAAAAGGGGGAAAAAAAAGGGGGAAAAAAAAAAAATTTTTTTAAAAAAATTTTTTTTAAAAAAAAAATTTTCCCCCCCCCGGGGGGGTTTTTTTAAAAATTTTTTTTTAAAAAGGGGGGGGGAAAAAAAAGGGGTTTTTGGGGGAAAAAAAATTTTTTTTTTTGTTTTGGGGGGAAATTTTTTTTTAAGGGGCCTTTTTTTTTTTTTTTAAAAAAAAAAAGGGGGCCGGGAAATTTGGGGGTTTTTTTTTTTTAAAAAATTCCCCAAAAAAAATTTTTTTTTTTTGGGGGAAAAAAGGGGGGGTTTTTTTTGCTTGGGGGGTTTTTTTTTTTTTTTTTTTAAAAATTTTTTTGGGGGTTTCCGGGGGTTTAAAAGGGGGCCTTTTTTTTTTTTTTTTTTTAAATTCCCCGAAAAAGGGGCCCCCCGGGGGGGTTTTTTGGGTTTAAAAAATGGAAATTGGGAAAAAAAGGGGGGGGGGTTTTTCTTTTTATTTAAAAATAGTTTTTTTTTTTACGAAAAAACCCCCTTTTGTTTTTTTTGGGTTTTTTAAAAGGGTTTAAAATTTTCCCCAAAAAAATTTTAAAATTTTTTTTTTTTTTTTAAAAAAATTTTTGGAAAAAAAATTTTTTTTTAAAAAAAATTTTTTTTGTGAAAGGGAAAAAAATTTTTTTTTTAAATTTTAAACCCAAAAAAAGGGGGGTTTTTTAATTTTTTAAATTTTTTTTTTTTTTTTTTTCCCCCGGTTTCCCCTTTTTTTTTTTTAAAAGGGGGTTTTTTAAAAAATTTTTTTGGGGCCCCCCCCCTTTTTTTTTCCCCCCAAAAAATTTTTAAAAAAAAACCCCAAATTTAAACCCTTTTAAAAAAAAATTTTTTTTTTTTTAAAATTTTTTTTTTTTAAATTTTTTTTTTAAAAAAATTTTTTTTTAAAATTTTCCAAAAACGTTTTAAAAAGGGGGAAAAATTTAAAGGGGGGTTTTTTAAAAAAAAAAAAAAAAAAAAAAAAAAAAAATTTTTTTTTTAAAAAAAAAAATTTTTTAAAAAATTTTTTTAAAAAAATTAAATTTTTAAAAAAATTTTTTTTTCCCAAAAAAAAAAAAAAAAAAACAAAATTTTTAAAAAAAAAAAAAAACAAAATTTTTTACAAATTTTTAAAAAAAAAAAAAAAATTTTTTAATTTTTAAAAAAAGAAAAAAAAGGGGGGGTGGGTTTTTTTTAAAAAAAAAAAGGGGGGGTTTTAAAAAATTTAAAAAATTTTTCCGGGAAAAAGGGGAAACCTTAAATTTTCCCTTTTTTGGTTTTTTTTTGGGGGTTTTTTTTTTTGGGTTTTTTGGGGGGGGGGTTTTTGGGGGTTTTTTTTTGGGGGGGGGCCCCCTTTTTTTGGGGGGGAAACAAAAGGGCCCCCCTTTTTTTAAAAAAACCCCGGTTTTGGGGGGGGGGGCCCCCAAATTTTTTTTTTTTTGGGGGGGGGGGGAAAAGGGGGGGGGCCCCCCCGGGGAAAATTTTTTTCCCCCCCGGGGGTTTCTTTTTTCCCCCGGGGGGGGGGGGGTTTGGGGGGGGTTTTTAAAGGGGGGGGGGGGGGGGTTTTAAAAGGGGGGGGGGGGGGGGGGGTTGGGGGGGGGGGGGGGGGGTTTTTTAAAAAGGGGGGGGGGGGGGGGGGGGAAAAAAAAAGGGGGGGGGGGGGGGGGGTTTTTTTAGGCCGGGGGGGGGGGGTTTTTTTTGGGGGGTTTTGGGGGGGGGGGTTTTTTTTTTGGGGGGGGGTTTTTTTTTTTGGGGTTTTTTTTTGGGGGGGGGTTGGGTTTTGGGTTGGGGGGGGGGGGGTTTTTGGGGGGTGGGTTGGGGGGGGGGGTTTTTTTTTGGGGGGGTTGGGGGGGGGGGGGGGCCCCTTTTTTTTTTTTTGGGGGGGGGGGCCTTTTTTTTTGGGGGGGGGGGTTTTTTTTTTTGGGGGAAATTTTTTGGGGGGAAAGGGGGTTTTTTTTTGGGGGGGGGGGGGGTTTTTTGGGGGGTTTTTTTGGGGGGGGGGGGGGGGTTTTTTGGGGGGGGGTTTTTGGGGAAAGGGGGGGTTTTTCCCCCGGGGGGGGGGGTTTTTTTTTTGGGGGGGGGGGGGGGGGTTTTTTTTTTTTGGGGGGGGGGGGGAAAAATTTTTTGGGGGGGGGGGGTTTTTTTTTTTTTTTTTTTTTTGGGGGGGCCTTTTTTGGGGGGGGGGGGGGGTTTTTTTTGGGGGGGGGGGGGTTTAATTTTTTGGGGGTTTTAAAAATTTTTTTGGGGGGGGGTTTTGGGGTTTTTTTTTTGGGTTTTTTTTTTTAAAATTTTTTTTGGGGGGGGGGGGGGGGGGGGAAAAAGGGGGGGGGGGGGGAAAAAAAGGGGGGGGTTTTTGGGGGGGTTTAATTTTGGGGGGGGGGGGGGGTTTTTTTTTTTTGGGGGTTTTGGGGGGGTTTTTTTTTTTAAAGGGGGGGGGGGGTTTTTTTAAAAAGGGGGGGGGTTTTTGGGGGGTTTTTTTTGGGGGGGGGGTTTTTTTTTTTAAAAAAAAAATTTTTTTTTGGGGGGGGTTTTTTGGGGGGGTTTTGGGGGGGGGAAAAAATTTTTTTTTTTGGGGGGGTTTTTTTTTTTGGGGGGGGGGGGGTTTTTTTGGGGGGGGGGGGGGGGAAAGGGGGTTTTTTGGGGGGGGGGGGGTGGGGTTTTTTTTGGGGGGGGGGTTTGGGGGGCCCCCGGGGGGGGTTTTTTTGGGGTGGTTTGGGGGGGGGGTCCTTTGGGGGGCCCCCCGGGGGGGGTTTTTTTGGGTTCCCCTTTTTTTAAAAAGGGGGGGGGAAACCGGGGGGGGTTTTTTTGGGGGGGGGTTTTTTTTTGGGGGGGGGGGGGGGGTTTTTTTTTTGGGGGGGGGTTTTTGGGGGGGGGGTTTTGGGGGTTTGGGGGTTTGGGGGGGGGGAAAAAATTTTTAAGGGGGGGGGTTTTTTGTTTTTTGGGGGTTTTTTTTGGGGGGGGGGGGGGGGGGAAAAGGGGGGGGTGGGGGGGTTTTTTGGGGTTTTTTTCCCCGGGGGGGGGGGGGGGGGGGAAAATTTTTTTTTTTTTGGGGGGGGGGGTTTTTTTGGGGGGGGGTTTGGGGGAAAGGGGGGGTGGGGGGGGGGTTTTTGGGGGGGGTTTTGGGGGTTTTAAAAAGGGGGGGGGGGGGGGGTGGGGGGGCAGGGGGGAAAGGGGGGGGGGGGGGGGGGGGGGGGGGGGGGGGTTTTTTAAAATTCTTTTTGGGGGGGGTTTTTTTTTGGGGGGGGGGGGGGGGGGGTTTTTGGGGGGGGGGGTTTTTTTTTTTTTTTTTTTTTTGGGGGGGGGGGGGGGGGGGTTTTTTTTTTTGGGGGGGGGGGGGGGGGGGGGGGGTTGGGGGCCCCTTTTTTTTTTGGGGTTTAAAAAACCCCCTTTTTTTTCCCTTTTTTTTTTTTTTTTGGGGGTTGGGGGGGGGGGGGGAAAAAAGGGGGGGGGGGGGGTTTTTTTTTGGGGGGGGGGCCCCGGGGGGGGGGTTTTTTTGGGGTTTTTTTTTTTTTTTTTTGGGGGGGGGGGGGGGGGGGGGGGTTTGGGGGTTTTAAAAAATTTTTTTCGGGGAAAAAAATTTTTTTTAAGGGGGGAAAAAAAATTTTTTTTTTTTTTAAAAAAAATTTTTTTTTTTTTTTTGAAAAACCCTTTAAGGGGGGGGGGGGGGGGGGGAAAATTTTTTCCCTTTTTTTTTTAAAAAAAAAAAAAAATTTTTTTTTTTCCCGGGGTTTTGGGGGGTTTGGGGGGGGGGGGGGGGTTTTTTAAAAGGGGGGGGGGGTTTTTTTTGGGGGTTTTTGGGGGGGGGGGTTTTGGGGAAAAAAAAAGGGGGGGGGGGGGGGGGGTTTTTTTTTTCCCCCCCTTTTTGGGGGGGGTTTCCCCCCCTTTTTGGGGGGGGGGGGGCCCCCCCCCCTTTTTTTGGGGGGGGGAAAATTTTTGGGGGGGGGGGGGAAAAATTTAAAATTTGGTTTTTGGGGGGGGGGTTTTTTTTTGGGGGGTTTTCCCCCCTTTTTGGGGGGGTTTTAAAAAAAGGGGGGGGTTGGGGGTTTCCCCCTTTTTTTTTTCCCCCAAAAATTTAAAAAAATTTTTTCCCCCCAAAAAGGGGGGGTTTGGGGGTTTTGGGGGGGGAAAAAGGGGGGGGGGTTTTTTTTTTTTTTGGGGGGGGGGGGGTTCCCGGGG